>CM071843.1:37615052-37945052 GCA_036507285.1 Trichosanthes cucumerina
TGAGATAATGCTATGGGTAGAATCCAGGGAGGTTGTCTCTGCTGCAACGGTCGACACGGTGAAGCTTTATTTTGGCAAGAAGTACTTATTATTAGATAATTTGTACATAGTTCCAGAGTTTACTAGAAACCTAGTTTCAATTTCCGTCCTGGTTGAACATTGTATTTCAGTTAAAGGCAACTTGTTATGTTCTACTTCACTTGAGAATAATTTATGCGTTTTAAAGCCTAATTCGGTCAAAAGTGTTTTGAATACTCAATTGTTTAAAACAGTTGAAACATGAACTCAAAGAATAAAGGTTTCTCCAAAAGAAAATGCCCATCTTTGGCATCTAAGGTTAGGCCACATAAATCTGAATAGGATTGAGAGACTAGTGAAGAGCAGACTTCTAAGCGAGTTGGAAGAAAACTCTTTACCGATTTGTGAGGCATGCCTTGAAAGCAAAATGACCAAACGTCCTATTAGTGGAAAAGGATATAGAGGCAAAGAGCTTCTTCAGCTTATACATTCTGACCTTTGTGGTCCGATTAGTGTCAAAGCACGACTAGGTTACGAATACTTTGTATCTTTCATAGATAACTATTCGAGGTATGGGTAAGTTTACCTAATGCATAGGAAGTCTGAAACTCTTGAAAAGTTCAAGGAGTATAAGACTGAGGTTGAGAACCTGTTCGGTAAAACGATTAAAACACTTCGATCGGATCGATGTGGAGAGTATATGGAAACTGAATTCAAGCACTATATGATAGAACATGGAATCACGTCCCAACTCTCAGCACCTGGTATGCCACAGCAGAATGGTGTAGCAGAAAGGAGAAATAGAACCCTGTTGGACATGGTTTGGTCCATGATGAGCTATGCTCGTCTCCCTAATTCTTTTTGGGGTTACGCAGTCGACACTATGGTTTACATTTTGAACAACGTTCCATCAACGAGTGTTTTAGAAACACCTTTCAAACTTTTGAATGGTCGTAAAGGCAGTTTACACCATTTAAGAATTTGGGGATGCCCGACCCATATGTTGGTGTCAAACCCGAAGAAGTTGGAACCCCGTTCAAAGTTGTGCCTCTTTGTAGGTTACCAAAAAGAGACTAGGGGTGGTATGTTTTACGATCCTAAGGATAATAGGGTGCTTGTGTCGACAAGCGGAACTTTCCTTGAGGAAGACCACATCAGGGATCACTTACCAAGAAGTAAGATTGTGTTAAACGAAATGGACAGTTCATCAACAAGAGTTGCTGATGGGGCTAGTATGTCAACAACTATTGTTGATCCTAGCTCGTCTTGTCATGTCTTTTCTCAAGAGTTGAGAATGCCTCGATGTAGTGGGAGGGTTGTGAAATACCCTGAATGTTACATGGGTTTGGCTGAAACCTAAGTCGTCCCCCTGATGATAACTGCGAGGATCCATTGACCTATGATCAGGCAATGACTGACGTTGACAAAGACGAAAGGATTAAAGTTATGGACCAGGAAATGGAGTCGATGTACTTTAATTTCGCCTAGGAGCTTGTGGACTAACTTGATGCGGTCAAACCTATTGGTTGCAAGTGGATCTACAAGCGTAAACGTGGCATGGATGGGAAGGTGCATACCTTCAAAGCAAGACTAGTGGCATAGGGGGTTACCTAGGTTGAAGGGGTTGACTATGAAGAAACCTTTTCTCCTGTTGCCATGGTAAAGTCTATCAGGATCCTTCTGGCCATTGCCACATATTATGACTATGAGGTATGACAGATGAATGCCAAGACGACCTTTCTGAATGACAATCTTGATGAGACCATCTACATGGGCCAACCCAAAGGGTTCATTGCCCAAGGCCAAGAGCAAAAGATTTGTCGGCTTCAAAAGGTCTATTTATGGACTGAAACAAGCCTCGAGGTGTTGGAATATAAGGCTTGATGAGGCAATCAAATCTTATGGCTTTGATTAGAATGTTGATGAGCCTTGTGTTTACAATAAAATCATCAAAAACATTGTCGTATTTCTGATATTGTTTGTGGATGATATCCTACTCATTGGGAATGACGTAGGATTTCTTACTGACATTAAGAAATTGTTAGCTTCGCAATTCCAAATGAAAGATTTGGGAGAGGCCCAATATGTTCTAGGTATCCAGATAGTCCGAAACCAAAAGAACAGAACGCTAGCCATGTCTCAAGCATCTTACATTGACAAGATGTTGTCCCGGTATAAGATACAGAACTCCAAGAAGGGTTTGCTGCCTTTCAGGCATAAGGTTCACCTATCTAAGGATCAATGTCCTAAGACGCCTCAAGAACTTGAGGATATGAGACGAATCCCCTATGCTTCAGCTGTAGGGTGTCTGATGTACGTCATGCTGTGTACTAGGCCCGACATCTGTTATGTAGTTGGGATTCTTAGTAGGTATCAATCCAATCAATGATTAGATCACTCGACAACCGTGAAGGCAATCCTCAAGTATCTAAGGAAAACGAGGAACTACAACCATGTGTATGGAAGTGGGGATTTGATCCTTACGGGATACACAAACTCTACCTTTCAGACTGATAAGGATTCTAGGAAATCCACTTCGGGGTCAGCGTTCATTCTTAATGGAGGAGTTGTAGTGTGGCGAAGCATCGAGAAAGGATGCATCGTCGATTCTACGATGGAAGCCGAGTATGTTGCGGCTTGTGAAGCTGTAAAAGAAGTTGTTTGGCTTAGTTCATGTTGGATTTGGAAGTTTTTCCAAATACAAACTTGTCAGTGACCCTGTTTTGTGATAACAGTGGTGCAGTAGCCAACTCGAGAAAACCTTAAAGTTAAAAGAGGGGCAAGAATATTGAGCGTAAGTATCACCTGATATGGGAGATTATGCACTGCGGAGACGTGACAACCACACAGATAGCGTCGGAGCACAACGTTGCTGATCCATTTACAAAGGCCCTCACGGCTATGTTTGAGGGTCACCTAGAGAGTCTAGGTCTTCGAGTGCTTCCTGACTAGGGTAAGTGGGAGTATTGTAAAGGGGTATTCAATGCCTTACTTTATTGTATTACTTTATTGTATTACTATGCAATTGAGAAATGTAATTTGTACTCCAATAGTTTAGTTCAAGTGGGAGTTTGTTGGGGTGTATGCCCTAATCTTGTGTAAGTTTGTAATATTCCATGTTTAAATAAATAAGAGTTACTTTTTCAATACTTTGTGCCTCGCATATTTATAAACTTAATCCAATAAACTAAGCTCCAGGGTCATTGTATTATAAGAGAACTAGAACTTGAACGGTGTGGAGTGAACACACGGGGAGGAACACGTTCGAGTGAATGACCCGAACGGTCTACATTATATGGATAGGGTTGGAGACCTAATCCTGGATATGTTGTGGATGCGGCCCGCGTTGTATTAGATACAAACGAGGTGATCTTGCTTGTTCATGTGGTTGACATGCGAGTCGAGGCATCCTGTGCAATGAGATTGTACAAGACCGGACCGTGAATTATTAGACTTACTGATGTAACATCATTAACAGTATAGGACTAATGAATTCGTAGATGATCATTAGTGACTCGTCCTTAATCTTGAGAGTATTACGAACTCTTGTCTGCCGGGAGTTGTCCTTTGACTAGTACGGGTGGGGGTGGTCGCAGTTACTCGCCCAATATGCCTATCTTCTCAGGGATAGGACCACGTGGGGAGCTTTAAACTTGACTACACAAGATGGAATTCACTCGTTCCCGTATTAGGGAAACTAGAGTGGTTGTTCCCTTAAGTGTTGTCTCTAGGGCTTGGACAACGGGTGTCCACCCTCTCACTAACCAGAGAGGAATATTTTTTATGGTCGGACCGTACAATGTAGTTGTTTATTAGAGGAACAGTGGGACTTAAGGAGCAAGAGGTAGACACAGGGGTAAAACGGTAATTTGACCCAACTGTGACTACTAACAACCTTTCAAGGGTCGACTCACGACATTGGTTATATCAATGGACACAACGTTTCCTCAATGATGGGAGTGCAGCTATGGGCTTTAGTGGAGTGCTACCGTAGCTAATGAATGTTGAATAACCAGGTCAAAGAGTTTGACAGGTTAATCTCTGATCATTGTAGCTCATCATTTGTAGGTCCATTAGATCCCTCGATTAGCTCAAACTGGATAAATTGATGGCTTACAGTTTTGTGTGGATTTGAAGTGTTCAAATTCATTAATTGAGTATTTATGTCATTTATATGTGATATAGTTGACATAATATATAGTTTTGTGTGAATAAGATTCATAATAAACTATAGATTAGCCTAATTGATTAATTAGTGCTAATTGGAGAAATTGAATTGAGAGAAATTAAATTGAATGTGATTTAATTTAAAATTCGACAATTATACAAATGAGATTTGTATAATAAGGTATGAGATACCTTATTATATGTAATATGCAAATATGATTTGCATATTATAAGGTTGTGGTAAAATGGTGAATTGGTGAGATTTCAACTCCACCTCTCATCATTATTTAAAGGATTTGCAAGAAGCCTTTAGTGGTCACTTGTCTCATTTTTTGGATTTTCACTCCAAGAGAAAGACTTCTTCTCTCAAACTCTCTTAAGTTTCTCTTCACTTTTCTCCTTACCCAAGAACCAAAGGGAGTCCCACATATGCTCCCTCAACCTACCGAGAATAACCGAGTAACACTTTTGGTAGTGTCCAAACTGTTCGGTTCGAGGTTCGTGAGAGTAGAGGTCGTTGGTACGAAGTTGTTCGTGACTGGAGGGGAAAACTGTGAAGAAAGGTTCTTCTAGAGGTTAGTGTACATTAACGCTCTGTTTTCTCTTGTTATTATGTATGTTTAACCTAGAATATAAGTGTTATGTTCAATTTTAAGATACAAATTACACAACGAATCAACGATGTTTCACAACGTCTTCCGCTGTGGGAAATTCCAATTCCTTTCATTTTTCTCCGACGTTAAACACTATATTTGGGACGCGCCTTATCTCTATAAGTTAGGACCCGACCAAATCTAGAGGTGATGCGTCGCAGATCAAGAAATGAAGCAAATTTTTGATGCATGTCACATGCCACCATGGAGGCCACTTCTTAGGAACAAAGACTGCAACCAAAATTTTGCAAAGTGGGTACTTTTGGCCTACCTTATTTAAAAATGCACAAGAATTTGAAAAAAGATGCAACAGGTGTCAGCGGACAGAGAATGTGATAGCGCGAGATGAAATGCCAATGAAATATATGCTGGAAGTAGAGATTTTCGACGTTTGGGGAATCGACTTCATGGGTCCTTTCCCACAATCGTTTCGAAATTACCACATATTACTAGTTGTGGATTACGTGTCCAAATGGGTTGAGGCAATAGCCACATCAACAAACGATGTAAAGGTGGCCAAGAAATTCCTTGTCAAAAATATTTTTACATGTTATGGAACGCCAAGAATGTTAATCAGTGACGAAGGATCACATTTCATCATTAGGATCATGGCAAAAGTTTTGGTTAAATATAATGTAAATCATCGAGTAGCTACAACCTATCACCCGCAGACTAATGGACATGGCAAATTATCGAATCGAGAAATTACGACAATTCTAGAGAAAATAGTTGATCCAACAAAGAAAGGTTGGTCCGCAAAGTTAGATGATGCATTATGGGCTCATAGGACCGCATATAAAGCTCCTTTGGGAATGTCATCTTACAGGATTGTATTTGGAAAAGCCTGCCATTTACTGCTGGAACTAGAACACAAGGCATTCTGGGCAATTAAAAAACTGGACATGGACATGGAGCAAGCAGGAATAGCAAGGAAGTTACAAATTAATAAGTTAGAGGAACCGGGCATGAATCCTACGAAATCGCACAAATCTACAAGGAGAAAATGAAGAAATGACATGATTCGAGGATTCGGGAAAAAGAGCTGGAAAAAGGGCAGTTGGTACTTCTGTTTAACTCAAGGCTGAAACTATTTCCAAGAAAATTAAAATCCAGATGGTTAGTACCATTCAAGAATGAGAGAGTATACGGGCATGGGGCAATAGACCTGATTGATGACAAAGGAAACATATTTAAAGTCAATGGGCAACATGTAAAGCCATACTGGAATGACCAGATGGAGAAGCAAAAAACCGTAGTTACTCTGACAGAAGTCAAGCAAGTGAAAAATAAAACTCACTGTGTAAACTGTCTAAATTTCTAACAAATTAAATGAGTGTGCAAGAAGCTATGCAAACTATTCGAATGACATCAAGAAGGAAAAGTGATGCAATTGCATCATGAACCACAGAAAAGCCAACAACCGTATATCAATTATACAACACAAACATAATTTCAGATAATCAAAGCGAGACAATTGCCTTACGCTGCTTGCACTTGCATGGAACCGCAAAACAGTATAGTTGCATTGCACAAGGAGCAGGAAACAAGGGCAAGCTGCTACACGCGCATAGGGCGAGCGCACACAAATGCAAATGGAGGCAATTGCATCGTGATTAAAAAATAATAAAAAAAGTGGGCGCGAAGGAAGAGTTGACCTAGGTCAATTCTATTTAAACGACGCTAACCCCCCTTCTTACAGACATTCAAACCTCAACTACCCTCACGGACCAGCGTTTTTCCCTTTTCTCTCGAACAATCTCAAGAATGAAACCCCTCAACTTTCGAACATGAAGAACCCTAATAAAGCTCACTCAAGCAGAATAGGAGACGATAGGGAACACACCGACTTGTTCTCCTTGAAGCCAGGATCCAGGGAATGGGTCTAAAGACTCAGAGAACTCTCTGATGACCATAGCGAGAAAATGCAAGAATGGGAGAAACCCATAAGTGTTCAGCCACCCATCGGTTCGACTTCAACAACGAAGGACTCATAAGTAGTGAGAGAACTGAAGCGAGGAACCCCTGAATGGCGAGAAGCAATTTGCGCGATGCATGCACGAAGGCGAGGGACTCAGCTAGTAAGAGAACTCACCGTTAAAGGAGAAACCTCTGAAGATGAAGAAGAAGAAAATCTTGAAGGAGAACAACAATTGGCGGAGCAAGTCCATCATGAACAGAGAGACGACCGGCGAGGCAAGCATCCGTGAGTGCCGAAAGAAAACCAATTGAGGTAACTGCACCTTCTCCTTCTGAACAAAGAAAACCTAGAGTTAAATTATTGGCTAGAAAACGTGTGCCTGTGTCGATATTGGAGGAAAGGGAAGAGAGGAAGAAAATAAGAAAATTAGAAGCCTAGGCAGGGAAGAAGCAAAAAGAAGAAGATGAGTTGAGAAAGCGAGAAGAGGAAGAGAGGTTTAGGAAACTGGAAAAAGAAGAGGAGTTGAGAAAGAAAGTAGAGGAAGAAAGGCTAAGAAAGAAGAGAAAAAAGAGAAAAGAGAATGAGAAAAGAAAAAAAGGAAGAAGAGGAGAGACTGAAGAGGGAGACAGAAGAAAAGTTGCTCAAGAAGAGAGCGGAAGAAGAAAGAAAAAGGCTAGAAAACGACACCTGGGTGAAGAAGACGATTGAAAAGGCCAAGAAAATAGCAGAGCAGTTCACCCAGTAGCTAAGTGAGTCCGAAGAATAGGCCAGAAGACCTTCAAAATAGTCTTCTAATGATATAGAAGAACAAGAAGCTACAGAAGAGAGCCCTGAACGACAATCATTTAATGAGGTAACATCTGATTCTCTATCCTTCAATTTAGAAAATGTTGCTGATGATTGGGATTCAAAGGATGCCAAGTCTCTTAGTTCCTCAAAAAGAAAAGTACCACAAGAGGAAGAGGAAGTAGAGAGACAAGAATAGGAAATCCCAATTGATGAGGCAATGGAAAAAGAAAGGCAGGGCCAAGAAGAACAGGACAATGAAACCATGATAATGGACCAAGGAGAAAATGAAGGTGAAAACAGCAGAAAGGAAGAGGAAGTTGAAGAACAAGAATAAGAAGGAAGAAAACAAACCAAAACTAAGAAGGCAAGAAGTAGATCCGATGGAAGGAAGAGGAAAGGAAAAGAAGTGGACAACCCCAACACCGAGGCAGAAGTTGAGAACATGAAGAAGGCGATAACAAAACTCAGGTTCATTGGAGAACTTGGTTTCTCTACGCAGGTTGGCGATCTCCCAAATTTGTAACAACAATGATAAAGGACCAAGGCTGGGAGAAGTTGTGCCAACACCCCCCACCAGCAAATTTCACATTAATAACCGATTTTTATGCGAGAATTGTAGAAGAATTTGACAAGGTTATAATGAATTGGAAAAGAGTAAGCTTTTCTTGCAAGGCAATCAACAAACTGTTTGCCTTGCATTCCTTTAAAAATGACAAGGGGAATAAAGCCATAGAAGAACCATCTGATGAGCAGCTGCAGGAGGCATTGCAGATGCTGACACCTGAAGGCCCAAAGTGGCAGGTTGCCCATTGTGGTTAGAAACATCTACTGCCAGGAGATCTGAAAAGCGAACCGACAGTTTGGCTAAATTTTATTCGCAACCACATCTTGCCAACCACTCATGGAGCAAAAATTGCACAGGAAAGAGTAATGCTCCCATACTGCATGCATAAAGGACTGAAGCTCAATGTTGGGATGATAATCTCCAATGAGATCAGATTAGGGGCCAAAAAGACTATAGGGAAATTGTTCTTTCCTTCATTAATCACTGAGCTATGCAGTTCGACAAGTGTAGTTGCGACTGACCATCAGATGAGCACAAAGCCTATAGACCCCACTGGTATCTGTTCCCTTATACTACATAATGATCAAAAAATGAGAAAAACATAGCAAACAAGAAAGCAAGAAGACGACAGAACCTGAGGGTAAGACAATCGCCTTACAATTGCAGGAATTGCAGGCTGCGGTGGAACGAATGGAGAAGAAGAATGCGCTTTATTGGGCCTATGTGAGACAAATGGATGAAGCGGTGAGGCACAATCTCGCGCTATTGTCAAAAGGAAGGGGGATACCAATCCCAGATTTCCATAATGAACTGAGGCACGAAGAGGCAATTCAACATGACGAAGATTCACCAACAACCTAGGGAAGTGGTGGTCTTTTCCGTGCCCTGCTGGCTTTATATTTGGGATTTGTCTTTTTCTTTGATGAACTTTCGCATTAAAAATTTGTTCTGATTCAGTACTTCATTAATGATATATGGATGTTGTTATTTGTCTGCTTGATTGTTGTGAGTGCTGATGGAAATAATAGGCCTATCGATCATATACTTGAAACATTGTTGGACTAGTATATCATTGCTAGACCAATCTATTTTAATAGGTGAAGGTCCCGAAATACAGATTTTAGGCAATCATAGTGATGAATCTAGGAACACCACTGCCTTAAACACCACCCTTCTATAGCCGCAATCGAAACTAATCCTTATAATCAATAACTTGTAATTTTGACAGCTCAATACCCCAAAAATTATTACAATGAGGACATTGTCCATTCCAAGTGTGTGGGGGGCGGGGGGGAGTATCAAGTTTTTCCACAAGATTTTCCATCAAGACAATTGCTCTGTTGAAAAAAAAAGCAAAACATGTTCTACCTTCAATGTAGATCAACTCATCAGGGAAAGCATGACACCCGTGATTAACATGCATGAAAAATCAACTAAGAAAAGAGGAGGCAAGCCAGTTTCACATAGTGATGTGCACTCGTAGCCAGACATTGATACCACAAAGTATTGGTGAGTTGGAACGAAGGTGCAATTTACTAGAGAAACATGTTTCCAAGCAAAAATTGCGAGAACTATTAAGTTGGAAGGAAACCAGAAAAAATAAAAAGAGAAGGCAAGTGATCTTGATAAACACGGAAAGGTCGAGGTTGTGGCAACAATATCGTATTAGGTGGGGGGATACCGTTTGAGAGATCAAGAAAAAGAGGTAACCAGGATCTTTGGCAGTATGAATGGATTGAGAAGGCACATGAATTGCTTGAGAACAAGCAATGATTCAAGTTCGGGTGTGTGATAACTCTCATTTATGAGAGTTATTAGACAATTATCGATATCTTATTATTAAAATTGATCAAAAAGTAGGCGAAAGTATGAGTAGTTTTACAAAAATTACGTCAATTTCTCAGAAGTTAAAAAGAGAACTTAATATCATTATTTGACTATAGGGATGCAAAATGACGCAATTGCCTGGCCGATAGACGCAAAATGATGCAATTGCCTGGCTATCGGGTACAGACTACCGCAGTCGCCTAAACACAGTAGGAAGGGTCGTGAGAATCAACGAAAAGATTAAATGCAGAAATCAAGACGGAAATCGCGGGCGATAATACAAGCTGGTCGACGGAAACCCTAAGGACAAGCTACTCTATAAATAAGTGAGAAAGCACTCGAAAACGGGGACCGACGGAGGGAGGAATACTGTGTTCCAGTCCATTGTCGCCTTCTGGTGATTTTCTTACTATTGTAGTTCAGTTTTACTAAGTCGCAGCGTTGAAGTTCAGAACTTACGATTTTTGTTTCGTTCTTTAGATTTCAGTTCAGTTCCTGAGGTTATGTCAGTCTGTATTGCATTCCTTCAGTAAACATCTCTAGTTGTTTCTGTTTTTGCTATCCTAGTTTTAGTATTCTGTATTCTGTTCCTTTCTGTAATTTATATTTATTTAACGTGGTTATTGCTTAAATAAAAGTTAGTCATTCGGCTTAATTTCGTGTTCTGGAATTTTGTTTCATTTACAACTTAGGTAGCCTTTTCGGTTCATGCTTAATAGTGGTAGATCGAGAAAGGAAGCTTAATATGTTGTTTTCGCATGCTAAGTTTTATTTTACTTTTACCGTCTTATTTATGAGGAGCTAACTTCCCTTAGGGATTCAAAATGTGAATATCCTAAGCGAAGACAACAACGCTCCATAGCAAGAGCATTCGGTTAACCCTCTAAGGAAGTTTACTTTTGGTGATTTTATTGTGGGAAGCCTTAGTTGGCCATCTAAGGTTACCTATCAAGCTTAAGCTCAATACTGAAAGAGTTTAACTGAAGTGGAGTTCCCAAAAATAATGGAGTAAAGGGGATTAGACATAAGACCCAAACTTTGACCCAGGCATAAGGCAAGATTCCAAAATTGTAGAGCCATGAGCATGAACACCTAAGATAGATTGATCATGGACATATAGGTTCAATCACTCAGCCTCCTAACGATACTTCAAAGAAGGTCAAATGGGAGTAGGGCTTGATTTACTTCGTAGGAGGGTTTGACCGAATCACATCGTTGAACAGCTGATCGTTGATGTAGAGCTGCGCAATTGCGTTGCGGCAGTAGAAAAATGCAACTACGCGACAAGGCAGTCCGACGCAATTGCACTATTTTGCCTTCGTGAGCTAGTGCTAGCTACAACAGTGCCATTGTTGCACCGCATTGTAAGGCTTGGCTGCAAAGCGAGGCAATTGCGCCAGGGTTGCGTTGCCTTCCAATTAGCGGACTTAGCATTTTGAATCCCTTCTTTCTCATTATTGTATTTACTTTCCGAACACAATCATCACACCAATTCAACTTATTTTTTGTTACCGTTTTGCCTTTATTCTACAAGTTGTTTAGTTTTTTATTGAATTTATTACTCCATTCCCTTGGGCTCGATACTCTGGAATACTCCAGTTTTATACTACCTTGATCGCGTGCGCTTGCACATTTTCGCCTTATCAATCCCTAATATGGTCCTCCTCAAGGAATTTGGCATTTGTCGACACTAACACCCTATTTTCCTTAGGATCATAAAATAGACCACCCCTCGTCTCTTTTGGGTATCCTACGAAGAGGCATAATTTTAAATGAGGTTCCAACTTCTTTGGGTTTGTCACCAACACATGGGTCGGGCATCCACAAATCCGAAAATAACGTAAACTGTTTTTACGACCATTCCAGAGTTTGAAAGGTATTTCAGAAACACTCTTCGATTGAACATTGTTCAAAAAGTATACCGCAGTCTCCACTTCGTAACCCTAAAATGAATCAGGAAGACGAGCATCGCTCATCATCGATCGAACCATGTCCAACAGGGTTTTGTTTCTTTTTTCTGATACACCATTCTGTTGTGGCATACCAGGTGCTGAGAGTTGGGACGTAATTCTATGTTCTATCATATAGTCTTGGAATTTAATATCCATGTACTCTCCACCACAATCTGATCGAAGTGCTTAAATCGTTTACCTAACTTGTTCTTAATCTCAGTCTTGTACTCCTTGAACTTTTCAAGAGCTTCAGACTTTCGATGCATTAGGTAAACGTACCCATATCTCGAATAGTCATCTATAAAAGATGCAAAGTATTCGAAACCTCCTCGTGCTTTAACACTCATCGGACCACCGAGGTCAGAATGTATAAGCTCAAGAGGCTCTTTGGCTCTATATCCTTTTACACTAAAAGGATGTTTGGTCATTTTGCCTTCAAGGCATGACTCACAAACTAGTAAAGAGTTCACTTCTAACTCGCTTAGAAGTCCACTTTTCACTAGTTTTTCAATCCTATTGAGATTTATGTGGCCTAACCTTAGATGCCAAAGATGGGCATTTTCTTTTGGAGAAATTTTTAATCTTTTAGTTCGTGTTTCAGCTGTTTTAAATAATTCAGTATTCAAAACACTTTTGACCGAATTTGGTTTTAAAACATATAGATTATTCTCAAGTGAAGCAGAACATAACACATTACCTTTATGAGAAATAAACACCTTATTTAACTCGAAGGAAATGGAAATACAGTTTTCAATAAGACAAGAAATAGAAATAAGGTTTCTAGTAAACCCTGGTATAATGTACACGTTATCTAAAATGTACTTCCTGCCAAAGAAAAGTTTCTCCGGATCCAACCCTGAACGTTATCTCACCCTCCTGCAGTCGCTGCCAAGAACTAATTCCCTGAAAAGAAGAACAAACATGGTTAGTGGCACCTTAATCAAGTATCCAAGCAGAGTCACTACTCTCCACTAAACAAGTTTCAACAGCAAGTAAATCACATTTACCTTCTTTCTTCTTCTTGACAAGGAGCTTGGGACAATTCCTCTTCCAGTGGTTGTCCCCGTTGTAGTGGAAACACTTTCTTTTTTCCGCAACCTCCTTGACCTTTTTGGGGTGAGCGGCAGCGCGGTCGACTTTACCAACCTTCTTCAAGTTCTTCTTCTTCCTTTCGGGCCTAAAGAACCTGCAGATTTCGTCCCAGAGGTTAACCCCCTGTGAAAGGACTTGAAGGCAACATTTGCCTCATCTTCCGATCCCTTGACTCGCATCAAGGACTGAAAGGTCTGTAGTTCGTAAGAAGAGTTGTCAGATTGTAGCTAATTTTGTTCATAACAACATTGCTACGAAACTGAAGGAAACTCTTCGGATGAGTCTCCAAAATAAAGCTGACCTGGCTCGACTCGTCGATCGAAGCACCATTCATCTCAGCCAACTTGAAGTGTGTCATCATGTCGAGAACATGTTCTCTAACAAATGTGCCCTCTTTCATCCTAGCATTGAATACATGTTTGAGGGAATCGTGACTAACTTGAAATGACTGTTATCCAAACATGTTTTGCAACGACTCCATGATCTCCTTAGCGGTGACCATGACCTCGTGCTTCTTAGCCAAGACTTTAGATAAGCTGGCTATGATGTAGACGAGTTGGCTATGATGTAGACGTTGGCCTTTTCATTAGCCCTGATAGATCGATTGTACACATCACGAACACTTCGCGATGCGGTCGAGCCCGACACCTGAGGACACTTCTCAGTGAGTGTGAACTTAAAGTTGCCATTAACTAAGATCGTGTTCAAATTGTTTTTCCACGTCTGGTAATATCTCCTGTTGGGATGTATGTCCTCATCTCGTGTAGTTTGTAATATTCCAAGTTGTAAATAAATAAAAGTTATTTATTTGAAATTTGTGTCTCACATATTTCATAAACATAATCCAATAAACTAAGCCCCAGGGTCATTGTATTATAAGAGAACTAAGAACTTGAACGGTGTGTAGTGGACACACAGGGAGGATCACGTTCGAGTTAATAACCCGAACGGTCTACAGTATATGGATAGGGTTTGAGGCCTAATCCTGGATACACTGTGGATGCGGCCCGCTTTGTATTAGATACAAACGAGGTGATCTGACTCGTTCATGTGGTTGACATGCGAGTGGGGCTAATAATTTTGTAGATGACCATTAGTGACTCGACCTTAATCCTAAGCGTGTTACGGACTCCTGCCTGTGGGGGTCTGTCCTTGACTAGTACGGGTGAGGGTGGCCACTGTTGCTCGCCCAATATGCCTATCTTCTCAGGGATAGGACCACGTGGGGAGCTGGGAACTTGACTATGCAAGAAGGAATTTACTCGTTCCCGACTTAGGAAAACTAACGGGATTGTTCCCTTAAGTGTTGTCTCCAAGACTTGAACAACGGGGCCCCACTCTCTCACTTGCCTGAGAGGGTTGTTGTTTTTGGTTGGACCATGCAACGTAGTTTTTCATTAGATAAGCAGTGGGGCTTAAGGAGCAAGAGGTAGACACCGGGGTAAAACAGTAATTTGACCCAGCAGTGTCTACGAACAACCTGTGAAGGGTCGACTCATGCGTATTAGTTATATCGATGGACACAACTTGTCCTACAGTGATGAGAGTGCAGCTACGGGCTTTAGTGGAGCGTTATCGTAGCTAATGAATGTTGAATAACCGAGTCAAAGAGTTTAACAGGTTAGTCTCGGATCATTGGAGCTCGTCACGTGTAAGTTCATTAGGTCCCTCGGGTGGCTCAAATTGGACAAATTGAGGGTTTACAGTTTGGTGTGAATTTGAAGTGTTCAAATTCATTATTTGGGTATTTATGTCATTCATATGAGATATAGATGACATAATATATAGTTTGATGTGAATGAGATTCATAATAAACTATAGTATATATAGTCTAATTGATTAATTAGTGCTAATTGGAGAAATTAAATTGAGAGAAATTAAATTGAATGTGATACAATTTAAAAATCCATAATTATACAAATGAGATTTGTATAATAAGGTATGAGATACCTTATATTATGTGATGTGCAAATATGATCTGCATATCATATAGTTGTGGTTTAATGATAATTTAGTAGATATATTAACTCCACATCTCACCATTATTTAAAGGATTGGTGAGAAGCCTTTGGTAAGGTTGGTTCTCATTTTTTAGAAATTCGAGTTCCAAGAGACCTTCATTCTCTCTCAAACTCTCTCATCTCTCTCAATCTCTCTCAATCTCTCCTCACCAAAAATCCAAAGGGAGCCCCATCTACTCTCCCTCAACCTCCCGAGAATAACCGAGAAGAGATTTTGGAAGTGTCTTGCTACACTGTTCGAGGATCGAGTTCGAGAAGTTCGTTGGTTCGAGAGAGATCGTGACCGGAGGAGGAAAGCATTGAAGAAGTGTTCTTCAACAAGTAAGTACCGAGATACCTTACTTTTTTTTTCTTCTTTTATGCATGTTTAGCCTAGGATCTATGAGATAGGTTCGATTTTAAGATAGAAATTACACAACGAACCAACGATTTTTCACAACGTCTTCCGCTGCGGGAATTCCAAATCCTTTCATCTCCTACGAGCTTATCGGAGGCTAAAAGAGCTATGATTGAACTTGACATTTTGCTGAAAGAAAAAACATTGTATTAGATCTTGCAAAAACTTTTGAAAATCCAATCATTTTTTAGCAAATTTTATCCTATGATCACGAGGTCATTTTAAAACTGCATTGATACCCCAAAGGTTTAGAATGACTGGCACCGAAGGGTAGACAGAATCACTCCTCCTCTAGGACGAGGATTTCTCGTCCAGATCCTGATAGCGGAATAACTCTTATTCCTATAGACATCCAGTTACCATTTTTTTTCTCAATTCATTAACTCTTAATGAATCTCGTGAGTGTCACCCTCTATCTTTAAATTTTTGAGTATCCGTCCAAACGATAGCTGCCGAAGGGAGGCCTACGAAGGAAATCCAACAAGGAAATCGTATCCCTTTCGGGAATTCACGGTGTTCCGACTCCCATGATCAATGCCCTCCGAATGGATTGTCTGGTATAGGCCAAACTGGAAGGCGGATCACAGGTGTCTCACGGTGTGAATCGATAGAAGAGACCGTGGGTCCTGTTTTCACAGATCCCGCTCCCACTCACTATAAGTACTCTATCCATTCACCTTGAATATTGACCCATACAAATACCATCTAAAGGGGGGTGCTCCCATTTGCGCCACGAGACCGAGTATGGATCTCACGGTGTGAACTTCACGGAGATTCGTGGATGGAATTTAAATGTATCGCATACACTAATTCCTCCCAGTCAACACTTTAGTTTAACGGGATTAACCTAGATAAATGGACTATATTTACCTAAGTCTACCAATATAGCCCTTATATTGGATTAGCCTAAGCCAATAATCAAATTATTAACTTAGGTCTATGTGAGTATATTTAATTAACTCTTAATTAAATGCACTCACGAAAATATAACCTATGAATCTCCAGACCAAATTCACTCCTGTGTCGGTTCTGTGTAGGGTGTTCTTGCAAATGTGAGTTACTAATTAGTCACCATTAATAAGTCACATTTGATTTCCTAATTCTAATCTTATTAGAAATAGAAAACCTAAGTCTAATTAATTCAAGTTCTAAATAATTTAAAACTAACTAATTAACCTAGGTTTCATGTATTTCTATGTTATTGTGCTTGATCATTCATCACATGAATAATAAAACTATATAACATACATTCATCATATGAATTAGTGCATGTCAATGCTTTTAATCTGAATAATATAACACTTATATTAATTAAATTAAAACATGCTTTATATTATAACTCTTATAATATAACCTATTATCATGCATACTATATATTATATCCCTTATAATATAAAACTGATGCATGAAATGTTTAACCTAAGGTGGGATTTTCAACTATATCACATACATTATGCATATAATTATTCTATGCAACACTTGCATAAAATAAATAGCAAATTGGACAGATTTTGGCACCCGAGGGACATTAATTAAATTAATTAACCTTAATATAACATTTATATTAATATTAATTAATATAATTAATTAATTTACTTAATTTATAAAATAAAATTAAATAAAAATAACAATTTTCGGCTGAAAATTGCTCCCATGTCCCTATCATGCCACTTTCGAGCGAAAATAGCATTGGAACTGCCCACTATCGAAACAGCGTTACAACGTCGTCGACAACATTGCAACGTTGTGCTGCCCATGCGCCTTGGAGGCTTGCTCAACGTGCACAACGTTGCAACGCCGCACCAAGCGTCGCAACGTTGTGCGTGCATCTGGAGTCTCAACTCCGAATGGCGTTGCAACGCTGCACTTCAACAGCCTCTCCTTCCTCATGGATAGCGTTGCGACGCCGATGAACAACGTCGCAATGTTGTCCTCTGTCCAGCAACTGTCCTTTCTGAAATTTTCTCGTTTTCGCTCCGTTTCTTCATAGCAGCTCTTGCCACGAATGACACGGACTTACAAACTCCATTTACACTAATAATGCCGAAAAGCAAAGAGCCCTTACATTGATCTCATCAACATTAATGTAAGTATAGAAAATGTGCCAAAAACCGAAACATCCAATTGCAAACCATTAACATTCATCTCATGAAATTAATGCAACCCACCTTAATTTTACGAAAATTACATAATCAACAATGAAGGGCCACGTTAGGCTCTGATACCAATTGAAGGAAATGGATTTCCCAATGCGGAAGCGTTGTGAAAAGTCGTTGATTTGTTGTAGTTCTAATTTTCTTAAAACAGAAAAGTATCACATATAATTATAAGCTAAGCATGCTTTTGAGAAACCTCTTGAGGAACACTTTTTCGCATTTTCTCCTCGATCACGATCTATCTTGATCCAACGATCTCTCGAACTCGTCCCACAAAACGAACAAGTTGAACACTTCCACTTGTTCTCAGGATGAAGAAGGAGAGTTGTGGGACTCTCTTTGGAATTGAGTTATGGAGAAAATGGAGAGAATTTAGAGTGAGAGCTTGTGAGAGTTTCTCTTGCACTTTGGATGGAGTTCCAAAACATGGCAAGAATCCTTATGGACAGACGACAACATTCGACGTACAAATGACGATCTCCAATGATACGAGATTAACCGATCAAACTCTTTGACCCGATTAATCAACATTAATTAACTACGGTAACACTACACTAAAGCTCGTAGCTGCACTCTCCTCACTGTAGGACAAGTTGTGTCCATCGATATAACCAATGCCCGTGAGTCGTCCCTTCACAGGTTGTTCTTAGTCACTACTAGGTCAAATTACCGTTTTACCCCTGTGTCTACTTCTTGTTCCTTAAGTTCCACTGCTCCTCTAATGAACAAGTTTGTTGCATGGTCCAACCATAAACAACGCCCCTCTCGGGCTAGTGAGAGGGTGGGCGCCCGTTGTTCAAGTCTTAGAGACAATACTTAAGGGAACAACCCCTCTAGGTTCCCTAGTTCGAGAACGAGTGAATTCCTTCTTGCGTAGTTAAGCTCTCAACTCCCCATGAGGTCCTGTCCCTAAGAAGATACGCATATTGCACGTACTCAGGTCATCCTCACCCGTAATAGTCAAAGGACACACCTCTGCAGACAAGAATCTGTAACACGCTCAGGATTAAGGACGAGTCACTAATGGTCATCTACGAAGTTATTAGTGCTATACTGTTAACGGTGTTACATCAGTAGGTCTAATAATTCACAGTCCGGTCTTGTACAATCTCATTGCACAGGATGCCCCCACTCGTATGTCAACCACATGAACGAGCTGGATCACCTTGTTTGTATCTAATACAAAGCGAGCCGCATCCACAGTGCACTAGGATTAGGTTTCTAGCCTTATCCATATACTGTAAACCGTTCGGGTCATTAACTCAAACGTGATCCTCCCGTGTGTCAACTACACACCGTTCAAGTTTTAGTTCTCTCATATAATATGCCTCGAGAGCTTAGTTTATTGGATTAAGTTTATAAAATGCAAGATACAAAGTTTGATAGCTAAACAACCTTTATTTATTAACACAATAAGTATTACAAACTTCACGAGATTAGGGCATACAACCCAACAACTAGCATTGGGGCAAATCCTCATCATGACTAGTGTGAGGTTTTCTTCTCTTCACAGAGTGTGCTAGCTTAGGGATGAGTCCCCATTATGATATGCGTGAAGGTTGCTTCCCTTCACCGAGTTGTGCTAGCTTAGGAGCAGATCCTCATTGTGATTAGCTTAGGGGGTGATTCCCCATTGTTTTGGCTAAGAGAGTTGTGTTCTTTTCTTATGTTATGCTTGTGTTAGAAAATGTCGACACCTCGATTGTAGGGTGTGTGACTTATTGGTTTGGAATGAATAGGGAATGTTGGGATTGTTGGTTTCAAAAAACCTTTACATAGTGGAAGGAAATTGAAAATCGATTCGTATTTTAATTTGGTTTCCAAAATACCAATATATTGACAAATTAGATAAACACAACATAACAAAAATTTACAATTAAGAAATTCAATGTATAAGTTTAAGTATTGAATACTTATTTCTGTAGAACAAAATCTCCATTTCTGCAACATCACACAAGGTCACGAACATCCAGGAAGTTCTGTCAATGTCAATTAGGACAAAGAAATGGACAACACCAACAAACCTTCCTTCCTATATCTATGTGATTTCTGAGATCACGATGGTGGGATCGTATCTCGAATGAGAAAGGAAGGGAATGTGTAGAGAATAAATTTCGGGGAATATGGTATGAGGAAGCATAAGCCAAAAAAAAAATGATCATCCTTTTATGCCTTCCTCACTGTCATTTTATCGATAAAGGTTATGGACAGAGGGGTATCATGGGATCATCCCATGTATCAATTGTTAGGTTTTATGCCCTAAAAATCGTAGTTTGTATTTTTATTCAATTTTATTCAATAAAATGTTATTGGCACTATTCATTCAATTAGTGTTGATTTTTGTATGGTTTTCCTTAGATTAACCCTAAATCCAATAAACTAACATCCTAGGTTGTATTGTGTCTCTTGAACTATTTGTATGGACATATGGGGATCAAGGTTTAAGACATAGTCTAAAGGGTTTATAGTATAGGGATGAGGTTGGGTACCTTATCTTGGTGACACTACGGATATGCCTCACTTTATATTTGATACAAACATAGTGATCCAACGTGTTCGTGTAGGCGACATGTGAGTAGGGGTATCCTATGTGATGAGTTCACATAAGACCAGACCGCGAAAGAGTAACCATTAGATGTAACTTCGTTGACTATTTAGGTTTTTATTTCAATAGGATGACCTAGACAACTTGATCTCAATCCAAAGTAGGTTACGAACTCCTGTTTGCAAGGGTTTGTCTTTTGACTAGTATGGGTAAGAGTGGCCTGAGACACCGATTCAATAACCCTACCTTTTTAGGACAAAACCACGTGGGCAGTTGGGACTTAACCTAGCAGGATGGAATTCATTACTTCCCTGTCTTAAGGTAAGTAGATGATTGTTCCCTTAAGTAGTGCCTCCGGGACTAGAATAAAGGGTCATTCCCTCTCACTGACCCGAGAGGGATTTCTATTTATTTGTTGGACCATAAACATGTTGTTCATTAGAGGACCATTGGTACTTAAGAACATAGATGTAACCTAGGGGTAAAACGGTAATTTGACCCAGCTGGCGTTATGAACACTCGTGAATGATTGACTTGCTGTCATTGGTCGTTTATCCATGGACACAAAAAAATATCTGTAGTGAGAAGAGTGTAGTTGCGGGTCTTTAGTGGAGTGTACCTGCAAGTAATGAATGTTGATTAAGCGGTGAATGAGATTAACCTATTAATCTTGTATCGTTGGAGCTTCTGATTTGTAGGTCCATTAAATTCCTAACTCAAAAAGGGTTCTATGATTGCTAGATCTTGATTAGAATTTGAAATGCTCAAATTTACTTTGGGAATCAATTTAATGTATGATGATACATTATAATATAAAGTTTATATGTGCATTAAAACTTTATTGTATAAATTTAATTTTAGATATCATTCAAAGTTAATTTACGAGAGAATTAAATATTTGAAAGAGTTCAAATATTGTTTTAATGTGAATAGAATTCATATTAAAAACTATAGGTTTTTTTGTTAATGAACATTAGATGTACATTAAAAACTATAGGTTAAAGGGAGGTTGATTAATATGATTTAATTATTATAACCAAAACTAAATATATGATATTTAATTTATGAGTTAATTAATTACAAAATTAATTAATTTCTAATTTTAATTAAATTTGATTAATTGAATTAATTAAAACTATAGGTTATGTGAGATTTGTAATTAAATATGATTTAAATATAAATGAAATTTAATTTAATTAAATGTTAATTAAATTAATTAATTTATTAATTAATTAATGGAGAACGTGTGATGGAAAGGTTCTCCCACTCCCATATTGTTCATCGATTGATTGCTTTATTCTTTTCCCAATCCCTCTGTGTGAATTCCAAAAGAAAATAAAAAATAGTTTCCCACAAAACTGTATTCTTAAGAATTTAGAGAATATGGAGTTTTCCTAATTGGTGGTGTCCTGAAGTTTATTTCAGAAGGAGGTTTTTGGAGTTGGGAGTTCAATACGTGATTCACAGTAAGGTGTATACATCACAATTTACCAGAAACTAAAAGGTATAAGTTCTCATGCCATTTTAGTTTAGAAAATGTTCTAGCATGCTTCTGTATTTATGATTACAAAATCCATGATTGCATTTTTATCATAGTTTTTGTCAATCTACTGGTTTTTCCTATTTGCGAAATGAAAACGAGTTTTCGATTCAATTGGGCTTCTGTTGTGCAATTGGAATTTCGATTCTATCAACTGGTATCCGAGCCAACTCGAGTTTTCATTTGGCAATTGAATTTGGCATTACCTTTTGGTGGGATTAAATCACATTTTTTGATTGACATTAGACTGTTTAGGAAATTTTTTGCCATAGGTTTATTGTCTTTAATTGGTCATGATTGGTTCGAAGCCTCATTAGATGAGAAGAACAAAGAAAATTGGAGACAAATTTTTGCAGAAGCCGATAAGAAGGGGTTTGTATTGGGAATTTCTACAAAAATCGATAAGAAGGTGTTATGTATTGGAAATTTCTGCAGAAATCGATATGGTTTGGGAGATTTTGTCTTGTTCATTAGATTTGGTCTGGTTCGACTTGGTTCGTGAGATTTGGTCTGGTTCGTGCAGTCTGGTCTAGTTTTTAATAAAATTAATGTAATTTTATTTATTTTTTAATTTTTTTAGGGGCCAAAAAATTCGGTTTATATGGTTATTTATTGCTTTTTGAATGTCATTTAGCTAAATCTCACCTTAGGATAAGGATGTTTCATACATCATTTATAATATAAGAGTTATATTATGTATAGAAATGCATATTCTAAGTTTTATTTCCTTAATTAAAATAACTGTTATATTAATTAAAGGAAATTACATTGTCATGCATATTCATATGATGTTTATTCTTTTTATATTTTAGCTTCATCATATAAATATGCATGTTGCATTGTTGCATGACATTACAATGTTTAATATAAAATGTTATATTAAATAATGTCAATCATTGTTTTTAATTCGTGATTTATTAATTTAAATGTTTTATTAATTTCATGAATTATTTGGTTGGTAAATTAATTAGAATTTGATTATTAATTTATTACACCATAGATGGATGTTATAAGTTAATATATTAAAATTTATAATAGTTATAAATTTGAATTAGAAACATTAACTTATAATAAAGAGTTGCATGCAAACATAGGATTTTCAGGTAAATCGAATTAATTTCAAAATTTTTAAAATTAATTATAACCTAAAATCAAAATTTCTAATAGGATTAGAAATTAGTCTTACTTAGTATTTTAAATAGTTTTAAAATATGGTTAAGTAGGACATAATAAGATTTTTGTTATAAGAGAACTCTACCGGTGAGGTTCTGTCTAAGGTTGGGGGTATTTAAGCTGACGGTTTACGAAATACCTCCTACCTGGGAACTGACCCGGAACTTGAGTTGAATTAACTATAGTCTTGTTAACATGGAATTTCATTAGGTAATTAAATGTTTTAATTTACCTAGATATTAAGATTAAAGACCTAGTTCTAAGAGTTATAATAAGCATACACTTAGATAGATTTATTTAGTCGAAATCCATCTAAGTTAAACTTTACCATAAAACCTTAAGATACTTCAGTGGGAGAAAATTAGATGTTCACATCAAATTTTAGCTCTCACGTCTTCAAGAATTCACACCATGAGTTCCATACTTGCCCGCATGGCATCTATAGGACGCCCAACTACGGATGATGTTTTCATGGTTCAATACCAAGGTGAATGAGGGAAGTATCTATAGTAAATGGGAGAAGGACACGTGTCAACGTATCCTACGATCTCCTCCATTAGGTCACACCGTGAGATTTCTATGGTCCGCCTGCGTGTTGCCCTGGGAGCAACAACCCCTATGGAGGGCCGACAATAGGGATCAAAACATCACGAACTCCAGAAATGGATAGGATCTCTTAGGTAATTTACCAACAGTTGACTTTCCTAACGGTGGCCTGTTGGCTCGGACCTATTGGACCTAAAAATGGCAGGGTTACATTTACGGGATGAGTTAAATTAGTTAACGATTCCTTGACCGAAGATGGTAGCTAAAGATCATTGGAATATGAGATATTTTGGGAATGGTAATTTGCTGAGATTGTCTCAATTCAGGGGAGGAGTGACTGACCACCGAACGGTAGCTTTTATTCTAAACCACTAAAGTATCGTTGCTAAAGGTTTAAGTTTAAACACTAGGGTTCTTTGTTATAATTTTGCTAAATTGATTGGTTTGTAATGGGTTTAAGGCATTAATAATTAATTTGAACAAATTTTTGTTTTCAGCATGTCGTCGTCTATTATTACATTGCTTGCTAACGAAAAATTAATTGGGGATAACTATACTACGTGGAAGTCCAACCTGAATACAATTCTAGTTGTTGACGATCTACGATTCGTCTTAACTGAGAAATGTCCTCAAATCCCTGTTCGTAATGCGCCCCAAATGGTTAGGGGCACCTATGTCCGATGGACCAAGGCAAATGACAAGGCCAAGGTCTATATCTTAGCTAACCTATATGAGGTGTTAGCTAAGAAACATGAGGGCATGGTCTCAACTCGTGAGATCATGAGTTCATTGCAGGGTATGTTTAAACAACCGTTTGGACAAATCTGACATGAATCTCTCAAGTACGTTTATAACGGGCGTATGAAGGAGGGGACTTCAGTGAGAGAACATGTTCTCGATCTGATGGTCCACTTCAACGTGGTCGAAATGGACGGAGCGGTCATAGACGAGTAAAGTCAGGCTTCGTTCATCCTCAAATCTCTTCCGAAGCCTTCAGGAAGCTCGAAGAGGGTGAGATGACTCTCAGGGTCGGAACAGGAGACGTCGTCTCAGCTCGTGCAATAGGAATTGTTAAGTTATTTTTTAAGGATAGATTTTTGTTTTTAGAAAACATGTACATAGTTCCTAAAATTAAGAGGAACCTTTTGTCTATCTCTTGTTTAATCGAACAAGGTTACTCAATTTCCTTTAATATTAATGAAGCGTTCATTAGTAAGAATGATGTTGTTATTTGTTCTGTTTTAAGACCAATCGAAACCAAAGCACTTTTAAATCATGAAATGTTTGAAACTTCTAATACTCAAAATAAAAGGGGAAAGAATTCTCCAAATAAAGATACCTATCTTTGGCATCTAAGACTAGGACACATCAATCTCAACTGGATTGAGAGACTTGTAAATAATGGACTTCTAAATAAATTAGAAGATGATTCTTTACCTCCATGTGAATCTTGTCTAGAAGGAAAGATAACTAAAAGACCTTTTACTGGAAAAGGTTACAGAGCCAAAGAGCCCTTAGAGCTAATACATTCGTATATTTTGTATCCTTTACAGACGATTATTCGAGGTATGGTTACTTATACCTAATGCAACATATGTATGAAACTCTTGAAAAGTTCAAAGAGTTTAAAACTGAAGTTGAAAATGCATTAGGGAAAACTATTAAAACACTTCGATCTGATCGAGATGGAGAGCATATGAACTTAAGATTCCATGACTATTTGATAGAACATGGAATTCAGTCCCAACTTTCAGCACCTGGTACACCACAACATAATGGTGAATCAGAAAGGAGAAATACAACCTTGTTAGACATGGTTCATGAAGGAATCTGAATTCCTTTGAGCAACGAAAACATGTAAAGATCGTGAAACTTGTTTTGTTTTGGTTGACTCCAAATACCAGTACATTGGCAATTATGCAGCGATAAACAAATTAAAACATGGATTACATAAATAATTAAACATGTTATACGAGATACTAAACTAAAAGGGAAACGTTATTACCTTTGTAGTTTCAAAGAGACAACAACTCCTTTCTTTCTTTTGCAGCAAGTTATACAATACAACAACTTTGATTTTTCTCTTCTTTTCAACAGGGCACTACCACAAGAGATCACTCCCTATATCTCCGAGTCCTTAGATTAAGCCTAGTGGGAGCCTACCAACAAATTGGGAGAGGAATTTTTGAGAGAGAGAGAATTCTTGTGAGAGTAGGTGATTTCCCAAAATCAATTTGTTCAACCCCAATCCATCTCATCGATTGAAGCTTAAACCTTCACCCACTCCCTCTGTCCCAATCGAGAGGGAAGTTGAGGGGTAGTGAGAACATGTCACACTGACATGTTCTCTTTAATTAAATTAATTTTAAAATTAACTAATTTAATAATAATTAATTTAATTAATTAATTAATATTAATAATATAATTAAATCAATTTTAATTATATATTAATATCAATTTTAATTAAATCTCATTTAACAAAAATAAAAATTAAATACCATATATTTAATTTAGTTTATTAATGACTAAATCATATTTAATCATTTTTCTCTCCAACCTATAGTTTTAATTGTGGGGATTTGTGCCCTAAACTTATGTAATTTTGATCAAATAAATAAAGAGTTATTTGTTTTGGTAAAATTATATTCTTTCTTTATAAATCTAATAAACTAAGCTCTAAGGCTATAATATATCTTGAACATCTGTGTAGTAGACACTATATGTATTATGTTCAAGAGTATACCCTAAATGGTCTATGGTATAAGAATGAGGTTGGAAACCTTATTCTTGTAACACCATGGATGCGGCCCACTTTGTATGTAGTACAAACGAGGTAATCCAACTCATTCATGTGGTTGACATGCGAGTGGGGGCATCCTGTATGAAGAGTTCATACAAGACCGGACTGCAAATTATTAGTATAACGTCGTCAACAGGATAACACTGATAATTTATAGATGGTCATTAGTGACTCGACCTGAATCCTGAGCAAGTTAAGAATTCCTGCTTATAGTGTTTTGTCCCTCGACTAGTATGGGTAAGAGTGTGATGTGAAAATATCGAGTGCCCTAAACTAATGTAAATTAGAATAAGACTCCGACACTTCTACGACATGCAAGTATACACGGTCGAGAGCAACAACTGATAAGTTAAAGTATCGATCCCACGAGAACTAGCTATACCTAAATAAATGAGCGTCCTAGCAAATTTTTCTTATTTTAGTGCAATGCATGAGTGTGCAATTTACTGTTAAAAATAAATAAACTTATGTGATAAGTGGAGACAATATAAGACACAAGAAAAATAACTGAATTTAAATGAGGGGGGAGGAGAATGCAAACAAGAGGGGAGATGCAAGAGATGAGATTTTTAATGAAAAATAGGCTCGGGCTAGGCTGGAGTTTTCATGTTCAATTGGAATAAAAATTTGAGTGATGCCTTGAATTTACCTACACATGTATTCAAATGAATTTCTTTCGAAATCACTAAGTTTTAAAACCTACAATTTCTCAATTGAGATCTAAATTATTGATAGCACACAAAATGTGTTATCCTTAGGCTTAATTATTGCTAGTTTTGTAATGATTTCGGAGCTTTTACGTGTTTAAATTACTCAATTTCAGGTTTGCACAAACAAGACAACTGGAGACATTTTAGATCCCTCGTGATCGAAACGAGGCTATTTGGAGCTAAAAATAACATCATTTAGAAGTAGAAAGATCAATCGAAACTTGAAGACCCGAGCTGATGGCGTTGCAACGCCATGATTGCTGTTGAGAGCCTTTGAAGACCCTAGACGATAGCGTTGCAACGGTGCCTTGCAGCGTCGCAACGCTATCTCGATAAGGAAGATGCATATGAAAGTCGTGCTGATAGCGTTGCAACGCTGCCTTGCAGCGTCGCAACGCTACTTCGATAGAGGAACGCGCAAGTTAGGGTAGCGGCGTTGCAACGCTGCCCTCATCGTTGCAACGTTACCAACTGTTTCCATATTTACCACGCAGTTAGGGTACAGCGTTGCAACGCTGTCCCTAGCGTTGCAACGCTGTACCGTTGAGACCTATAAATATATCCTTAAATCTTCTTGCAAATGGAGTCGAATTTGGTAGATTTTTGCCCCTATTTTCGAAATACACTTTGTAAGGAGAGAGAAAAGAGCGTTGTTGGGAGCCAAAGCATTCGTGGAGGTTCGAGATCGAAGACGGGAACTCGGAGACGAAGGACCGACATCGACACATAAGTTTAATTTTCTTTTCTTTCAGATTGTAATAGCATTCTAAGACGTTTTCTACATGTTTAGCTTGATTTTCATGTGATTTAGAGTAGCTAAATGTTGTAGTTAGGATTTGATTTACTTGTTAAGACTTTCTTGCTATGTATTGAAGCATATTTTGTTCTTATTTTTGGCAATTCGTTCTTAACTCTTAATTTGCTGGTTTAAGTGGACTCGAGAGATAAAACTTAAATTAGAGCAAAGTTGACAAAACCCTTAGAAATCTGGTATGAGAATGATCTAGAAATCTTAGGGAAACACATAAAGAAGTTGCCTAATGTCGTGCATGTCGTAGGTTCATATGGAGACTATGGAGTTTATTGCATGTGCGAGACTCACTAAGAATCGAGAGATTTTCTTGAGTATTTTAATTCTTGTTTATAAATTCATCTCATTGGTTCATTGCATGTGTTAGTTAAGTCTTTAACTTGTAAAATCACTTTCCTCAAATCTATCAATTCGTGTCCCCACATGATTGTTTGTCGTTTGTCTTTACGTTCAACCATCTATCCATGTATGTTTCTTTAGCTAAATTTGAGAATTAATATCTCAGTAATTAATTAATCTAGAAACTCATTCCCGAGGATGATACTTGGACTCTTAAATCACTATACTAAAACTTGACTCGTACACTGCGGTATTGCATTATCAATAAAGTTTGCACGCAACAAGTTTTTGGCGCCGTTGCCGGGGAATGACGATTATTTAGATTAATTAATATTAGGAGAAAATTTGAGATTTTAGACTAAAGATTGTTTGTGTGTTCTTCCTTATTTGCTTTGTGTGTTTGTTTGTTTCCTTATTTGTGTTATTTTAGTTTTGTTGTTGTTTTTGAGTCTTTGTCCCCTGTTTTGGTTGTGTGGATATTGTGTAAAAGTTTTTATCTGAATTACTCATTTTTCAAGTATGACTTTGCATGATTTTGATTCTCCACCATTCTATTGTCCCTCCTAGGACCCTAGGTATGTGTATCATGATTTCTCTAAATACTATGTGTCTAATTTTTACCATTCTGTACCTGAAATTGATAAAAATTCTTATGATGGTAGTTATTTAGGCACTTGGAACCATAATTTTTCGTACATTGACCAGCCCATAGAAAAATCTTCTCTTGTGGACCAATTAATGGAATATACCTTAGAATTAAAAATTAAAAATTTGGTTCATAATGAATTAGAGAGGTTGGATAGATTAGACACAGGATAGAGCTCAGTATCTTAACCAGCTAGTAATTTCCCTTCAGGCTTTACCGGAATAATTTCTTATCCTTACCACTCAGGTGCCACCTAGGAGGATTTGTTCATATGATAATGAGGATAGTTTCGGGGAGACTGAGGCACATCATGATAAGGTTAGTAAGGAAAACATGATGATACAATTAGTTCCACAGGAGAGATCCAGGTGATAGAATTAGAGGTTGAGAAGTCTTGTTTTCTTTTATACCGAGAAATTTCCTTTATTTTTTATATCCATTTGTTCTATACTCACGAGTCTTGCTTTGATTTTAGTTATTTCATTTCATTAAACAAAAATACCAAAAATAATTCTATCTCTGGTGCCCATGAAAAACAAGATAGCCTTTTACACTTAGAAGGCTATATCGATTCGAGCAAGAAGGGCCCGAAGAAACATGAGTAGTGTTATGTGCCCTGATAAGTCGCTGTCTAGCTAAAGAGGTTAAAGAAAGCGGTTCTTAGGAGGCAATCCAAGTTTTATGTTTTATGTTTTCATTTTTGTATTTGTCTTCTTTTATGTTTTATTTTATTTTCTTGTTGTTTTTGTCTAATTTTTTTTTTTTTGTACCTCCAGGTGTATGCCTAAGGGGAAAGCTGCAGACTTGCACCCTTTTGATCCTGAGATCGAAAGGACCTGTAGGATACTCCTAAGGGAAGGAAGAGCATAACCTCAGATTATGGTTGATCAGGAGCTCATCAATAACCCTAAACCTATCAGGGAGTATTTCCAACCTGTGTTTAATTCTGAGCAGGCTGGAATAGTCCATACCCCTATAAATACTAATAATTTTGAACTAAAGACAGGGCTTATACAGATGGTTAGGGAATGTGCTTTTAGAGGATTAGCCACAGAAGACCCTAACTCACACCTTCAAAATTTCTTAAAAATCTGTGGTACATTTAAAATGAATGGTATCTCTGCTGATAATATTCGCTTACGTCTCTTTCCTTTCTCTTTGCAGGCCAGAGCTAAAGAATGGTTAGGTCCCTTCCTCAGCAGCGATATCACTTCACTCGGGAAGAGTTGGCCCAAGCCTTCATGACCAAATTCTTTCCACCTGTGAAAGCTGCAAAGTTACGGACGGAGATAAGAACATTCAGGCAGTAGGAGGGAGAGCAACTATTTGAGGCATGGGAAAGGTACAAGGACATGCTCAGGAGGTGCCCACAGCATGCCTATCCAGATTGGCTCCAGGTACAACTGTTTTATAATGGACTAGAAGGTAAGACCAGGACCATTCTGGATGCCACTTCTGGAGGGGCTTTCATGGCGGCGTGCGAAGCACGTGCCCTCTAGAGGAAGTGTCAATCGCCCACTACCGATGGCCTACTGAGCAATGACAGATCTAAGCCGATGAGTGGATTGTATCAACTGGATGAGGTAACATCTCTTTGATCTCATATGGCATCTCTCACTAATGCTCTGAATAATTTTGTAGGGTCACCACAAAAAGGGATGTCCTCTCAATGCTTCCAGCCCAATGGAGAATCCACGATGGAGCAATTACACTACCTGAACAACAGAAGCAACAACTATAAAGGAAGCCAGACTCAGAATAACCTCCCAACACATTACAATCCAGGTTTGAGGTATCATGAGAATTTCTCTTATGCTAACAACAAAAATGTGTTGAATCCTCCTACAGGGCATGCTTCTACATTAGAGAGGAAACCATCGCTGGAGGAGACATTGCACTCCTTCATAGCTGAATCCAGAAGTCGGTCCGACCAGCTAGAGAATGCAGTACCAGTCTTTCTGTTATTTTGACTAGTCATGGAGCTACAATAAAGAATATAGAGACCCAACACTACTACCCAGCACTACTGTCAACATTCACTTTAGTTGACGTTTTTTTACCGTCATTTAAAGCGTTGTCAATAAATCTAAGCGTCAACTTTAAGTTCATAGTTGACGGTCGTTAAACGTCAACAATTATGTCTTTATTGATGGATTTTAACTGTCAATAATATAAATGTTGACACCTATTAGCCATCAACTATGACGTAAATCTTTCAACAAAAACCTTTTTATTGACACTTATGTACTGTCAACATAGGGTATAGTTGATGGTTTTTAGCCGTCAATATTTAGGTGAAAGCGTCAACAAAAACCTTTTTATTGACACTTATGTGTCGTCAACAAAGGGAATAGTTGATGGTTCTTAGCCGTCAATATATAGATCAAAGCGTCAACAATAACCACTTCATTGACATTTGTGAGCCGTTAACATCAGGTATAGTTGATATTTTTTAACCGCCAACATTTTTAGCCAACCGTCAATAATACTTCTTTTATTGACACTTATTAACTGTCAATACAAATATATCTTGACGTATTTTAGTTGTCATCTATAACTATACTTGACGTTTTGCATTGTTGACAATGACATATATGTTGTGATTTTGAACCACACAATACTCTTGTTTTTAATGTCGCTTTTTAGCCACAACTATAACTATGTATAAAAAAAAAAAAAGATATTATTCACCCATCCTCTACCACCTGCATATGTATGAACAACTCTATCAATTCACATTTTTCTCATTAAAGTAGTTATTATCAACATTTAATTCACGTAAGACTAGGAAACAATATAATTGGAGACTCAACGATTTATCAAACTATATAAGTACAAATTTTATCAGAATAAACCTTAAGTGCAAATAAACAAAAGCAAAGTTCCATTGACTAACTAATAAGTTAAAATTATTACATATCCTTCCCAACAGACTGTTAAAAACATAACACTAACTCCTGAAAATCACATAAATGAAGTATGATAAAAAAAATGGTCATAAGTATCGATTTACAAATTCACATAACTCAACTCGTATCTCATCCAACTCATCTTGGGTGTACTTATCTTTTCTCGTCAACTGAAAACAAATAAGTGTACTTTTGCTAGTCCGGAGCAAAAACAAAGTTAGACATTAGATTGTTCTTAAACATATAATTGATTCAAGCCTCAAAGATTTAAGAGAAAAATCTGGCAATCACAGGAAACACTCAAACATAACACTTTAGCAAGTAATTTAAAACTTTTCCTATGAGTTCCTACGTGTGTGTGTGATTAGCCTATGTTCCCTTCATTTTTACTAAGCCCGGATCAACTTTATTAGGTTCTCCATTCAACTTCCCCCTACACTGGTCTTAATTACTAATCTTTGAGTCTCCCCACATTCAAGAATTAAATAACTCTACTCAGTACTTACTCACTTTTTTTTATCAATTTTTTTTTCTATTTTCTTCTTTTTTTTTTTTTTTTTTGTGCAAGGACACTAGCTTCACACATCCACTGCAGGGACCCTTACCCAGAACACTCGCTCAATGAGTGGCCTAATTGATCACAATGAAGGTAGCTCTTTTTGCCCTCACGAATTTTATTTTTTTTATTTTTATTTTTTTGCAAACAAATAACAAAAGCCAACTAATTCACATATTATACAGGTCATGCACTTCATTTTGTTATTCACCCTATCCTGCAGTTTAACTCTCAAATCAGTTCTTAGACCTATCGAAGTGACATCAAACTTTTGAGCCTAATAACTTTGTTCTAAGCATTTCAAAACTACAGGAAGACAGACTATGTGCATAATAGTGCAGGGAAACTCAAGAAAATTTTTAAATTAACTCGAATTCATGTCATGCTCTCAAGTTTCAGCAGAATCACAAATATTTCAATTAAATCTCATCCTAGGCTATCATGATCATACTTATGTAAAAGATTAATCAACAATTCAGCACATACTCAGGACAGTCACAACAAATAAACACATCCCACCCCCAACCTTAAACTAAACATTGTCCCCAATGTTTGCAGAAATAAGCACAAATTAAGTATAAGGGTAAGAGTGAACAATACTATCCTGAGTTATGGAGGTCTTTCTGAGTTCCTTGGATAGCCAAAACATGTGTATTGGAGTTTCTCAGAACGGGAGCATGGATTTCAACGAAGAAATGCATCGTCACAACCTACAAAGCAAATAAAAAACTAACTAAGATTGAAAAACAACAAACTAAAGCAAGCTAAAGAAAAAAAAAATAAAAGTAAGTAAAGCTTGGGTTACCTCCCAAGAAGCGCTTTGTTTAACGTCTTTAGCTAGACAGTATGATAACTCACCATAAGGGAGTTATTTTACTAGAATTTTAGTGTTTAATCCACTTGAATTGCATTTAATTTAGTGATTCTCATGTTATTTTATCCCTATATTATGTGTGTTAGCTTTAAAATCTTGAATTTAAGCATTAGGTGCAAAAAGAATTAATTTTGATGTTTTTGTGCTTTAATTCAAGAAATTAAGGAAAATAAGCTAACGATTAATTAAAGACCGAAATTTGAGATTTTTTCATAACTCCAAAAATTCTCGTGTATTTAGTTTGATTTATAATTGACTTCATAAATTTATTTAGGATTTTTCTGTGTGCAGGAGATGTTTAAAAATTACAAGAGTTCCTAAGGGCATTTTAGACATTTTACCCGAAGGGTTATATGGTCTTTTTACTGTTAAGGGTATTTTTGTAAATTGTGGAGTTAGGGCAACACCATCTTGTATAAGGAGGCTAGGGTTTACAAGTGTGAAGGGGGAGTTGGAGTGACAAGAGGAAGAGATCGAGAGGGAGAAAAAGAACTCATGAGATTGCTGAAGCAAAGGGCTTGCGTTGGAAGGAAAAAAATCTACAACCCTTTGCTGAAGCAAACGTTGCTGCACACATCCAAGAAGGAGCCCTTTTGCTGAAGCAAAGTGTAGCCGTGCTTGGCGGTGAGGTTTCTTTTTTCTTTGAAGCAATTGGATGAGAGAAGAAGAAATCACGAGAGGGAGGCATTGCTTTGAAGCAAACCGTGTGAGTAGAGGGTTGGCCATCTGCGCTGGAATCAACCTATCTTTGCTTTGGAGCAAAACCGAGAGTAGGGGTTTGTCCACCTGCTGTGATTTGCCCATCTTTGCTGAAGCAAAATCGAGAGTCAGTGCAGTTCGATTTTCACAGACGTCGTTCACGAAGTTTGCGATTTCTGGCTATCCACCCGTTGGATTTCGCTACAATTTTGTCACCCTATTAAGGACTCATATAGCTCCATTTGGAACGGTTGGATCGTCGTTTGGAGCTTTTTTGTCCCAGATATCGTTGTCACATTGGGCGTCCACTGCAGTTCGATTTTTCACAGACGACACTCACAGAGTTGTTGTTTTCTGGAGTTTGAACCGTTGGATTATGCTGAAACTATGTCAGCCTATTGGGGACTCATAAAGCGTCGTTTTCAACTGTTGGATCATCGTTCAGGTCTCCGGTTCAGCAGATATTGCTATCGGACAGAACCTAAAGAACACTGAAACCTGCTGCTATTGTCTGCTGCCTTCGGTGAGATCTTGGCGTTTTGCTGAAGCAAAACACATGTCAATTGCCTCGTGTAAACTTCTCCTATTCTCTAATTATTTTGGCTTGTTGTTACTCCAATTTTGAGCGTTTATTGTGCTCTTTTTACTCACTGTTTTAGGCTAAATTCATGACTGTTTCTAGGCTGAATTTGTGATTAATTTGGGTTGTTTTGTGATATCGTTACAACACATATTTGAATTTATTAAACAACACAAGCATGCATAAATTAGATATTTGTGAGTTGATTTACATGAACTAATTTGTCTTAGGCAAGGGTTAGGTTGTTTTAATGTAATTTTGGATTAAATTTATGAGACACAAGAAAATTAACTGAATTTAAATGAGGGGAGAGGAGAATGCAAACAAGAGGGGAGGTGCAAGAGATTAGATTTTTAATGAAAAATAGGCTCGGGTTAGGTTGGAGTTTTCGTGTTCAATTGGAATGAAAATTTGAGTGATGCCTTGAATTTACCTACACATGTATTCAAATGAACTTCATTCGAAATCACTATGTTTTAAAACCGACAACTTGTCAATTGAGATCTAAATTATGCTCATGATTTTAGGTTATAGGTGGGTTAATTATCTCTAATCAACTCAAGAATCCTAGAATGAAATTTTAGTTTTTTAATTCAGTAGCTCTCTCAAGTTCATGAATTCTAGAGAAATCAAAGTGGCCAATTCTAATTCTCATGCAATGTTAAATTCAATAAAATTTCATAAATCCAACAATGACATTAATCATAATTCGCTCCAAAATCTACATTGAAAACGACCTAACCCTTGCCTAAGAAAATTTAGTTCATGACAAAAATCAACTCACAAACTTCTAATTGATGCATGGTTTTAACCATCAAAGAATTCAAGAAAACAACCAAATGATGTTCACAAATTTATCATAAATCAGTCACAATTCTAGCCTAAAAACAGTCACGAATTCGGTCTAAAATAGTGAGCAATAGTTTTAAATATGTGTCTAATGGCATAAAAACAACATTAACAATTAGAGATTAGGAGAGGTAATGGCATGTGTTTTGTTTCAGCAAAACACCAAGCGATACCATCGAAGACAGCAGGCAATAGCAGCACATTTCAACTTTTGCAGGTTCTGTGCGACAACAATATCTATTAAACCAAAGCTCAGAACGACGATCCAACCGTTCAAAATAAATCCCTGTGAGTCTCGAACAAACTGTCAAAATTTCAGCCAAATACAACGGTTGAAACCTTGATAAACAACAACTTTGTGAGCGCCGCCTGTGAAAAATCGAACATCACTAATCTCCAAACGTGATCGAAATATCTGACGAACTGAAGCTCGGATCGACGATCTAACCGTTCAAAATAAAGTCCTATGAGTCCTCAACAAGCTGACAGAACATTAAAAAAATCCAACGGTGGAAACTCCGACAAACGACAACTTTGTGAGTGTCGTCTGTGAAAAATCAAACTGCACGATTTTTGCTGCAACAATGACACCTTGAAGCTTCGATTTTTTACTCACTCGCACGATTTCTACAACAATGGCACCTTCATGATTTTTCTCTCCAACGCACACATTTGCTGTAGCAATCGCCCCTTCTCTCTCTCGGTCTCTTCCCCTTTTGCAGCAACTCCTTCTCCCTCTAGAACCTGTAAACTCTAGCCTCCTTATTTAAGATGGTGTTACCCTAACTTCACAAATTACAAAAATTCCCTTAGGGGTAGAAAAACCATCTTACCCTTCGGGTAAAATGTCTAAAATGCCCTTAAGAACTCTTGTAATTTTTAAACATCTCCTGCACACAGAATAATCCCAAATAAATTTATGAAGTCAATTATAAATCAAACTAAATACGCAAGGATTTTTGGAGTTAAGAAAAATCTCAAAAATTCTGGGTTTTAATTAACCGTTAGTTTATTTTCCTCAATATCTTAAATTAAAGCACAAAAACATCAAAATTAATTCTTTTTTAACCTAATGCTTAAATTCAAGACTTTTTAGCTACCATACACAATTTAGGGATAAAATAACATGTGACTCAATCAATTCTATGAAATTCAAGTAGATTAAGCACTAAAATTTTAGTAAAAGAACTCTCCTATGGCGAGTTATCAGAGTAGCCTGTAGCCGACTCAATAAGCCTACCTTCTCAAAGACAGAACCTCGTAGGTAGCTGAGGACTTAACTATGCAAGATTGAATTCAATCATTCCTACACTAAGGAATTAGATGGATTGTTCCCTTAAGAACTGAGTCCAGGTCTTGAACAACGGGACCCCGCCCTCTAAACTGACTTAAGAGGGTATGAGTCTATGGTAGGACCATAGTCTTATTGTTCATTAGAGGATCAATGGTGCTTAAGGAACTAAGAGATAATTGTAGGGGTAAAACGATAATTTGATCCAACTGTGATTACGAACAACCTGTGAAGGGTCGACTCATGGGTAATGATTATATCAATGGACACAATATAATCTACAATGAGGAGAGTGCAACTACAAGTCTATAGTGGAGTGACTTGTAGTTAATGAATATTGATTAACTGGATCAAAGAGTTTGATCAATTAATCTCACATCATTGGAGCTCATGAACTGTAGGTCCATTAGGTCCCTCCGTTGGCTCAACATGGTAATATTTAGGGTATAAAGTTAGGAATTAAATTGAAGTGTTCAATTTCATATATGAGGTGTGATATTAATTATATGTGATATAATTGATATAATATATGGTTTTAATGTGAATTACATTCACATATTAACTATATACTAATGAGAGAATGAAGGACGGATAGGATGGTAATTTCCATCCTATTTCCCTATAAATAGTTGCATGAGATGCAACTTTGTGGCTAATCTTTTGCTAACCCTAGAGTTCCATATCATTGTGTTGTTGGAAAAGTTCCAAACACAACTTCTCTCAAAACCTCCATATCTCACCCTAAAGGAACCCACCTTCCTCCCTCACCTAGAGAACAACGGAGAAGATCTAGTGGTGAATCTTCATACGTCCGGGTTCGAGTTGCTGAGATTGTGATCGTGGGAGAAGGAGCTCGTGAAGAAAGTTCTTCAAAGGTAATATCTTGTTGTCCTACTTTGTATTACATGGTTAATCATATATGTATTGTTCTTGATTGAAATCTTTGTAACAAAATAAAGAACACGTGCGTTTCACAATCGCTTCCGATGCGAGATTCGATCCCTTCAATTGGTATCATAGCCCAATTGTGTTCTTGATTTTGTTCTTGATTTATCAAGAACAAAAGGTGGGATTTACTATTTTCATGTGATGAATAAATGGTTTGCAAATTAGATGTTTTCATTTTTGGCACATAGATTTATAATTTTTTCCATTTAATCGTTCAATGTAAGGGTTCGGTGTTTTGGGCAATTTTAATTGTAAATCGAGTCTGTAAGTCCGTGTCGATCGAGGCAAAGTTGTTGCTGAGAAGAACAGAGCAAAAACGAGCAAAAGAATGGAGGAATGTTTGTTGTCTGCGTGCAGTGTTGCAACGTTGTTCATTAGCGATGCAACGCCACGCTTGCTGATGAAGGCGCGCAACAGAGGCAGCGTTACAACACTGCCAACAGCATTGCAACGCCGAAGGCGTTTCGCAGCGCGCTCAAACGGACAGAAACGGACAAAATGCAGTGTTGCAACGCCGAAGGCATTTCAGAAGCTTTCCAAACGTGCGAAAATTAATTTTTTTTTATATATATTAATTATAAAACATTTTATATTAAATATTATTAATTTTAATTAATATAATTAGATTATATTAATTAAAATTAATTTTAGGGTGACAAAAATGGTATAATTTTGCTATTTAAATTATGCAATTGTTGTATAATTATTGCCATGCATAATGTATGCTTTTATTTTAGATATCCCACCTTAGGTTAAGCATTGCCATTCATCATTTATAATATAAAGTGTTATATTATATAGTTTGCATGTATAATTAATATAAGGTGTTATATTAATTTATGGACAACATTGACATGCAATATAATTCATGAGATGAATATGCTATATATGTTTATTATTCATGTGATGGTTGATCAAGCAATTATAACATAGTATGCATGTCACTTAAGGTTAATTATTAGTTTTAAAATGTTTAGAACTTGGACTTAATAGACCTTAGGTTATCTAGTTCTAATTAGATTAAAATTAGGAACCATGTAATTTACAAACAATGATTAAAAGAGGAACTCTGTCTAAGGAAGGTTCTGTCTAGGCTGGGGTATTTAAGCTGACGGAAACGGAACACCCCTACCTAGGAACTGACCTGGGAGTGAATTTTAATCAGAGGGTTTATAAACTATAGTAGCGTCAGCGGGTTTATTAAGGGGTTAATAAACTAGAAATCCTAGGCTTAATATAAAGAGTTATATCAGCAAACTTAGGATAAAATCAATATAAGAGTTATATTGATTGTCAATATAAGAGTTATATTAATAAAGTTTAGGTAAAACAATTAGCCGGGTTTAGCCTAAGTAAATTTCCTATAGAGTTAAAGTATCTAGTGAGAGGAAAAGTGTATATGATACATATTTTTTCACCTACGTTTCTTCGGGAAGTTCACACCGTGAGACTCATACTTGGCCTCGTGGCGCAAACGGGAGTGTCCCCCTTCGGTTGGTGTTTGTATGAGTCAATATCAAGGTGAATGGAGATGGTACTTATAGTGAGTGGGAGCAGGTTTAGTGAAAACAAAACCTATGGTCTCTTCTGTCGGTTCACACTGTAAGATCACTATGGTCAGCATGCTAGTTTGTCCTGGACAAGACAATCCCTTCGGAGGGCTTGATCATAGGGGATCGAACACAGTGGACACCCGAAAGGGATAAAGATTTCCTTAGTCTGTTTTTCAACCTAGTCCTCCCTTTGATGGATTTTGTTGGATGAAGACTCTCGGATCTAAAGACAGAGGGTTACACTCACAAGGTACATAAGAAGTGTATGTATCATGACCAAATAATGGTAACTAAAGCCTATAGGAATAAGAGTTATTCTGGCATTAGGTTTTGGTCAAGAGTGTCTTGATCCAGAAGATGAGTGTTTTTTATTACCCTTCAGTGTCATACATTCTAAACCTTTGGAGTATCATTGCAAATTATTAATGACTTAGGAATCATTTGATAATTAGGTAAAACATGATTGGATTAGACAATTATAGCAAGAAGCTTATACAAGTTTTTTTTTTTTGTAAATTTCAGCAAAATGTCTAGCTCATAATTTCCTTACTAGGTGCGAAAAAATTAATCGAGGAGAATATGATGACATGGAAAAACAAACTTAACACTATTTCGTTAGTGGATGATCTGAAGTTTATGCTGACTGATGAGTGTCCACTGATATAGTCATTACCCACGAGTCGACCCTTCATAGTCATTACTCATGAGTCGACACAAACAAAGGCTTGGAATCACTTAGGTTAACTTGACTTAGTTGCATCTTATGCAACTATATATAAGGAGATAGTGATGGAAATTTCCATCCTATCCCTCTTTTATTCTCTCTTTAATATATAGTTAATATGTGAATCCAATTCACATTAAAACTATATATTATATTAATTATATCACATATAATTGATATGATATCTCATATATGAAATTGAACACTTCAATTTTATTCATAACTTTATACCCTCAATAATGTTGAGCCAACAGAGGGACCTAATGGACCTACATTTCATGAGCTCCAATGATGTGAGATTAACTGATCAAACTCTTTGATCCAGTTAATCAATATTCATTAACAACAAGTCACTCCACTATAGACTTGTAGCTGCACTCTTCTCACTGTAGATAATATTTTATCCACTGATATAATCATTACCCATGAGTCGACCCTTCACAGGTTGTTCGTAATTGCAGCTGGGTCAAATTACCGTTTTACCCCTGTGATTACCTCTTTTTTCCTTAAGCACCACTGATCCTCTAATGAACAACAAGTCTAAGGTCCTACCTTAGACTCATACCCTCATAGAGGGCGGGGCCCCGTTGTTCAAGACCTGGAGTCAATTCTTAAGGGAACAACTTATCTAATTCCTTAGTGTAGGAATGAGTGAATTCCATCTTGTACAGTTAAGTTCACAACTACCTATGAGGTTCTGTCCCTGAGAAGGTAGGCTTATTGAGTCGGCTACAGGCCACTCTCACCAATACTAATCTAAGGACAAATGACCATCTATAAACTTCTAGTCTTATCCTGTTAACGGTGTTACACTGGTTAGACTAATAATTTGCGGTCCGGTCTTGTATGAACTCTTCATACAGGATACCCCCACTAGCATGTCAACTACATGAATGAGTTGGATTACCTCATTTGTACTAATTACAAAGTGGGCCGCATCCATGGTGTTTCCAGAATGAGGTTTCCAACCTTATTCTTATACCATAGACCATTTAGATCATATTCTTGAACACAATCCAAATAGTGTCCACTACACTGATGTTCAAGATATATGTTATAACCTTGGAGCTTAGTTTATTTGATTTATAAACAAGACTGTAATTCTATCAAAACAAATAACCCTTTATTTAATTGATCAAAATTACACAAGTTTAGGGCATAAATCCCAACAACTTCGAAACTCTCTCATCTTTTTCTTTACTCCACTTTCTTCATCTCGCCGGACAGTCGTCAGGAAAGTGGTCGGAGAGTCGTCGGACCATCGTCGGAGACTCGTCGGACAGTCATCGAAGACTCATCGAATCATCGTCGGAGACTCGCCGGACTGTCGTCAGAAAGTTGTCGGATCGCCGCCGGAAAGTACCGTTTGGTTGACTTAATAACTCACTCCTAATGCGTGTTGCATCGAACATAATAGTAGACCCTTGTCGTCTTTTCTTTTTATTAGGTGTTCCATCTTGCTTAACATCCACGTTCTTGTCATCCACTCCAAGTGCAGGCTCAACTTCATCAAGTTTCAAGTCTTTGTCACTTACATTAGCATGCTTCATGTGGTGTAAAAGTTAGACTGTCAAACAACTATAAGAAAGAATTAGTATAATATACATTAAGAAGACAAATTAAAGATGATGGATAATATAGAGTCGAAAAACATAATAGCTAACCATCACGAACCCAACCAATAATGTTATTTAGGAATCCACGTGCCTTCACCATCTACTCGTACAAATGTTGAGATGTTCTCATCCAAGTCATTACTTGTATCAATATTTGGCATATCACTAGGTATTCCTTGGCAATGTAGTATTGTATCTCCAAATTTGTCATCATTATTTTGATCTTCAAAGTCTTTTTGTGGTGGAGTAAGCACAATTGACCATCAACCTTCACTTGGATCCTCAACATAAAATACTTGTCTTGCTTGGGTGGCTAGAATAAAAAAATCAGACTTGTGACCTACTATTTAATTCAACTAACACAAAACCTAGTTCATCGATTTTGACACCAACACAATCACATTTAAACATGGCAATATTAAATGTATTATAATTTAGTTCCCAAATCTCTTGTATCACTCCATAAAATGACATATCTCCAATAATAAGATTTTTATCTTTCGAGCTTGATACTTGCATCGTTTTTGCAACTAAGCTAACTCCACTATTTTGTGTTGTTCGATCCTTTTCACAAGACTTTGTGTGATAGCGACATCCATTAATGGCATAACCGTTATATTTAATCACATTTGGATGAGGACTATGAGCAATCCACCTCAAGTTATCTGATACATCATTATTTCCCATTTGAAGCTCACTTGGTACCTAGCATGAAAATGAAGGGAATGAAAATCCCCGCGCAGCAGAAGACGATCGAATCGTCATGGTATCATTACGCTACTTGAATTTTGTCAAAATGATCTAACTCTTAGATCTAGGCTAATTATGCAACAGAGGAAGAAATTACAGCAAGAAGATGTTTACTTACTTGTTGTAGACAGATCTTCGAAATTCCTTCCTAGGTCACGAACACTTAGTGTTTCGCAATCTCAACGAACGCTTCCCTCGAACAGAATCCGAACACTACCAAAAGCCTTCTCGGTTGTTCCTCCTTTGGAAGAAGGAGAGTTGTGGGCTCTTTTGTTTTGGAAGGGAGGAGATTTGAGAGAAAAAATGTTGAGAGAAACTCTTCTTTTTGGGTGAGAATCCAAAAAATGAGAGTGTTGCTTGATTTCCTTCTTGCAAGAAGGGTTTAAATAGTGAAAATGATGGAGTTAAAATCTCCACATTATTACCACTTTACCACAACCATAGGTTATGCAAATCTCATTTGCATAACCACATAATATAAGATATCTCATATCTCATATTGCAAATCACATTTGCAATAATTGTGGTTTAATTAAATTGAATCACATCCAATTTAATTTCTCTCAATTAATTTCTCCAATTAGCCCTAATTCAACAATTAGGCTAACCTATAGTTTATTATGAATCTCATTCACATTAAACTATATATTATATCATTCATATCTCATATAAATGACATATATGCCCTTTAAGTGAAATTGAACACTTCAATTTCATACCAATACATTAATCCTTCTTTTATCCCAGATTGAGACAACCGAGGGACCTAATGGACCTATAGTGACGGGCTCCAATGATCCGAGATTAACCTATCAAACTCTTTGACCCGGTTAATAACATTCATTAGCTACGGTGACACTCCACTATAGCCCGTGTTTGCACTCCCGTCGGTCACGAGAATATTACGTGTCCACCGATATAACCAATGCCCATGAGTCGACCCTTCACGGGTTGTTCGTGAGAGACACTACCGGGTCAAATTACCGCTTTACCCACTGTGTCTACCTCTTGTTCCTTAAGTCCCCACTTTGCTCCTCTAATGAACAACACATTGTGATGGTCCAACCATACACAACACCCTTCTCGGGCCAGTGAGAAGGTGGGCGCCCGTTGTCCAAGCCCTGGAGACAGCACTTAAGGGAACAACCCCTCTAGTTTCCCTAAAGGCGGGAACGAGTGAATTCCATCTCGCGTAGTTAAGTTTCCACCTCCCTACTTGGTCCTGTCCCTGAGAAGATAGGCATATTGGGCGAGTAACTATGACCACCCTCATCCGTACTAGTCTAAGGACAGACCCCCGCAGAAAGGAGTCCGTAACACGCTCAGGATTCAGTCGAGTCACTAATGGTCATCTACGAAGTTATTAGTTCTTACTGTCAACGGTGTTACATCAGTAGGTCTAATAATTCACGGTTCGGTCTTGTACAATCTCATTGCACAGGATGCCCCCACTCGCATGTCAACCACATGAATGAGTTAGATCACCTCGTTTGTATCTAATACAAAGCGGGTCGCATCCACAGTGTATCCAGGATTAGGTCTCCAACCCTATCCATATACTGTAGACCGTTCGAGTCATTAACTCGAACGTGATCCTCCCTGTGTGTCCACTACACAACGTTCAAGTTCTAGTTCTCTCATAAATTCAATGACCATGGAGCTTAGTTTCTTGGAAAAGTTTATAAATATTGCGAGACAGAAAGTAATGAAATAAATAACTCTTATTAATTTCAAACAGTAATTTACAAACACGAGATTAGGACAAAAATCCCAACAAACTCCCACTTGGACTAAGCTAGTGGAGAAAATACATTTCTGAAATGTACATAAATTACAATGAAGTAATACAATAAACTAGGGCATTGAATACCCGTTTACACATCTCCCACTTGCCCTAGTCAGGAAGCTCTCGAAGACCTAGACTCTCTAGGTGACCCTCAAACACCTTAGCCATGAGGGGCTTTGTAAATGGATCAGCTACGTTGTGCTCCGACGCTATCTGCGTGACTGTCACATCTCCGCGGTGCACAATCTCCCGTATCAGATGATACTTGCGCTCAATGTGTTTGCCTCTCTTATGGCTCCGAGGCTCATGTGAGTTGGCTACTGCACCATTGTTGTCACAGAACAGTGTGATCGACAAGTTCATATTTGGAACAACTTCCAAATCGGTCATGAACTTCCTAAGCCAAATAGCTTCCTTTGCAGCTTCACAAGTCGCAACATACTCCGCTTCCATAGTGGAATCAGCGATGCATCCCTGCTTGATGCTTCGCCATACTACAACTCCTCCATTCAGAATGAAGGCTGACCCCGAAGTGGATTTCCTAGAATTCTTATCGGTCTGAAAGTCAGAATCCGTGTATCCCGTAAGGATCAAATCCCCACTACTATACACTAAGCTGTAGTTCCTCGTTCTCCTAAGATACTTGAGGATTGCCTTTACGGCTGTCCAGTGATCTAATCCTGGATTGGACTGATATCTACTGATAATTCCTACTGCATAACAGATGTCGGGCCTAGTACACAACATGGCATACATCAGGCTCCCTACAGCTGAAGCATATGGAATCTGTCTCATATCCTCAACATCTTGAGGAGTCTTAGGACACTGATCCTTAGACAAGTGAACCTCACGCCTGAAAGGTAGCAAGCCTTTCTTAGAGTTCTGCATCTTATATCTAAACAACATCTTGTCAATATAAGACGCCTGAGACAAGGCTAGCGTTCTGTTCTTCCGGTTCCGGACAATCTGGATACCTAGAACATACTGAGCTTCTCCCAAATCTTTCATTTGGAATTGCGAAGCTAGCCACTTCTTAACGTCAGTAAGAAATTCTACCTCATTCCCAATGAGAAGAATATCGTCCACATACAACACTAAAAATGTGACAGTTTTGTAAACGATTTTCTTGTAGACACAAGGCTCGTCGACATTTTGATTAAAGCCATAAGATTTGATCGCCTCATCAAACCTTATATTCCAAGACCTCGAAGCTTGTTTCAGTCCATAAATGGACCTATGAAGCCGACAAACCTTTTGCTCTTGGCCTTGGGCAATGAACCCTTTGGGCTGATCCATGTAGATGGTCTCATCAAGTTTTCCATTCAGAAAGGCTGTCTTGACCTCCATCTGCATACCTCGTAGTCATAATACGCGACAATGGCCAGAAGGATCCTGATCGACTTTACAATGACAACAGGTGAAAAGGTCTCCTCATAGTCAACACCTTCAACCTGGGTAAAATCCTTTGCCACTAGTCGGGCTTTGAAGGTCTGCATCTTCCCATCTACGCCACGTTTACGCTTGTAGATCCATTTGCAACCAATAGGTTTTACCCCATCCGGTTGATCCACAAGCTCCCGACAAGAATTGAAGTACATAGACTCAATTTCCTGGTCCATAGCTTTAATCCATTCGTCTTTGTCAACATCAACCATTGCCTGATCATAGGTCAAAGAATCCTCACAGTCATCATCAGGAGCGATAACTGAGGTTTCAGCTAAACCCATGTAACGATCAGGCTGTCTCACAACCCTCCCACTACGTCGATGCATTCCCAACTATTGGGAACGGATTTGTCTAGACGTGCTAGGATCAACAACACTGGTTGACGTACTTGCCCGATCAGCAACTCTTGTTGATGTACTATCCATTTCATTTAACACAATTTTACTACTTGGTAAATGATCCCTGACGTGGTCTTCTTCTAGAAAAGTGGCGTTTGTCGACACAAACACCCTATTTTCCTTAGGATCGTAAAACAGACCACCCCTAGTCTCTTTAGGGTAACCTACGAATAGGCACAATTTCGAACGGGGTTCCAACGTTTTCGAGTTTGACACCAACACGTGGGTCGGGCATCCCCAAATTCTGAAGTGATGTAAACTACCTTTAGGCCCACTCCAGAGCTCGAAAGGTGTTTAACAAAAACTCTTCGACGGAACATTGTTCAAAATATAAACCGCAGTCTCCACTGCGTAACCCCAAAAAGAATCAGGGAGACGAGCAAAGCTCATCATCGATCGAACCATGTCCAACAAGGTTCTGTTTCTCCTCTCCGACACACCATTCTGCTGTGGCATACCAGGTGCTGAGAGTTCGGACGTAATTCCGTGTTCTATCATATAGTCCTGGAATTCAGTGTCCATGTACTATCCACCTCGATCTGATCGAAGTGTTTTAAGCGATTTACCTAAGAGGTTCTCAACCTCAGTCGTGTACTCCTTGAACTTTTCAAGAGTTTCAGACTTCTTGTGCATTAGGTAAATATACCCATACCTCGAGTAATCGTCTATGAAAGACACGAAGTATTCATAACCGCCCCGAGCTTTAACATTCATCTGACCACAGAGGTCAGAATGTACTAACACAAGAGGCTCTTTGGCTCTATATCCTTTTCCATTAAAAGGACGTTTGGTCATCTTGCCCTCAAGGCATGACTCACATACCGGTAAAGAGTTTTCTTCCCACTCGTTTAGAAGTCCACTCTTCACTAGTTTCTCAATCCTATTGAGATTAATGTGGCCTAACCGTAGATGCAAAAGATGGGCATTTTCCTTAGGAGAAACATTCGCTCTTTTAGTTCGTGTTTCTGCAGTTTTAAACAATTCAGTATTCAAAACACTTTTGACCGAATTAGGTTTCAAAACATACAGATTATGCTCAAGTGAAGCTGAACAAATAACATTGCCTTTGAAAGAAATAAACGCTTTATTTAATTCAAAAGAAACACATATAGATTGTTCAATTAGGCAGGAAATAGAAATAAGGTTTCTAGTAAACCCTGGTAAAATGTACAAATTATCTAATAATAAGTACTTTCCGCCAAAGTGTTGCTTCACTGTGTCGATCGCTGCAGTAGAGACAAGCTCCCCGGATCCAACCCGTAGAGTAACCTCACCCTCTCGCAGTGTTGCGAGAATCAATCCCGAAAAAGAAGAACAAACATGGTTAGTGGCGCCCGAATCCAATATCCAGGCAGAGTCACTACTCTCCACTAAATAGGTTTCTGTCACAAGTAAATCACATTTACCTTGATTCTTCCTCTCGGCCAGGAATTTGGGACAGTTCCTCTTCCAGTTGTCCGTTCCCATTGCAGTGGAAACACTTTCCTTTCTCTGCAATGTCCTTGACCTTCTTGCCCTTGTGGGCGCAGCTCGGTCAGTTTTACCCCTCTTCATCCTCTTCTTCCCTTTCGGGCGTGAAGGAGCAACAGGTTTCGTCCTAGAGGTCGAACCCCTGTGATAAGACCTGTAGGCAACATTTACCTCAGATTCTGATGCCTTGACCCTGTTCAAGGACTAGAAATTCTGTAGCTCATTGAGGAGGGTAGTCAGAGAGTAGCTAATTTTGTTCATAACAACATTGCTACGAAACTGAAGGAAACTCTGCGGAAGAGTCTCCAGAATAAGACTGACTTGGCTCGACTCGTCGATCCAAGCCCCGTTCATCTCAGCCAAATTAAAGTGGGTCATCATGTCTAGAACATGTTCACGGACAGACGACCCCTCTTTCATCCGTGCATTGAAGACGTATTTGAGCGAGTCATGCCGGACCTGAAAGGACTGTTGTCCAAACATTTCCTACAAGGACTCCATGATCTCCTTCGCGGTGACCATCAACTCATGCTTCTTTGCCAATACATCAGACATGCTGGCAATGATATAAACCTTGGCCTTTTCATTGGCCCTGATCCATCGATCGTATGCATCGCGAACACTTCGCGACGCAGTCGAGCCCGACATCTGAGGACACTTCTCAGAGAGCACGAACTTAATGTCGTCAGTTACCAAAATTGTATTAATGTTGTTTTTTCAACTTTGGTAATTATCTCCCACTAATTTATCGGACGCGAGTAGAGCTATTATTGCGCTAGAAATGTTTTAAGCTGAAAAATTAAGAAAACTTTGTGTTAGTCTCACAAAAACTTTTGAAATCCAATCAAGTTTTAGCAAAATTGTTTCATGATGCCTAGGTCATTCAAAATTTTGCAATGATATCCTAAAGGTTTAGAATGACCGCCACCGAAGGGTGAACAGAACTCTCCTCCTCTAGGACGAGACTTTCTCGATCAGACCCTAATCCCAGAATAACTCTTATTCCATTATGCGTCCAATTACCATTGTTCGGTCGAATTCATTAACACTTAACGAATTCTGTGAGTGTCACCCTCAATCTTTAAGTTTCCAAGCATCCGTCCAAAAATAGCCACCGAAGGGTGAACCAAGAAGGAAAACCAACCAGGAAACTGTATCCATTTCGAAAATTTACGGTGTTCCGACTCCTATGATCAGGCCCTCCAAAGGGATTGTCTGGTCCAGGCCAAACTAGCAGGCGGATCATAGGCGTCTCACGGTGTGAATCGAAAGAAGAGACCGTGGGTCTCGTTTTCACAAGTCCCGCTCCCACTCACTATAAGTACTCTCTCCATCCACGATGATATTGACCTATACAAATGCCACCCGAAGGGGGACGCTCCCATTTGCGCCACGAGGCCGAGTATAGATCTCACGGTGCGGACTTAACAGAGATTTGTGGTTGGAAATTCAAATGTATCTCATACACTTTATTTCCTCCCACTCAACACTTTAAATTTAATAGGGATTGACCTTGATAAACCGGCTAAAATTTACCCAAGTCTACCAATATTACTCTTATATGGTATTAACCTAAGTTTATAATCACATTATTACTTAGGTCTATGTGAGTAAATTAAAACACTTTTAATTAGCGGCACTCACGATAAGTATAATCTAAGAATCTTCGGACCGAATTCACTCCCAGGTCGTTTTCCAAGTAGGGGTGTTCCGCAAGCGTCAACTTAAATACCCCAGCCTTGGACAAAACCTTCCTTAGACAGAGTTACTAATCAGTCTCCATTCATAGACTAAACTTTGATTTCCTAATTTCTAATCTCATTAGAAAATAGAAAACCTAAGTCTAATTATTCAAGTTCTAAACTCTTTAAAACTAATAATTAACTTAGGTTGCATGCATTTCTATGTTATAGTGCTTGATCATTCATCACATGAATAACTATATACTATAACATAATATAATTCATCACATGAATATAAATACATGAGCATACTTTAATCTAAAAAATATAACACTTATATTAATTAAATTAAATATGCATTGAATTATATTATAACTCTTATAATATAACCTATCATGCAAACTATATATTATAACTCTTATAATATAAATGATGCATGAAAATGTTTAACCTAAGGTGGGATTTTAAATCTACATGACATACATTATGCACATAGAATTTAATTAAATCATACATCTCATGCATAAAATAATTAAATAGCAAAAATGGATCGGTTTTGGAACCTAGGAGAAATTATTTAATTAAATAACTTTAATATAACACTTATATTAATATTATTTAACAAAATAATTAAATAAAAAAATTAAAAATTAAATTTTACAAAAATATAATTAAAAATACAAATTATTTAGGAAAAAACTGTCCACTAGCCAACTTGCCCTCGTTCTTTGCGCGCGCATGACGCCCCTCAGCGTGTGCGGCGTTGCAACGCAGTAACGCTGCGGCGTTTACCAACGCTGCGCTTCAACGTCGACCCAGCGTTCTCAACGCCAGCGACGTTGCAACGCTACGCCTAGCGTTACAATGCTGTCCTGTAGCGCGCCTTGCTCCCGCTGGCACAGCGTTGAGACGCCAATGAACAACGTCTCAACGCCGTCGCCTGTACAAAAACTCCTTTGCTATTTTTGCTTCGAAATTCCCCCGTTTCCGCTCCGATTTCTTCACAGAAACTCTTGCTACTAAAGACTCGGACTTTATAGACTCGATTTACAATAAAATGCCCCAAAACAATGGGCCCTTACAATGATCTCATCAACATAAAATTGTAAATCTAAAATGCGAAAACCGAAAACATCCAAATTCGCAAACCAACATTCATCTCATGAATTAAAGGGAAAATACCCACCTATATTAACAAAAACAGTGCATAAAGAAGAACCAATGAAATCACTCTGATACCAATAGAAGGGAATGAAAATCCCCGCGCAGCGGAAGACGATCGAATCGTCATGGTATCATTACGCTACTTGAATTTTTTCAAAATGATCTAACTCTTAGATCTAGGCTAATTATGCAACAGAGGGAGAAATTACAGCAAGAAGATGTTTACTTACTTGTTGTAGACAGATCTTCGAAATTCCTTCTTAGGTCATGAACACTTCGTGCTTCTCAATCTCAACGAACGGTTCCCTCGAACAGAATCCGAACACTACCAAAAGCCTTCTCGGTTGTTCCTCCTTTGGAAGAAGGAGAGTTGTGGGACTCTTTTGTTTTGGAAAGGAGGAGATTTGAGAGAAAAAATGTTGAGAGAAACTCTTCTTTTTGGGTTAGAATCCAAAAAATGAGAGTGTTGCTTGATTTCCTTCTTGCAAGAAGGGTTTAAATAGTGGAAATGATGGAGTTAAAATCTCTACATTATTACCACTTTACCACAACCATAGGTTATGCAAATCTCATTTGCATAACCACATAATATAAGATATCTCATATCTTATATTACAAATCACATTTGCAATAATTGTGGTTTAATTAAATTGAATCAAATCCAATTTAATTTCTCCAATTAGCCCTAATTCAACAATTAGGCTAACCTATAGTTTATTATGAATCTCATTCATATTAAACTATATATTATATCATACATATCTCATATAAATGACATATATGCCCTTTAAGTGAAATTGAACACTTCAATTTCATGCCAAAACATTAATCCTTCTTTTAACCCAGATTGAGACAACCGAGGGACCTAATGGACCTACAGTGACGGGCTCCAATGATCTGAGATTAACCTATCAAACTCTTTGACCCGGTTAATCAACATTCATTAGCTACGGTGACACTCCACTATAGCCCGTGTAGTCGCACTCCCGTCGGTCACGAGAATATTACGTGTCCACCGATATAACCAATGCCCATGAGTCGACCCTTCACGGGTTGTTCGTGACACTACCGGGGTCAAATTACCGTTTTACCCTGTGTCTACCTCTTGTTCCTTAAGTCCCCACTGCTCCTCTAATGAACAACACATTGTGATGGTCCAACCATACACAACACCCTTCTCGGGCAAGTGAGAAGGTGGGCGCCCGTTGTCCAAGCCCTGGAGACAACACTTAAGGGAACAACCCCTCTAGTTTCCCTAAAGGCGGGAACGAGTGAATTCCATCTCGCGTGCTAAGTTCCTAGCTCCCTACTTGGTCCCGCCCCCATAGAAGATAGGCATATTGGGCGATAATCGTGACCACCCTCACCCGTACTAGTCAAAGGGACGGACTCCATGAGACGAGGAGTCCATAACACGCTTCGAGGATTCGGTCGAGTCACTAATGGTCATCTACAAAGTTATTAGTCTCATCACAACGGTGTTACATCGTGAGGTCTAATAATTCACTGGTTCGGTCTTGTACAATCTCATTGCACAGATGCCCCACTCGCATGTCAACCACATGAACGAGTCGATTACCTCGTTTGTATCTAATACAAAGGGGGTCGCATCCACAGTGTATCTAGGATTAGGTCTCCAACCCTATCCATATACTGTAGACCGTTCGGGTCATTAACTCGAACGTGATCCTCCATGTGTGTCCACTACACACCGCTCAAGTTATAGTTCTCTCATAAATTCAATGACCCTGGAGCTTAGTTTATTGGAAAAGTTTATAAATATTGCGAGACACAAAGTAATGAAATAAATAACTCTTATTAATTTCAACAAGTAATTTATAAACACGAGATTAGGACAAAAATCCCAAGAGAAAATTACTTAACATATTTAGAAAGAAGTTATACAAATGATATGTTAAATGGTAGGTTTAACATTTTACCTTTTCTCGTAACCAGGGTATGAACTTCGATTACGTTCATCCTGAATCAATTTTTGATTCTTTGATCAATTTGGATATTGTGATTACAATTTTATCATATGTTTCCTTTTAATGGTACATCGAAACATTATCATATAGTCAGGATCATATATCATATGTTGCAATAAAATAAATAGGACAAAAACATAGAAACTTACTCTATATATGGTTGCACATCAATTGTATTTTCCAAACCATATCGATGAGCTTGGTGCAAGAGTTCTTGTTCAGGTTAAAAAAGAACTCTAGTTGACAATGGTTTACCAATATTTGAATTGTCTGAATCGACTCCTACCTTGTGAGTTCCAAGCCCAATAGAATCTACTCTAGATAAAAAATCTAAACAAAATTCAACAACTTCTTCTACTATATAACTTTCAGTAATACAACCTTTTGTACGATGTCTATTTCTCATGGAAATTTTAAGAACTTTCATGAATTTTTTAAAGGAATACATCCATTTTAAATATATAGGCCCACAAAGTTTGACCTCCCTAACAATGTGTACTGTGAGATGCACCATAATTGTGAAGAACGAAGGAGGAAAATACTTCTCCAATAAACATAATGTAACCACGATATGTTCTTCCAATTTTTCTAGTTGGATGACATCTCAAACTATGTTACATATAGCGTTGAAGAAAATACACAATCGAGTTATGGCATACCAAACATGTTTTGGTAATACGAATCTTATTGCAATAGGAAACAATTGTTGTATGTGCACATGACAATCATGAGATTTCAGACTATTAAGTTTTAAATCTGGCATTGACACAAAATTTCTAACATTGGAAGAGTATCCTTCAAGAACCTTGAATTTTGACAACGTCTTCAAAACACAACGTTTTTCTTCCTGGTAAGAGTATAACAAGCAGGAGGAATAAAGATTTTTTTGTCCCCACTAATAGGTCCGAGCTTTGGTTGAATTTTTAGATGGACTAAATCACGTCTAGCATTCAATCCATCCTTACTTTTCCCCGGAATATCAAGAAGCGTACCTAAGATATTCATGCAAACATTTTTTTTAATATTCATCACACTTAAACAATGTCTGACATGCAAATGTTTTCAATAAGGGAGCTAAAAAAAAAGAAGACAATCTATTCCAACAACTTTTTGCGCTTCCTTTCATAGTTTGCTTTTAATTCTTTTTCTTTCCTCTTGAAAATTGAAGATCCTTTGTTTTTGTAAATACAACCTCCCCAGACAAAAGTTATGGAATTGTTCCAAGTTCCTTTTTACCATTAAGTGGTTTCTTTTGATGTCGATATGTATGATTACGTTCTAGATATTTTTGATGTCCAATCTATGCCATTTTTTCCATATTTCAATCTTAAATATGGTGTATTTGCTCCACAGATTGGGCATGGCTTATACCCCTTCACGCTACATCCACTAAGATTTCTATATGCAGGAAAATCATTGATTGTCCACAACAAAACTGTCCTTAATTTGAATAATTCTTCTCGGTAAGCATCATAACATTCAACACCACTTTCCCATAAAAGTTTTAAGTCTTCAATTAGTGGTGCTAGGTATGTGTCAAAGTCATTCCCTGGTTGTATTGGACCCGAAAACAACATTTATAACATCATAAATCTACTTTTCATACACAACCACGACGGAAGATTATAAATAACCATCACTACTGGCCAACAACTATATTTCGAATTCATTGCAGCATGTGGACTTATTCCATCTGCTGACAATGTTAAGCGAATGTTCCTAGGTTCACAACCAAAGTCTGGCCACTTCAAATCTACTAACTTGCAAGCCGATCAGTCTGTTGGATGATGTAATTTTGTTGTGATGTATGTCCTAATCTCGTTTTGTTTGTAATATTACAATTTGAAATAAATTAGAGTTATTCCTTTCATTACTTTGTGTCTCGTAATTTTTACAAACTTTGTCCAATAAACTAAGCTCCAGGGTCATTGAATTTATGAGAGAACTAGAACTTGAACAGTGTGTAGTGGACAAACAGGGAAGATCACGTTCGAGTTAAAGACCCGAACGATCTACAGTATATGGATAGGGTTGGGACCTAATCCTTGATACGTTGTGAATGCGACCCGCTTTATATTAGATACAAACGAGGTGATCTGACTTGTTCATGTGGTTGACATGCGAGTGGGGGCATCCTGTGCAATGAGATTGTACAAGACCGAACCGTGAATTATTAGATTTACTGGTGTAATACCGTTGACAATATAAGACTAATAACTTCGTAGATGACCATTAGTGACTCGACCTGAATCCTGAGCGTGTTCAGACTCCTGTCCGCGGGGGTCTGTCCTTTGACTAGTACGGGTGAGGGTGGTCACAGTTACTCGCCCAATATGCCTATCTTCTTAGAGGCAGGACCACGTGGGAAATTGGGAACTTAACTACGCGAGATGGAATTCACTCGTTCTCGCCTTTAGGGAAACTAGAGGGGTTGTTCCCTTAAGTGTTGTCTCAAGGGCTTAGACAACGGGCGCCCACCCTCTCACTGGCCCGAGAGGGGTGTTGTGTATGGTTGGACCATTACAACATTGTTTTTCATTAGAGGAGCAGTGGGGACTTAAGGAGCAAGAAGTAGACACAAGGGTAAAACGGTAATTTGACCCTGCAGTGTCTACGAACAACCTGTCAAGGGTCGACTCATGGGCATTGGTTATATTAGTGGACACAACTTGTCTTACAGTGACGGGTGTGCAGCTACGGGCTTTACTGGAGTGTTACCGTAGCTAATGAATGTTGATTAACCAGGTCAAAGAGTTTAACAGGTTAATCTCGGATCATTGGAGCTCGTCACTATAGGTCCATTAGGTCCCTCGGTTGGCTCAAAGTGGATTAATAGCAGGTTTACAGTTTTGGTGTGAATTTGAAGTGTTCAAATTCACTAGAGGGTAGTTATGTCATTTATATGAGATATGTATGACATATTATATAGTTTAATGTGAATGAGATTCATAATAAACTATAGGTTAGCCAAATTGTCTAATTAGAGCTAATTTGGAGAAATCTGATTAGGAGAAATTAAATTGAATGTGATTCAATTTAAAAATCCACAATTATACAAATGTGTTTTGTATAATGAGATATGAGATATCTTACTATATATGGTTATACAAATATGATTTGCAGAACCTATGGTTGTGGTTATTGGTAAATTAGTAGAGATTTCAACTCCACCTATCACCATTATATTAAACCTTTGTAAGAAGGATTTCAAAAGGCTCTTGTTCATTTTTTGGAATCTCGCCAAAAAGAAACAAGCATTCTCTCTCAACCCTCTCTCAATCTCTCCTCCGCTCTCACCAAAAAGAGTTCCACTTTCTCCTTCAACCAAACGTAGAACAACCGAGAAACTGTGTGGAAGTGTCCGGTTCGCTTGTTCGTTCGAGGAGATCAAGGACGTTGAGATCGTGATCACGAAGGGTTCGTGAACAGGAGAAGGAAAACTTGAAAACGGTTCCTCAACAAGTGTTGCTTGCTGTTTTTTCCTTCTAATTTCATGTTTAATCTAGTTTCTATAGGATAGAAATGGTTTTTGCAACGATACCACGGTGATTGAATCACCCTTCTGCTGCACGGGATTTCATTCCCTTCAATTGATATCAGATCCAATTGTTGGCTTCTTGTTGTGCATCTTTTTTCTTAAAATTAGGTGGGTAATTGCTTCAATTTATGTGATGAACTGTGGTTTGCATGATTGGATGTTTCGGTTTTGACACTAGTTTAGGTTTATTTTCTGTTTGATGAGATCAAATTGTAAAGGCCCGTATTTTTGGGAAGATTGGAAAATAAATCGAGTCTGTAAGTCCGGATCTTGGCGGCAAGAGTTGCTGTGAAGAAATCGAAGCAGAAACGGGCGAGAAACGACGAAGAACAGCAAGAGGTGCTTGTTGTTCTGTCGACGGCGTTGAGACGCTGTTCTTCGGCGTCTCAACGCTGTCCGCGCGGAGGATCGCAGAGCTGCAAGTCAGCGTTGCAATGCCGGGTGTAGCGTTGCAACACTGAAACGTTGCATGCGTTGAGGAGTAGATCGCGAGGCGTGCGCGCGAAGACGTGGGCGGTTGGTTGCATTTCACTTCGTGTGGCAGTTTTTCTTAGTTTTTATTTTATTTTTTGTTTTATAAATGTATTTTTATTTTATTTTAATTAAATTTATTAATTAATATTAATATAATTGTTATATTAATGTAAATTAATTTATTTAATGCCCCTAATTGCCAAAACCGGTCCAATTTTTACGATTTAATTATTTTATGCCTGAGATGTATGAATTAATTATTTCTATGTGCATAATGTATGTCATATAGATTTAAAATCCCACCTTAGGTTAAACATTTCATGCATCATATTTATATTATAAGTGTTATAATATATAATATGCATGATAGGTTATATTATAAGTGTTATAATATAATTAAAGCATGTTTTAATTTATTTAATATAAGAGTTATATTTCTTAGATTAAAAGCATGCTCATGCATTTAATTCATTTGATGAATATTTGTTATAGTATATAGTTATTCATGTGATGAATGATCAAACACTATAACATAGAAATGCATGTAACCTAAGTTAATTATTAGTTTTAAAAATGTTTAGAACTTGAATAATTAGACTTAGGTTTTCTGGTTCTCATAAGATTAAAATTAAGAAATCAAAATATGACCTTTGAATGGTGACTGATAAGTAACTCTGTCTAAGGAAGGTTTTGTCTTACGTTGGGGTATTTAAGTTGACGCTTGCGGAACAACCCTACCTGGAAACCGACCTGAGAGTGAATTCGGTCCGGAGATTCTTAGGTTATATTATCGTGAGTGGCGTTAATTAAAAGTTGATTAATTTACTCAGATAGATCTAAGTTAATAATATGATTCTAAACTTAGGTTAAATCAATATAAGAGTTATATTGGTAGACTTAGGTAAATTTTAGCCGATTTATCTAGGTCAATCCCAAAAAATATAAAGTGCTGAGTGGGAGGAAATAAAGTGTATAAGATACATTTAATTTTTCGACCACAAATCTCAGTTAAAGTCCACACCGGGACTTGTGAAAACGGAACTCATGGTCTCTTCTTTCGATTCACACCTTGAGACCCCTATGATCCGCCTGCTAGTTTGGCCTGGACCACAAAATCCCTTCGGAGGGCCTTGATCATTGGAGTCGGAACACCGTGAATTCCTGAAAGGGATACAGTTTCCATGTTGGTTTTTCTTGTTGGTTCACCGTTCAGTGGATATTGTTTGTATGGATACTTGAAAATTTAAAGATTGAGGATGACACTCACGGGATTCATTAAGAGTTAATGAATTCGACCAAAAAATGGCAACTGGACGCCTAATGGAATAAGAATTATTCTGGGATTAGGGTCTGGTCGAGATAGTCTCGTCCTAGGGAAAAAGTGCTTCTGTTCACCCTTCGGTGGCGGTCATTCTAAACCTTTGGGATATCATTGCAAATTTTAAATGACCTAGGGATCATAGGATAAAATTTTGCTAAAATTCGATTGGTTTTCAAAAAGTTTTTTGCGAGACTGACATAAAGCTTTTACTTGATTTTTTCAGCCAAAATGTCTAGCTCAATTATAACGTTACTAGCGTCCGACAAACTAGTGGGAGATAATTTCGAAACATGGAAAAACAATATTAACACGATATTTGTAACCGACGACCTTAAGTTCAAGCTTACTGAGGAGTTTCCTCAATTGCCGAGCTTGACTGCGTCACGAAGTGTTCGTGATGCATACGATTGGTGGATCATGGCTAATGAAAAGGCCAAGGTCTACATAATTGCCAGTTTGTCTGAAGTACTGACAAAAAAGCATGAGTTGATGGTAAGCGCTAACGAGATCATGGAGTCACTTCAGGATATGTTTGGACAACAATCCTTTCAGGTTCGGCATGACTCGCTCAAACACGTCTTCAACGCTTGGATGAAAGAAGGGACGTCTGTCTGTGAACACGTTCTAGACATGATGACCCACTTTAATCTAGCGGAGATGAACGGGGCTTCGATCGATGAGTCGAGTCAGATCAGCTTCATCTTGGAGACTCTTCCAAAGAGTTTCTTTCAGTTTTGTAGCAATGTTGTTATGAACAAAATTAGCTACACACTAACCACCCTTCTGAACGAGCTACAGAACTTCCAGTCCTTGATGACGATCAGGACACCGAAAGCTGAGGCAAATATTGTCTACAGGTTCTATCACAGGAGTTCGACCTCTAGGAAAAAATATGTGGCTTCTTCTCACCTGAAAGGGATGAAGAAGAAGATGAAGAAGGGTAAAGCTGACCATGCTGCCACCCAAAAGGGCAAAAAGGTCAAAGAAGTTGCAGAGAAAGGAAAGTGTTTCCACTGCAATGGGGATGACCACAGAAAGTGAAACTGTCCCAAGTTCCTTGCCGAGAGAAAGAATCAAGGTAAATGTGATTTACTAGTAACTGAAACATGTTTAGTGGAGAGTAATGACTTTGCCTGGATATTGGACCCGGAGACCATTAACCACGTTTGTTCTTCTTTTCAGGGAATTAGTTCCTGACAGCAGCTGCAAGAGGGTGAGGTGACTCTACGGGTTGGATCCGGGGAGATTGTCTCTACTGCAACGATCGGCGAAGTGAAGCTCTTTTTCGGTAGGAATTACTTATTATTAGATAATCTGTATATAGTCCCAGGGTTTACTAGAAACCTTGTTTCTATTTTCTGCTTGATTGAACAATGTATTTCAATTTCCTTTGAACATAATAAAGCGTTTATTTCTTTCAAAGGAAATTCGATTTGTTCTGCTTCACTTGAGTCTAATCTGTATGTTTTGAAACCAAATTCAGTCAAAAGAGTTTTGAACACTTAATTATTTAAAACAACAGAAACACGAACTAAAAGAGTAAAAGTTTCTCCAAAAGAAAATGTCCATCTTTGGCATCTACGGTTAGGCCACATTAATCTAAATAGGATTGAGAGACTAGTGAAGAGTGGACTTCTAAGCGAGTTGGAAGAAAAGTCTTTACCGGTGTGTGAGTCATGCCTCGAAGGTAAAATGACCAAACGTCTTTTTAGTGGAAAAGGATATAGAGCCAAAGAGCCCCTTGAGCTTATACATTCTGACCTCTGTGGTCCGATGAGTGTAAAAGCACGAGGTGGTTACGAATACTTTGTTGAAGGGAATCGAAGTCCCCGCAGCAGAAGCAATTGTGAATCGCGCGCTCTTGAATTAGTTACAATGATTAATTCAAGAACATAAAACATAGATTAAGCATGCAAAATAGAATGGACAACAAGCATTTACCTTTGAAGAACCTTTTTTCGAGTGCTCATCTCTCCCACGGTCACGATCTCAGCAATACGAACTCGTATGAACACCGACACTACCACCGGATCTTCTCCGTTGTTCTCTAGGTGAGGGAGGAACGTGGGTTCCCTTTAGGAATAGTGAGGTGTTTTGTGAGAGAGATGTTTGTTGTTTTGGAACTTTTCCAACAACAACAAAAAGGCTAGGAATCACTTAGAATGTCTTAACCTAGTTGCATCTCATGCAACCATATATATAGGGAAATGGGATGGAAATGACCATCCTACCCCTCCTTTAATCTATCTTTAGTATATAGTTTATATATGAATCTAATTCACATTAAAACTATATATTATATCAACTATATCATATATAATTGATATAACTCCTCATGTATGAAATTGAACACTTCAATTTCACTCCTAACTTTATACCCTCGATGTTACCATATTGAGCCAACGGAGGGATCTAATGGACCTACAGATCATGAGCTCCAATTATGTGAGATTAACTGATCAAACTCTTTAATCCAGTTAATCAATATTCATTAACTACAAGTCACTCCACTATAGACTTGTAGCTGCACTCTCCTCACTATAGATATTATTGTGTCCACTGATATAGTCATTACCCATGAGTCGACCCTTCACAGGTTGTTCGTAATCACAGCTGGGTCAAATTACCGTTTTACCCCTGTGATTACCTCTTTGCTCCTTAAGCACCATTAATCCTCTAATGAACAACAAGTCTAAGGTCCTACCTTAGACTCATATCCTCATAGAGGGTGGGGCCCCGTTGTTCAAGACCTGGAGTCAGTTCTTAAGGGAACAACCTATCTAATTCCTCATTGGAGGAATGAGTGAATTCCATCTTGCACAGTTAAGCTCCCACCTACCTACGAGGTTCTGTCTCTGACAAGGTAGGCTTATTGAGTCGGCTACAGACCACTCTCATCCATACTAGTCTAAGGACAAACCCCTATAAGCAGGAGTTCTTAACTTGCTAAGGATTCAGGTCGAGTCACTAATGACCATCTATAAATTACTAGTCTTATCCTCATTAGCGATTGTTATCTTTGGTTAGACTAATAATTTCATGATCCAGTCTTGTATGAACTCTTCATACAGGATGCCCCCACTCGCATGTCAACTACATGAATGAGTTGGATTACCTCATTTTTACTAATTACAAAATGGGTCGCATCCATGGTTTTACTAGAATGAGGTTTCCAACCTTATTCTTATACCATAGACTATTTAGGTTATAATCTTGAAATCAACCCAAATAGTGTCCACTACACTGATTTCAAGATAAATGTTATAATCTTGGAGCTTAGTTTATTAGATTTATAAAAGCAAGACTGTAATCTTATCAAAACAAATAACACCTTGGGTTTTGTCCATGCAAATCTTTTGCTCTTGTCCTGGTTTAATGAACCCTTTGGGTTGGTCCATGTAGATGGTTTCCTCAAGATTGCCATTCAAAAAGGTTGTCTTGACATCCATTTGCCATACCTCATAGTCATAATATGCGGCAATGGCAAGAAGGATACGGATAGACTTTACCATAGCAACATGTGAAAAGGTCTCCTCATAGTCAACCCCTTCAACCTGGGTATAACCCTTTGCTACTAGTCTAGCTTTAAAGGTTTGAACCTTCCCATCTACACCACGTTTTCTCTTGTAGATCCATTTACAACCTATAGGTTTTACCCCATCAGGCTTATCCACAAGATCCCAAACAGAATTGAAGTACATCGACTCCATTTCTTGGTCCATGGCTATAACCCATTTGTCTTTATCTTTGTCAACCATTGCTTGATTATAAGTCAATGGATCCTCGCAGTTGTCATATGGTATAACAACTTGGATTTCAGCTAAACCCATGTAACGGTCAGGTTGTATCACAACCCTCCCACTACGTCGAGGCATACTCAACTCTCGAGATGGACCCTCTTGACTAGACAACCTAGTATCAACAACTCTTGTTGACATACTAGTGTTCTTATTAGCAACCTTTGCTATTGTTCCGTCTAACTCACTCAACACTACCTTACTTTTTGGTTTGTGGTCCCTTATGTGGTCCTCCTTCAAGAAAGTGGCATTTGTCGACACAAAGACCTTATCTTCCTTAGGATCATAGAATAAACCACCTCTTGTTTCTTTTGGGTATCCTACGAATAGGCACAACTTTGAACGTGAATCCAACTTCTTTGGATTTGTCACAAGCACATGTGCTGGACAGCCCCATATTCTGAAGTGACATAAACTACCTTTACGTTCTTTTCAGAGTTCAAAAGGTGTTTCAGAAACACTTTTGGAGGACACACTATTCAAAATGTATACTGCAGTCTCCACTGCATAACCCCTAAAGGAACTAGGGAGATGAGCATAACTCATCATTGATCGAACCATGTCCAACAAGGTTCTATTTCTCCTTTCCGATACCGTTTTCTTTGTGGTGGTGTGCCGGAGCCGAGAGTTGGGATGTAATTTCATGTTCTATCATATAGTTCTCGAATTTTAAATCCATGTACTCTCCACCTCGATCCGATCAAGTGTTTTAATTCTTTTACCTAATTGATTTTAAACCTCGGTCTTGAATTCCTTGAACTTTTCAAGTGCTTCAGACTTGTGGTGTATTAGGTAAATATTCCCATATCTGGAATAATCATCTATAAAAGAGATGAAATATTCATATCCTCCCCTGGCTTTAACATTCATCGGACCACAAAGGTCTGAATGTATAAGCTCTAGAGGATCTTTGGCTCTATAACCTTTTCCACAAGGTCTTTTAGTCATTTTGCCTTCTAGGCAGGATTCACATACTGGCAAAGAATTTTCTTCTAACTCGTTTAGAAGTCCGTTCTTTACCAATCTCTCAATCCTATTGAGATTAATGTGACCCAATCTTAGATGCCAAAGATGAGCATTTTCTTCAGGAGAAATTTTGCGTTTCTTAGTTTGTGCGTTTGCAGTTTTAAATAATTCAGTGTTCAAAACAATTTTGACTGAATTAGGCCTTAAAACATACAATCCATTTTCTAATGAAGCTGAACATATTTCTAAACCTTTCTTCAAAATAAACACTTTATTCATAGAAAAGGAAACAAAAATACATTGTTCAACAACGCAAGAAATGGAAATAAGGTTTCTAGTAAACCCTGGTATCACTAATATATTGTCCAACAATACATATTTCTTGCCAAAATAAAGTTTCATTGTGGCTACTGCTACAGCTGAGGCAACCTCTCCATTTCCAACTCGGAGCGTTATCTCTCATTGATGTAGTTGCTGCCAGGAATCAATTCCCTGAAATGAAGAGTAAACATGATTAGTGGTGCCTGAATCAAGTATCCAAGTTGTTTTATCATTATCCACTAAACAGGCTTCTAGGCAAAGTAAATCATATTTACCTTCCTTCTTCTTTTCTGCAATGTACTTCGGACAATTCTGTTTCCAATGCCCGTCTTCGTTGCAGTGGATACACTTTCCTTTATCAGCAATGTCTTTGACTTTCTTGCCCTTCTGGGCGGCAGCTTTGTCAGCATGTTTCCCTTTACCAACCTTATTCATGTTATTCTTCTTACCTCTCAGGTTAGAAGAAGATGAAGCCACTGTTTTTGTCCCACAGGTCGAACCTCCGTGATAACTCCTCGGCAACATTTGCCTCACCTTCGATCCCCGAATTTTCATCAAAGACCAAAGGTCCGGAGTTCATTCGAGAGGGAGGTAAGATTAAAAGTAAGTTTGTTCATAACAACATTACTTCTAAATCAGAGGAAACTATCTCGGAAGGGTTTCGAATGAAGTGACTGCTCGACTCATCGATGGAAGCACCATTCGACTCGCGATGTTAAAGTGCACCATCATATCCAGGACATGATCCCGAACAGATGTACCCTCTGGCATCCTCGAGTTGAATATGTACTTTAGGACATTATGTCGGGCTTGTGTGGACTGTTGTCCAAACATACCTTACCGCAGAATCCATGATTTCCTTGGCGGTAATCATGCCCTCATGCTTCTTGGCTAATATGTCGGACATACTTGCCAAAGATGTAGACCTTGGCCTTATCATTGTCCTTGATCCATCGATCATATGCATCACGAACATTTCGTGACGCATTCGAGCCTGGCACTTGAGGACACTCCTCAGTTAGCACAAACTTCAGATCATCCACTACCAAAATAGTGTTGAGTTTGTTTTTCCATGTCATCATATTCTCTCCTGTTAAAATTTCCGCACTTTTGATAAGGAAATTATAGAGCTAGACATTTTCTTTTGAAAATTTACAAACAAACTTGTATGAGTTTCTTGCTATAACTCTAATCCAATCATGTTTTAGCTAATTATCAAATGATTTCTAGGCCATTTATAATTTGCAATGATACTCCAAAGGTTTAGAATGTATGACACCGAAGGGTAATAAAAAACACTCCTCCTCTGGATCAAGACACTCTTGACCAAAACCTAATACCGAATAACTATTATTCCTATAGGTTTTAGTTACCATTTTTCTGATGCGGATACATACACAACTTATGTACCCAGTGAGTGTAACCCTTTGTCTTTAGATCCCGAGTCTCGATCCAATAAAATCCATGAAGGGAGGACTAGATTGGAAAATAGTCTAAGGAAATCTTTATCCCTTTCGGGTGTCTACAGTGTTAGATCCTCTATGATCAAGCCCTCCGAAGGGATTGTCTTGTCCAGGCAAGACTAGCAGGCTTACCATAGTGGTCCAACGGTGTAAACCGACAAAAAAGACCGTAGGTTTTGTTTTCACTATACCTGCTCCCACTCACTAAAAGTACCCTCTCCATTCACCTTGATATTCACTTATACAAACACCATCCGAAGGGGGACGCTCCCGTTTGCGCCACGAGGCCAAGCATGAGTCTCACGGCGTGAACTTCTCGGAGATAGCGTAGGCGGAAAAATATGTATCTCATACACTTTTTCCTCCCACTGAATACTTTAAGTTTATAGGAATCTTTCTTAGGCTAAAACTCGGCTAATGGTTTTACCTTACTTTATCAACATAACTCTTACATTGATCATCAATATAACTCTTATATTGATTTTATCCTAAGTTTGTTAATATAACTCCTTATATTAAACCTAGGATTTCTAGTTTATTAACCCCTTAATAAACCCATGAGACGCCATCTTGTAATTTATAAGACTCTCTAATTAAATTTCACTCCCAGTCGCCTTCAGGGTAGGGGTGTTAGTTTAAAATCGACTTAAATACTTCTGACCTAGAAAGAACTTTCCTTAGACAAAGTTCCTCTTTTAATCATAGCTTATAAATTACTTGGTTCCTAATTCTAAGCTAATTAGAACTAGATAACCTAAGGTCTATTATTTCCAAGTTCTAAACATTTTAAAACTAATAATTAACCTTAGGTGACATGCATACTATGTTATAGTGCTTGATCATTCATCACATGAATAATAAGACATTCATAGCATATTCATCTCATGAAAAATAATGCATGTCAATGCTGTCCAAAAATTAATATAACAACCTTATATTAATTAATCATGCAAACTATATAATATAACTCCTTATATTATAAATGATGCATGAAAATGCTTAACTTAAGGTGGGATTTCTAAAATACAAGCATACACTATGCATGACAATAATTACACAACAATTGCATAATTAAAATACGAAAAAAAAGACCAATTTTGGCACCTTAGAAATAATTTTAATTAATATAATCTAATTATATTAATTAAAATTAAATATATTAAATATATTAAATATAAAACGTTTTTATAATTAATATATAATAAAAATTTCGTTTTCTGCCCGTTGCTGAAATTCGCGAAACGCCTCTAGCATTGCAACGCTGCTTTTGTCGTCTTCGCTGTAACGCGTTGCAGGTCGCTAGAGAGGCTGCGTTACCTTATTTGCCTCATCGCCGCCTTCCCCGTAAGCGCAGCGTTGCAACGCCGATGAACAGCGTTGCAACGCTGCACACAGACAACACTTTGATTTCTCCAAATCTAGCTCCTTTTCGCTCCGATCTTCTCAGCAACCGCTTTGCCTCGATCGACACGGACTTACAGACTCAATTTACAATTAAATTTGCTCAAAATACCGGGCCCTTACATTGAACATTTCAATAAAAATTGTAAATCTAAGTGCCAAAATTGAAAACATCTAATTTTGCAAAACCGTTCATACATCTCATGCAAAAAAAGTAAATCCCACCTTGTTCTTGAAAAATCCAGAACATAAATTAGGAACGCAATTGGGCTCTGATACCAATTGAAGGGAATCGAAGTCCCCGCAGCGGAAGCCATTGTGAATCGCGCGCTTTTGATTTAGTTACAACGATTAATTCAAGAACATAAAACATAGATTAAGCATGCAAAACATAATGGATAGCAAGTATTTACCTTTGAAGAACCTTTCTACGAGTGCTTCTCTCTCCCACGGTCACGATCTCAGCAATACGAACTCGTACGAACACCGACACTACCACCAGATCTTCTCCGTTATTCTCTAGGTGAGGGAGGAAGGTAGGTTCCCTTTAGGAATAGTGAGGTGTTTTGTGAGAGAGATGTTTGTTGGTTTGGAACTTTTCCAACAACAACAAAAAGGCTAGGAATCACTTACAATGTCTTAACCTAGTTGCATCTCTTGCAACCATATATATAGGGAAATGGGATGGAAATGACCATCCTACCCCTCCTTTAATCTCTCTATAGTATATAGTTTATATATGAATCTAATTCACATCAAAACTATATATTATATCAATTATATCATATATAATTGATATAACTCCTCATGTATGAAATTGAACACTTCAATTTCACTCCTAACTTTATACCCTCAATGTTACCATATTGAGCCAACGGAGGGATCTAATGGACCTACAGATCATGAGCTCCAATGATGTGGATTAACTGATCAAACTCTTTGATCCAGTTAATCAATATTCATTAACTACAAGTCACTCCACTATAGACTTGTAGCTGCACTCTCGTCACTGTAGATATTATTGTGTCCACTGATATAGTCATTACCCGTGAGTCGACCATTCACAAGTTGTTCGTAATCACAGTTGGGTCAAATCATCGTTTTACCCATGTGATTACCTCTTTGCTCCTTAAGCACCACTGATCCTCTAATGAACAACAAGTCTAAGGTCCTACCTTAGACTCATACCTCATAGAGGCGGGCGCCGTTGTTCAAGACACGAGTCGGTTCTTAAGGGAACAACCTATCTAATTCCTCGATGAGGAATGAGTGAATTCCATCTTGCACGCTTAAGTTCCCACTACCTACGAGGTTCCGTCACCACGAGAAGGTTGGCTTATTGAGTCGACTCTGAGCCACTCTCACTCATAATAGTCTAAGGACAAACCCCTATAAGCAGGAGTTCTTAACTTGCTAAGGATTCAGGTCGAGTCACTAATGACCATCTATAAATTACTAGTCTTATCTTGTTAACGGTGTTATACTGGTTAGACTAATAATTTGCGATCCACTCTTGTATGAACTCTTCATACAGGATGCCCCCACTCTCATGTCAACTACATGAATGAGTTGGATTACCTTATTTGTACTAATTACAAAATGGGTCGCATCTATGGTGTTACCAGAATGAGGTTTCCAACCTTATTCTTATACCATAGACTATTTAGGTTATAATCTTGAAATCAACCCAAATAGTGTCCACTACACTGATTTCAAGATAAATGTTATAACCTTGGAGCTTAGTTTATTGGATTTATAAAAGCAACACTGTAATCTTATCAAAACAAATAACACTTTATTTAATTGATCAAAATTACACAAGTTCAGGGCATAAATCCCAACATTTGTATCTTTCATAGATGACTGTTCGAGATATGGGTATATTTACCTAATGCATAGGAAGTCTGAAACTCTCGAAAAATTCAAGGAGTACAAGACTGAGGCTGAGAACTTGGTTGATAAAACTATATAAACACTTCGATCAGATCGAGGTGGAGAGTATATGGACACTGAATTCCAGGACTATATGATAGAACACGGATTTACGTCCCAACTCTCAGCACCTGGTATGCCACAACAGAATGGTGTATCGGAGAGGAGAAACAGAACCTTGTTGGACATGGTTCGATCGACGATGAGCTATGCTCGTCTCCCTGATTCGTTTTGGGGTTACGCAGTGGAGATTGTGGTGTATATTTTGAACAATAATGTTCCGTTGAAGAGTGTTTATGAAACACCTTTCGAACTCTGAAATGGACGTAAAGGTAGTTTACACCATTTCAGAATTTGGGGATGCCCGACCATGTCTTGGTGTCAAACTCGAAGAAGTTGGAACCCCGTTCATAATTGTGCCTATTTATAGGTTACCCTAAAGAGACTAGGGGTGGTCTGTTTTGCGATCCTAAAGAAAATAGGGTGCTTGTGTCGACAAACGCAACTGTCCTTGAGGAAGACCACTTCCGGGATCATTTGCCTAGAAGCAAAATCGTGTTGAACGAAATGGGCAGTACATCAACAAGAGTTGCTGATGGGGTTAGTACATCAACAAGTGTTGTTGATCCTAGCACGTCTAGTCAAGTCCGTTCCAAAGAGTTGGGAATGCCTCGACGTAGTGGGAGGGCTATGAGATAGCCTGAACGTTACATGGGTTTAGCCGAAATCCAAGTCGTCACCCCTGATGATGACTACGAGGATCCAGTGACCTATGATCATGCAATGGCAGATGTTGACAAGGACAAATGGATTAAAGCTATGGACCAGGAAATGGAGTCAATGTACTTCAATTCTGTCGAGGAGCTTTTGGATCAACCGGATGGGGTAAAACCTATTGGTTGCAAATGGATCTACAAGCGTAAACATGGCGTAGATGTGAAGGTGCAGAGGAAACATTTTCACCTGTTGCGATGGTAAAGTCGATCAGGATCCTTCTGGCCATTGCCTCATATTATGACTTTGAGGTATGGCAGATGAATGTTAAGACCGCCTTTCTGAATGACAACCTTGACGAAACCATCTACATGGACCAACCCAAGGGGTTCATAACCCAAGGCTAAGAGCAAAAGGTCTGTTGGCTACATAGGTCTATTTATGGACTGAAACAAGCCTCGAGGTCTTGGAATATAAGGTTTGATAAGGTGATCAAATCTTATGGCTTTGATAAGAATGTTCACGAACCTTGTGTCTACATGAAAATCGTCAACAAAACTGTCGCATTTTTGGTATTGTACGTGGATGATATCCTTCTCATTGGGAATGAGGTAGGATTTCTTACTGACGTAAAGAAATGGATGGCTTCGCAATTCCAAATGAAAGATTTGGGAGAAGCACAGTATGTTCTAGGTATCCAGATTGTCCAGAACTGGAAGAACAGAACGTTGGCCATGTCTTAGGCGTCTTATATTGACAAGATGTTGTCTCGATATAAGATGAGAACTCCGAGAAGGGCTTGCTGCCTTTCAGGCATGGGGTTCACCTGTCTAAGGATCAATGTCCTAAGATTCCTCAAGAGGTTGAGGATATGAGACGGATCCCCTATACTTCAGCTGTAGGGAGCCTCATGTATGTCATATTGTGTACTAGGCCCGACATCTGTTATGCAATATGGATTGTCAGTAGGTATCAATCCAATCCAGGATTAGATCACTGGACAGCCGTAAAGACAATCCTCAAGTATCTTTGGAGAACGAGGAACTACAACTTAGTGTATGGGAGTGGGGTTTTGATCCTTACGGGATACACAGATTCTGATTTTCAGACCGATAAGGATTCTAGGAAATCCATTTCGGGGTCAGCCTTCATTCTGAATAGAGGAGTTGTAGTATGGCGAAGCATCAAGCAGGGATGCATCGCTGATTCCACTATGGAAGCTGAGTACGTTGCGGCTTGTGAAGCTGCAAAGAAAGCAGTTTAGCTTAGGAAGTTCATGATAGATTTGGAAGTTGTTCCAAATATGAACTTGTCGAGCACGTTGTTTTGTGACAACAATGGTGTTGTAGCCAACTCGAGAAAGCCTCGGAGTCATAAGAGGGGAAAGCACATTGAGCGGAAGTATCACCTAATACGGGAGTGAAGGGAATCGAAGTCCCCGCAGCGGAAGCGATTGCGAATCGCGCGCTCTTGATTTAGTTACAACGATAAATTCAAGAACATACAAAACTAGATTAAGCATAAAAGTGAAATGGACAACAAGAATTTACCTTTGAAGAACCTTTCTTCAAGTGCTCCTCTCTCCACGATCACGATCTCAGCAACAAGAACTCCAACGTGCGAAGACACGACCACCAGATCATCTCCGTTGTTCTCTAGGTGAGGGAGGAAGGTGGGTTCCCTTTAGGAGATGTGAGGTATTTTGAGAGAGAGATGTTTTTGTTGTCTTGGAACTCTTCCAACAACAACAAAAGAGCTTTTCCAAAACCTTAACCTAGTTGCATCTCATGCAACCATATATATAGAGAAATAGAATGGAAATGACTATCCTACCCCTAATTTAATCTCTCTTTAGTATATAGTTTATATATGAATCTAATTCACATTAAAACTATATATTATATTAATTATATCATATATAATTGATATAACTCCTCATGTATGAAATTGAACACTTCAATTTCACTCCTAACTTTATACCCTCAATATTACCATATTGAGCCAACGAAGGGATCTAATGGACCTACAGATCATGAGCTCCAATGATGTGAGATTAACTGATCAAACTCTTTGATCCAATTAATCAATATTTATTAACTACAAGTCACTCCACTATAGACTTGTAGCTGCACTCTCCTCATTGTAGATAATATTGCGTCCACTGATATAGTCATTACCCATGAGTCGACCCTTCACAGGTTGTTCGTAATCACAGTTGGGTCAAATTACCGTTTTACCCCTGTGATTACCTCTTTGCTCCTTAAGCACCACTGATCCTCTAATGAACAACAAGTCTAAGGAACCTTAGACTCATACCCTCATAGAGGGCAGGGCCCCGTTGTTCAAGACCTGGAGTGAGTTCTTAAGGGAACAACCTATCTAATTCCTCAGTAGAGGAATGAGTGAATTCCATCTTGCACAGTTAAGTTTCCAGCTACCTACGAGGTTCTGTCCCTGAGAAGGTTGACTTATTGAGTCGGCTACAGGCCACTCTCACCCATAATAGTCTAAGGACAAACCCCTATAAGCAGGAGTTCTTAACTTGCTCAGGATTCAGGTCGAGTCACTAATGACCATCTATAAATTAATAGTATTATCCTGTTAACGGTGTTATACTGGTTAGACTAATAATTTGCGATCCAGTCTTGTATGAACTCTTCATACAGGATGCCCCCACTCGCATGTGAACTACATGAATTTGTTGGATTACCTCATTTGTACTAATTAGAAAGTGGGTCGCATCCATGGTGTTACCAGAATGAGGTTTCCAACCTTATTCTTATACCATAGACTATTTAGGTTATAATCTTGAACTCAACCCAAATAGTGTCCACTACACTGATTTCAAGATAAATGTTATAACCTTGGAGCTTAGTTTATTGGATTTATAAAAGCAATCTGTAATCTTATCAAAACAAATAACACTTTATTTAATTGATCAAAATTACACAAGTTTAGGGCATAAATCCCAACAATCTCCCACTTGACCTAAAGCTTGTGGAGTACTAAACATTATAGTAATGTAAATATAATAAACTAGGGTATTTAAACCCCTTTGTACAAAAATACTCCCACTTGCCCTAGTTGGGGAAGACTTGTAAACCTAGACCTTCTAGGTGACTCTCAAATAGTTTAGTCGTGAGAGCCTTTGTAAAAGGATCAACAATGTTGTGCTCTGAGGCTATCTTCGTGCCAATCACGTCTCCTCTATGCACGATCTCCCGGATGAGATGATACTTCCGCTCTATGTGCTTTTCCTCTGGTGACTTCTGGTTCCTCGAATTTGCCACCGCACTGCCAAGTATTATTGCAATATAGCGTGATGGGCAAAGTCATATTTGGAACAACTTCCAAATTTAGCATAAATTTCCTTAACCAAACGGCCTCCTTAGCTGCTTCACAAGCTGCTAAATATTCGGCCTCCATGGTGGAATCAGCGATGCATCCTTGCTTGACGCTTCGCCATACTACAGCTTCTCCGTTGAGAGTGAAAACTGACCCTGATGTAGATTTCCGAGAATTTTTATCGATCCAAAGTCGAAATTGTGCATCCTGTAAGGATCAAATCCTTAGCCCCATACACAAGCATGTAGTTCCTTGTTCTCCGAAGATACTTAAGGATTGTTTTAACCGCTGTCCAGTGTTCAAGTCCTGGATTGGATTGATACCTACTGACCATCCAAACTGCAAAACAAATGTCAGGCCTAGTACACAACATGGCGTACATCAGACTCCCAACAGCTGATGCGTAAGAAATCCATCTCATATCCTCAACTCCTTGAGGTGTCTTAGGACACTGTTCCTTAGACAAATGGATTCCATGTCTAAAAGGGAACAAGCCCTTTTTGGAATCTTGCATCTTAAACCTTGACAACACTTTGTCTATGTATGATGCTTGAGACAATGCTAGTGTTTTATTCTTGCAGTTCCGAACAATCTGGATCCCAAGAACAAACTGTGCATCACCCAAATCTTTCATCTGGAACTGCGTGTTGGGATTTTTGTCCTAATCTCGTGTTTGTAATATACAGTTTGAAATTAATAAGAGTTATTCATTTCATCACTTTGTGTCTCGCAATATTTATAAACTTTTTCAATAAACTAAGCTCCAGGGTCATTGAATTTATGAGAGAATTAGAACTTGAACGGTGTGTAGTGGACACACAGGGAGGATCACGTTCGAGTTAATGACCTGAACGGTCTACAGTATATGGATAGGGTTGGAGACCTAATCCTGGATACACTGTGGATGCGGCCTGCTTTGTATTAGATGCAAACGAGGTGATCTGACTCGTTCATGTTGTTGACATGCGAGTGGGGGCATCTTGTGCAATGAGATTGTACAAGACCAGACCGTAAATTATTAGACCTACTGATGTAACACCATTGACAGTAAGGACTAATAACTTCGTAGATGACCATTAGTGACTCGACCTGAATCCTGAGCGTGTTACAGACTCCTGTCTACGGGGGTCTATCCTTTGACTAGTACGGGTGAGGGTGGTCACAGTTACTCATTCAATATGCCTATCTTCTCAAGGACAGGACTAAGTAGGGTGTTGGGAACTTAACTACGCGAGATGGAATTCACTCGTTCCCGCCTTTAGGGAAACTAGAGGGGTTGTTCCCTTAAGTGCTGTCTATAGGGCTTGGACAACGGGCGCCCTGTCACACCCCCTCCCGAACTACCTGCTACTTAGCCCGAAAGGCGGCGTGAAACCAACAGACATTGTTTACCTCTTAGCAATACCACCGACCACCACAGACTCTGATAAACATACTATGTTCGCATATGGAACATTTTAACATAACACAGCAGAAACTGGACAACTATTAAACATACACAAGGAGAAACCCTTCATAAGTCTCTCTTGGAAACTAAAAGTCAAGAGCATCAAAACGACACAAGACAACTCATTGTTTATACAACCGCTAATGTACAAGACTTCCATAACTACATAACGACTTTCTATACAACACCAGCCACGTACAAACTAACAACTTATGAACTTCCAGCAGACTATGGCAGGATGTCAGGTACCAGGAGCTCGATCTCTACCTGAAAAGGTTTGAAAACATTGAAAGAATGAGCTAAAAAGCTCAGTGAGTGTCTATCTTTAAAACATTATAAGCTCACAGGTGAATCCTAATAATGGCAGATTATAAGTAGAAAATAGCTTAACATCTGTTTGTAAGCATTAACAAACCATGCTTCAAATTTACAGGTTTTAAGTCACCACTTGTGCATAGCACACAACTCGAAATGAACTAACTTATCGAGGGTAGATAGATCAATAATATAATAGCTCATAACAATAAAACACATGACATGATACCACATCAAACCATAGAGGTGGTAGAGTTACATTTATATCAATAAGGTTCATACCTCTCTCTCACTCTCACGTGCACATGGAATACCTTTGGTCGTTTGGTTTTCCCTAATACCTTCTCTATGTCCTTCAAAGATTAAGGTAAAACCATTTACTACCCGAATACCTTCTCATTGTCCTTCAAGATTAAGGTAAAACCATTTACTTCCCTGGATACCTTCTCATTGTCCTTGATGATCGGGATATCATGATTCATTCCCCCCAAATACCTTCTCGAATGTCCTTCAGTATTAGGGGTTAACCTCAAACAAGGGCATAATTTGTGTACCATGGAAATCATGTCTTTATAACACATACAACAATTTCTTGACAATTTCATATTATCATCTAAACATGTTTCCAAGTGGATTTACATAAAACATTCTCTAAAGGAAAGCATACTTTCATAATTTAGTTTCCATCATGAACCTTATGTTAGAAAACTCTATGAAGCCATTCACAACTAGTTCAAACAAGATGTAATTATCAACACTTATGTCCATGAAGAAAAAAACATAGGTCAAACATAGTTCTAAGATAGAGTCACTCACAGATATTAGAATTGGAACCTTGGCTTGTAAACTTGACCTATTTGCTCTTGGCTCATCAAACAAGCCAAATCAATCATTAGAACCTTGAGCTCATGATTTTTGACCTTAAAACTTGCAAGAAAACACACTTTCAAAATTCCAAAGATTTTCAGATTTTCTACGCCTGTGTTGCATAACCATAACTTCTTCATTACTTATCCAAAAAGAATGTACTTTATACCAAACTCTTCCTTTTGGGAACCCTCTAAAACTCTTATGAAGACATGAAAATGAGACATGAAAATGAGATTCCTAACGTATTGATTAGAAATTACCTCAGTAGCTTAACCCCTAAAATGATTCTCACATTGCTCCAGATTTCACTTCCTGCTGCAACCCGAAATTTAACCTGAAGATTACAACATCTTCCAATTATTTTCGTCTCACGATTCCTTCATAAAACTTGTAGGAAATTGAATATGCTTTCTAACCATACCAATTAGAGCTTCTAACTCCAAGTATACAGATCAGAACAACCAAAATATCAGAGACCACTCGGATTTGACAGCAAATTTCTGTCTTCTGTCTTCCTCTTAACAAAACAGCAACTTAACATCAGAATTGGCTCGAGCTTCCTTCACGAATGTTGTTCCAATATGAGTTAACGTTCATGAAACAAAAGCTCAGCTCTTACCTCTTCTTGTGGAGCTCAAGATGAACAGAAAATCAGAGCTTGTCTGAGTTGATTTCCTTGCTGCAATAAAGAATCCTCTTGAGTTCTTCTCCTTTCTTCTGCAACTACAGCTCCAAGTTTATGAAAAATGGCTTCCTTCTTCTTCCTTTCTCCTTCTCCCACGAAATTTCAGCTTGGTTTTGATAAATAAAGAAGAAAATGGAGAAGATAAAGCCATTTTAAAAAGCAAGGAGGCAAACTTTGTCTTTTTCCCTTTTGCTTTTTCTTTTTTTTTTTTTCCTTTTCTTTTTCCTTTCCTTTATCCCTTTATTTCTTTTCTTTTTAAAACACCAAAATAAGTGTATAAAGAAACCCTAAGCATTTAGCCAACTTATCCCAAGTGTGTGAGACATATGATCTTCCATTCAATACATGATGCACCTAAAACTTCTCCAATTTGCTAATGATTTGAACTTACTTCAATGCAACTTTTAATATGCTTATTTCAATGGTTTACCTATCCCCTTATGAAGTTTAGACACATTGTAGCTCCAAATTCAATAGATTCCGAAATTCGATCACGACATCCTTTAGTGCAACCTATACGATTTTTCTTATTTCAAAACATCATGAATGAGTGTAAAATGATAAAAGAAAATAGAGTTTAGGGCTTACAATTTACTACCCCCTTAAGAGGAATTTCGCCTCGAAATTCAAAGACGACGAAAAAGTTGTGGGTACTTTTCTTTCATTGTGTCTTTGCTTTCAACTCAACTGGTTGTGCTTGCAACACATGTGTCGGATCTGGATAATACTTCCTCAACATGGACACATGAAAAACATCATGTACTCGAGATAGTTCTGCTGGCCACTCCAGTCTGTAGGCTGTTGGTCTAATTCGCATCGTTACTGGATAAGGACCAATATATCTAGGACTTAACTTACCTTTCTTGCCAAAACGAAGGACACCTCTCCACGGAGATAACTTCAAGAATACTTGATCTCCGACCTGGAAATCTAAATCATTTCGTCGCTTATCTGCATAACTCTTCTAACGGTCTTGTACTACCTTCAGATTCTCTCTGATTACCTTAATATTATCCGTCGTAACTTGTACCAATTCAGGACCGATTAGCTTCCGCTCTCCTACTTCATTCTAACATACGGGCGTTCTACTCGACCTTCCATTCGAGCCTTCAATGGTGCCATGCCAATACTTGACTGATAGCTTGTTATTATAAGCGGATTCCATAAGTGATAGGTGTGTATCACAACTACCCTTAAATTGAAGGACACATGCTCTCAACATATCCTCTAGGGTCTGGATGGTCCTCTTTGACCCGACCATCTGTCTCGACGATGGAACAATCAGTACTAAATATCAACTTTGTCCCCATAGCCTTACAGAAACTAAGCCAAAACATAGAAGTAAATCTTGGATCCCTATCTGAAACTATGGACACTGGCACTCCGTATTGACTCACAATTCTGTCGACGTATAGCTTAGCTAGTTGATCAAGCGTAGACGTCGCTCTAATCGATATAAACCGTGTTGTTTTAGTCAGTCTATCCACTATTACCGAAATATCATCATGTCCACTAGAAGTACGTGGTAATCCAAACAGAAAATCCATAGTGACATTCTCCTATTTCCATTCCGGCACTGGCAATGGATTAAGGAGTTCTCCTGGTCTCTGTCTAATTGGTTTAACCTGTTAGCAGATCAAACATTATCAACATATTCAGCTATCTCTCGCTTCATCCCAGGCCACCAATACGTTCCCTTTCAATGTCTTATACATCTTGGTGCTTCCGGGATGTATAGCGTAAGCTGAACTGTGAGCTTCTTCTAGAATAGCATCTTTAAGCTCACTAACACTCGGAACACATAGTCTTCCATGCCTCTCTATGGCTTCATCTGATCTCATTTTAAATTCTCGCCTCTAGGCCTGTTTTGGACTTTCCAAACATTCTCTCGTAGTTACTATCCTCTGGTGGTCTTCTCAAAACCTTTGCTATGAGTGAAGACTGACTGGAGAATTGAGCTAAAAGATTCCCTGAACTCTCTGCATTCACAACTGCCTTAGAATCCCATAGAGTACTTAAAAATGTCGCTCGAATACTACACAAGGCGTCCTTGGGAAGTCTTGACTTCCTACTCAATGCATCTGCTACTACATTCGCCTTACCTGGATGGTATTCTTTAGTACAATCATAATCTTTAATCGATTCTAACTATCTTCCTTGTCTCACATTCAACTCCTCTAATCAAAGACATGTTTCAGAGACTCTTATGATTTGTGTAAATGTGACACCTTTCACCAAACAAGTAATGTCTCCTGATCTTGATTATATATAACAAGCTACTACTAGCTCGAGACCATGGGTAGGTAATTACATTCGTGCTTTTTCAATTTGTCTTGATGCATAAGCTATTACTTTTCCTTCTTGCATCAGAACACACCCCAAACCTTGTCTCGAGGCATCACAGTAAATCACATACTCTTTTCCCGTTACAGGAAGTGTCAGAATAGGTGTCAGAACTAATCTCTTTTCAATTCTTTGAAAACTCTGTTCGCACTTGTCCGACCATTCAAACTTAGCATTCTTCTTTGTCAAAGCTGTTAAGGGTAATGTTATTCGTGAGAAATCCTCAACAAATCGCCTGTAGTATCCTGCCAAACCTAGGAAACTACGTGCCTGCTGTCGCCTTGTTTTGGTATCTCCCAGCTTGACTACACTTTAACTTTATTTGGATCCACACTAACACCATTTCTTTGAGACAACATGCCCCAAAAAAAACACTACTCGATTCAACCAAAATTCACATTTGGTGAATTTAGCGTATAAATCTTGTTATCTTGTAGTGTTTGCGAGAATAATCCTCAAATGTTCCTCATGAGCTTTCACCAATTGAGTAAACTAGTATATTATCAATAAATACTATCACGAATCCGATCTAAATCTTCGGTGGAATATCCTGTTCATGAGGTCCATGAAAATCTACTGGTGCATTCGTCAAACCGAACGACATTACTAAATACTCATAATGCCCTTACTTGGTTCTCAATGTTGTCTTAGGAATATCTCGATTCCCTAACCTTTAGCGATGGTATCCTCGATCTCAAATTAATCTTAGAAAACACCGATGCTCCTCTTAATTGGTCAAACAAGTCATCTATACGAGTAAAGGATACTTATTACGTATCGTGACTTGTTTAATCGCATCTATAATCAATGCATAATCTAAGGGTACCATCTCTCTTCTTTACAAATAACACTTGAGCTCCCCCAGGTGATACACTGGGTCCGTGTATCCTTTATCAACTAGTTCTTATAATCGCATCTTCAACTCCTTGAGCTCACTTGGAGCCATTATATACTGCTAACTTAGGAAATAGGTGTTGTTTTTCGGGTAGCAATTCAATAGTGAACTCAACTTCCTATCGGATGGCAACCCCGACATATCTCTTGGAAAAACATCAAGAAATTCGTTCACAACTTCTTCTCACGGTTTTAGTTTTTCTTCCCGCACTTCCACTACGTGTGCAAGGAATACCATGCAACCTTTCCTCAACAACTTTTCAGCTTTTAATGCTGAAATCAAGCTCGTAGGAATAATCTTCCTTTCACCCCTGAAAACCATTCCAGCTAATCCTAGTTTATTGAAAACAACTTCCTTTATATGGAAATCTCTGGAAGCATAATGAGTAAATACGAAATCCATCCTTAAGATTGCATCTCACACCTGCAAGTCTAGTGGTAGAAGATCCACTAACATAATAAGAACTTCTACAAAGATCTCACAGTTTCGCAACACTACATCGACTAAAATAACATCACCAACTAGAGTGTATATAACTAACCTTTTACATAAAGGTTCTAGCTTCCCATTCAACTTAGTCAAGAACATACTAAAAACAAAGAAATGTGTAGCACCTGGTTCTATTAAAACAGGTGTAGGTACATTTCAAATAGTAATCGTACAGTAAATCACATCTGGTGCATCCTCAGCTTCTTGTTGAGTCATAACGTAGACCTTTCCGTGTTGCCTAGGCCTTCCTACAACTCTCTTTAGTCTAACACCACTGGTGCCCTCTCTTGCACTGCTCTCAAACTCTTGGTCGCTCAATCGTGCAGGGATCCAACTCCTGGTCCTCTGCGTGGCTACTCTAAGGCGTGGGGGCAATCCCTCTTAAAATGTCCTCGTTGCCCACATTGGTAACACACATTGACACCAACCGGGGCGTTGGCCTCGGTGATTCCTACCACAATTTATACATGGAGTTCTCCTTGTTGCACTTGCAATGACTCTCTGTATTGCCGGTGGTCTTCTTGTGGATCCGGCGAGTTGACTAGGTGCTCTTTGGCTCTGCCTCTGATAGGCACCACTAACATGGGTTTACCTCGATGTCTGGCCGCCAGCTAGACTTTTAAAGTCCTGACGACTCAAAACATTCACTCCAGGTGTGAATCGTCGCTGCTCACGACCATGAAAACTGCTCGTCGATGAAGGCCCTCGAGTAGGCTCCACCACCGCTTGTTTGTGCCTCTGTTATATCTCTGCTCAACACGTAGAGCACTCTCTGCAAGCGAGGAAAAGTTAGCCCACTTTGCAATGCCTGTGACTGGGGTTCGTATCTCAGGACGTAACCCTCTTTCAAATCTCCGACACCTGTCACTCTCAGATGCCATAATCACATCAGCATACCGTGACGACTCGGTATACCTTCTCTCACACTCAGCCACTAAAAGTGGCCCTTGCTTCAGTTCTAAAAATTCATCCTTCTTTGCCTCACGTTACGTGCTAGGGTAATATTTATCTTTGAATATGCCTCTGAATGTTTGCCAATCCAGAGTACGTGCATCACTCCGTCTGGCTAAAATCGATTTCCACCATCCCTCTGCTTCTTTCTCTAATAGGAATGTGGCTAGCTTGACTTTGCTTCTCAGAGCAACTCATTACATCAAAACATTTTGTAGCATATTCAACCAAACCTCGGCATCAGCTGGATCTATGGAACCATCAAACACTATGGCTCCTAATTTCTTTAGACGTTCTATTCCATACGCCTTTTTTTTTTGGATCACTTGGCCTTGCTCTCTCTGGCCCACCTGCCTCCTGTGAGAAACTAACATGTTGCTCATCTGTAGCCTCAGTTTGGATTCTCGGGGAACTAGATCCCCTCTCAGATTGGCCTTGGGTAGGATCCTGCATCCCGCCCCGATCCCGCCTCGTCGCTGCTGCTAGTGCGTGGTGGCATGACTCCAATAACATATCAATATATTAGACATACTATGGATATCTAACTCCAATACGCAGTACTAAACTTCTATTCACATTTTAGCCCTAACAGGACTTACTCTTATTCTTACTTGGACCATACTTTACTAGTTGGATCTAAACTAACTCAATAACTAGCTATGACTTTTACGTTGTTCTCAGAGCTAACTTGCCCTGTCTCATTCCCATGGAGCTAATCGCTCACGATACCAAGTTGTCACACCCCCTCCCGAACTACTCCGCTACTTAGCCCGAAAGGCGGCGTGAAACCAACAGACATTGTTTACCTCTTAGCAATACCTGCTGACCTGTGACTCTGATAAACATACTATGTTCGCATATGGAACATTTTAACATAACACACAGAGAAGCTGGACAACTATTAAACATACACAAGGAGAAACCTTCATAAGTCTCTCTTGAAACTAAAAGTCAAGAGCATCAAAACGACACAAGACAACTCATTGTTTATACAACCGCTAATGTACAAGACTTCCATAACTACATAACGACTTTCTATACAACACCACCCACGTACAAACTAACAACTTATGAACTTCCAAAGCAGACTATGGCGGGATGTCGGTACCGTGAGCTCGATCTCTACGAAAAAGGTTTGAAAACATTGAAAGAATGAGCTAAAAGCTCGGTGAGTGTCTATCTTTAAAACATTATAAGCTCACAGTGAATCCTAATAATGGCAGATTATAAGTAGAAAATAGCTTAACATCTGTTTGTAAGCATTAACAAACCATGCTTCAAATTTAGTGTTTTAAGTCACCACTTGTGCATAGCACACAACTCGAAATGAACTAACTTATCGAGGGTAGATAGATCAATAATATAATAGCTCATAACAATAAAACACATGACATGATACCACATCAAACCATAGAGGTGGTAGAGTTACATTTATATCAATAAGGTTCATACCTCTCTCTCACTCTCACGTGCACATGGAATACCTTTGGTCGTTTGGTTTTCCTAATAATACTTCTCTATGTCCTTCAAGATTAAGGTAAAACCATTTACTACCCGAATACCTTCTCATTGTCCTTCAGTATTAAGGTAAAACCATTTACTTCCCGGATACCTTCTCATTGTCCTTCAGTATCGGGATATCATGATTCATTCCCCCCCCCAAATACCTTCTCGAATGTCCTTCAGTATTAGGGGTTAACCTCAAACAAGGGCATAATTTGTGTACCATGGAAATCATGTCTTTATAACACATACAACAATTTCTTGACAATTTCATATTATCATCTAAACATGTTTCCAAGTGGATTTACATAAAACATTCTCTAAAGGAAAGCATACTTTCATAATTTAGTTTCCATACTTGGATTTATAGTTACAACTAATTCAAAGCATGCTTAGGTTCCATCATGAACCTTATGTTAGAAAACTCTATGAAGCCATTCACAACTAGTTCAAACAAGATGTAATTATCAACACTTATGTCCATGAAGAAAAACATAGGTCAAACATAGTTCTAAGATAGAGTCACTCACAGATATTAGAATTGGAAACTTGGCTTGTAAACTTGACTCTATTTGCTCTTGGCCCATCAAACAAGCCAAATCAATCATTAGAACCTTGAGCTCATGATTTTTGACCTTAAAACTTGCAAGAAAACACACTTTCAAAATTCCAGCATTTTTCAGATTTTCTGCCTGTTTTCAGACAGCCATAACGTCTTCATTACTTATCCAAAAAGAATGTACTTTATACCAAACTCTTCCTTTTTGAACCTTCTAAAACTCGTATGAAGACATGAAAATGAGATTCCTAACGTATTGGTTAGAAATTACCTCAGTAGCTTAACCCCTAAAATGATTCTCGCTCTTTGTTCAGATTTCACTTCCTGCTGCAACCCGAAATTTAACCTGAAGATTACAACATCTTCCAATTATTTCCGTCTCACGATTCCTTCATAAAACTTGTAGGAAATTGAATATGATTTCTAACCATACCAATTAGAGCTTCTAACTCCAAGTATACAGATCAGAACAATCAAAATATCAGAGACCTCTCGGATTTGACAACAAATTTCTGTCTTCTGCCTTCCTCTTAACAAAACAGCAACTTAACATCAGAATTGACTCGAGCTTCCTTCACGAATTTTGTTCCAATATGAGTTAACTTTCATGAAACAAAAGCTCAACTCTTACCTCTTCTTGTGGAGCTCAAGATGAACAGAAAATCAGAGCTTGTCTGAGTTGATTTCCTTGCTGCAATAAAGAATCCTCTTGAGTTCTTCTCCTTTCTTCTGCAACTACAACTCCAAGTTTATGAAAAATGGATTCCTTCTTCTTCCTTTCTCCTTCTCCCATGAAATTTCAGCTTGGTTTTGATAAATAAAGAAGAAAATGGAGAAGATAAAGCCATTTTAAAAAGCAAGGAGACAAACTTTGTCTTTTTCCCTTTTGCTTTTTCTTTTCTTTTTCCTTTTCTTTTTCCTTTCCTTTATCCCTTTATTTCTTTTCTTTTTAAAACACCAAAATAAGTGTATAAAGAAACCCTAAGCATTTAGCCAACTTATCCCAAGTGTGTGAGACATATGATCTTCCATTCAATACATGATGCACCAAAAACTTCTCCAATTTGCTAATGATTTGAACTTACTTCAATGCAACTTTTAATATGCTTATTTCAATGGTTTACCTATCCCCTTATGAAGTTTAGACACATTGTAGCTCCAAATTCAATAGATTCCGAAATTCGATCACGACATCCTTTAGTGCAACCTATACGATTTTTCTTATTTCAAAACATCATGAATGAGTGTAAAATGATAAAAGAAAATAGAGTTTAGGGCTTACACGCCCACCTTCTCACTGGCCCGAGAAGGGTGTTGTGAATGGTTGGACCATCACAATATGTTGTTCATTAGAGGAGCAGTGGGGACTTAAGGAACAAGAGGTAGACACAGGGGTAAAACGGTAATTTGACCTAGTCGTGTCTACAAACAACCTGTGAAGGGTCGACTCATGGGTATTGGTTATACGATGGACACAACTTGTCCTATAGTGATGAGAGTGCAGCTATGGGGTTTAGTGGAGTGTTACCGTAGCTAATGAATGTTGAATAACCGGTCAAAGAGTTTGACAGAGTTAGTCTCGGATCATTGAGCTCAAATCACGTGTAGGTCCATTAGGTCCTTGGTTGGCTCAAATTGGACAAATTGAGGGTTTCTGAGTTTGGTGTGAATTTGAAGTGTTCAAATTCATTATTTGGGTATTTATGTCATTTATATGAGATATAGATGACATAATATATAGTTTGATGTGAATGAGATTCATAATAAACTATAGTATAGCCTAATTGATTAATTAGTGCTAATTGGAGAAATTGAATTGAGAGAAATTAAATTGAATGTGATTCAATTTATAATTCCACATTTATACAAATGAGATTTGTATAATGAGGTATGAGATACCTTATATTATATAATATGCAAATATGATTTGTATATTATATAGTTGTGGTAAAATGGTGAATTGGTGGAGATTTTAACTTCACCACACACCATTATAAAATGATGCATTCAAAGGCATCTCATGACACTTCTTGCCATTTTTTTTTTTTATTTTCATCCAAAGAGAGCAAGTGTTTTCTCTCTAGAACTCTCTCAATTCTCCAAAATTCTCTCCTCACTCAAAACCAAAGGGAGTCCCACCTACTCTCCCTCAACCTCCCGAGAACAACCGAGAAGACATTTTGGAGGTGTCTGCGTGTTCTGATTGAGGTGCGTGTTCGAGGAGTTCGTTGGATCGAGAGAGATCGTGACCGGAGGAGAAGAGGATTGAAGAAGTGTTATTCAACAAGTAAGTACCATTTTTCCTTACTGTTTTCTTCTCCTTTTTGCATGTTTATCCTAGGATCTATGAGATAGATTCAATTTTAAGATAGGAATTACATAACGGATCAACGACGTTTCACAACGTCTTCCGCTGCGGGAATTCAAAATCCCTTCAATTGGTATCAGAGCCGATCGTTGCTCTTCGTTGTGTATTCTGTAGTTTCTTAAAATTAGGTGGGTAGCATTAATTTTCATGAAATGAATGTTAATGGTTTGCATTTTGGATGTTTTCGATTTTTTGGCACTTTTTAGATTTACATTAAAGTTGATGAGATCAATGTAAGAGCCTGTTGTTTTGGGCATTTTTTTAATGTAAATCGAGGGCTCGTTCGTTGTTTTGGGCATTTTGTAAGGGCCCGTTCGTGGCAAGAGTTGTCGTGAAGAAAATGGAGCAAAAACGGGCGATTTCGATGAAAAAGCGACAAAAGTGGTGTTCTTTGGAAGTTCATCGCTTGCGACGCCATCCATCTTTGCTGAGGTCGCTGCGGTCAGGCGTTACCAACGCCACAGCGTTGAGAACGCTAAGCGCGACGCTATACATTATAGCGTTGCAACAAAATAACAATGCTACAATGTCTGGCGTAGTGGTGTGTGGAGCGCGCGTGAATTTCGTGGACGTGATCGTGGTCGATGTTTTGATTCTTGGCTTGTGCAATTGCCATTTTTATTTATTTATTTATTTGTAAAAATTGTTTTATAAATGTATTTTATTTAATTATTTTAATTAATATTAATATAAATGTTATATTAATGTTAATTAATTTAATTTTATGTCCCTAGGGTGCCAAAAATCGGTCCAATAATGCTATTTAATTATTTTATGCATGAGATGTATGATTTAATTATTTCTATGTGCATAAAGTATGCCATATAGATTTAAAATCCCACCTTAGGTTAAACTTTTCATGCATCATTCATATTATAAGAGTTATAATATATAGTATGCATGATAGGATTATATTATAAGACTTATAATATAATGTATGCATGTTTTAATTTATTTAAATATAAGTGTTATATTTTTAAATTAAAAGCATGCTCATGCATTTAATTCATGTGATGAATGTATGTTATAGTATAGTATTATTCATGTGATGGATGATCAAGCACTATAACATAAAAATGCATGCAACCTAAGTTAATTATTAGTTTTAAAGAGTTTAGAACTTGAATAATTAGACTTAGGTTTTCTAATTTTCTAATAAGATTAGAAATTAGGAAATCAAATATAACCTTTGAATGGAGACTGATAAGTAACTCTGTCTAAGGAAGATTTTGTCTAAGGCTGGGGTATTTAAGTTGACGCTTGCGGAACATCCCTACCTGGAAACCGACCTGGGAGTGAATTCGGTCCGGAGATTCTTAGGTTATATTATCGTGAGTGCCGTTAATTAAGAGTTAATTAATTTACTCACATAGACCTAAGTTAATAATGTGATTATAAACATAGGTTAATACCATATAAGAGTTATATTGGTAGACTTAGGTAAACTTTAGCCGGTTTATCTAAGTCAATCCCTATTAAAATTAAAGTGTTGAGTGGGAGGAAATATAGTGTATGAGATACATTTGAATTTCCAACCACAAATCTCCTTAAAGTCCGCACCGTGAGATCTATACTCGGCCTCGTGGCGCAAATGGGAGCGCGTCCCCTTGGGTGGCATTTGTATAGGTCAATATCATCGTGGATGGAGAGAGTACTTATAGTGAGTGGGAGCGGGACTTGTGAAAACGAGACCCACGGTCTCTTCTTTCGATTCACACCGTGAGACGCCTATGATCTGCCTGCTAGTTTTGCCTGGACCAGACAATCCCTTCGGAGGGCTTGATCATGGGAGTCGGAACATCGTGAATTCTCGAAAGGGATACAGCTTCCTGGTTGGTTTTCCTTCTTGGTTCACCCTTTGGTGGCTATTGTTTGGACGGATGCTTGGAAACTTAAAGATTGAGGGTGACACTCACAGAATTCGTTAAGTGTTAATGAATTCGACCGAACAATGGTAATTGGACGCCTAATGGAATAAGAGTTATTCTGGGATTAGGGTCTGATCGAGAAAGTCTCGTCCTAGAGGAGGAGTGTTCTGTTCACCCTTCGGTGGCGGTTATTCTAAACCTTTAGGGTATCATTGCATAATTTTGAATGACCTAAGGATCATGAAACAATTTTGCTAAAACTTGATTGGATTTCAAAATGTTTTTTGCGAGACTAAAACAAAGTTATCTTATTTTTTCAGCTACAAATGTCTAGCGCAATAATAGCATTACTCACATCTGACAAGTTAGTGGGAGATAATTTCCAAAGTTGGAAAAACAACATAAACACGAATTTGGTAAATGACGACCAAGAGTTCGCGCTCACTGAAGAAGGTCCTCAGGTGCACGGTTCATAAGTCCTATTCAACGATCTACAAACCTTCCAGGTCCACTCGTGCAAACTAGAGACAGGAAGTCGAGAGGCAAGTGTTGCCTTAAGACCTTTCATGGGGTATGACCTGCAGGACAAAGTTTGTAGACTCTTCAGGCCCTAAAGGGAAGAAGGAGAAGTTGAAGGGAGTTAAGGTTGACCGCGCTGCTGCCCTAAAAGGCAAAGAAATCAAGGATGTTGCCAGAAAGTGTTTCTACAGCAACATGGACAGGCGCTTGAAAAGGAGTTGTCCCAAATTCCTTGATGAAAAGAAGATGATAGGTAAATGTGATTTACTTGTCACAGAAACTTGTTTAGTGGAGAGTAATGACTCTGCTTGGATATTGGATTCAGGCGTCAATAACCATGTTTGCTCTTCTTTTCAAGGATTAAATTCCTGGCAGCGGCTCCAAGAGGGTGAGATAACACTCAGGGTTCGATCCGGAGAAGTTGTCTCACCGACAATAGGCAGTGAAGTGAAGTCGTTCTTTGGCTGGAAGTACTTATTATTGGATAATATGTCCATAGTTCCTGGGTTTACGAGAAACCTAGTTTTTATTTCCTGCCTATTAGAACAAAATATTTCTGTTTCATTCAAGAGTAATAAAGCGTTTATTTCTCGAAATGGAAATTTCATTTGTTCTGCTTCGCTTGAGAGCAATCTATATGTTTTTAACCCAAATTCGGTCAAAAGTGTTTTGAACACCGAATTGTTTAAAATAGCTGGAACGCGAACTAGAAAGCGAAAGTTTCTCCAAAAGAAAATGCCCATCTTTGGCATCTACGGTTAGGCCACATTAATCTCAATAGGATTGAGAAACTAGTGAAGAGTGGACTTCTAAACGAGTTGGAAGAAAACTCTTTACCGGTGTGTGAGTCATGTCTTGAGGGCAAAATGACCAAACGTCCTTTTAGTGGAAAAGGATATAGAGCCAAAGAGCCTCTTGAGTTAGTACATTCTGACCTCTGTGGTCCGATGAATGCTAAAACGCGGGGCGGTTATGAGTATTTCGTGTCTTTCATAGACGATTACTCCAGATATGGGTATATTTACCTCATGCACAAGAAGTCTAAAACTCTTGAAAAGTTCAAGGAGTACAAGACTGAGGTTGAGAACCTCTTAGGTAAATCGCTTAAAACACTTCGATCGGATCGAGGTGGAGAGTACATGGACACTAAATTCGAGGACTATATGATAGAACACGGAATTACGTCTCAACTTTCGGTGCACGGTATGCCACACGGTTAGAATGGTGAATCAGAGAGGAGAAACAGAACCTTGTTGGACATGGTTCGGTCGATGATGAGCTATGCTCGTCTCCCTGATTCTTTTTGTGGGTACGTAGTGGAGACTGCGGTTTATATTTTGAACAATGTTCCGTCGAAAAGTGTTTGTGAAACACCTTTCGATCTCTGGAGTGGACGTAAAGGCAGTTTACATCACTTCAGGATTTGGGGATGCCTGACCCATGTGTTGGTGTCAAACCCGAAAAAGTTGGAACCCCGTTCGAAATTGTACCTATTCGTAGGTTACCCTAGAGAGACTAGGGGTGGTCTGTTTTACGATCCTAAGGAAAATAAGGTGCTTGTGTCGACAAACGCCACTTTCCTAGAGGAAGACCACGTCAGGGATCATTTACCAAGGAGTAAACTTGTGTTGAATGAAATGGACAGTACATCAACAAGAGTTACTGATGGGGCTAGTACGTCAACAAGTGTTATTGATCCTAGCACGTCTAGTCAAATCCGTTCCCAAGAGTTGGGAATGCCTCGACGTAGTGGGAGGGTTGTGAGACGGCCTAATCGCTACATGGGTTTAGCTGAAACCTCAGTTGTCGCTCCTGATGACGACTGTGAGGATCCATTGACCTATGATCAGGCAATGGTGGTTGATGTTGACAAAGACGAGTGGATTAAAGCTATGGACCAGGAAATGGAGTCTATGTACTTCAATTCTGTATGGGGTAAAACCTATTGGTTGCAAATGGATCTACAAGCGTAAACGTGGCGTAGATGGGAAGGTGCAGACCTTCAAAGCCCGACTAGTGGCAAAGCGTTTTACACAGTTGAAGGGGTTGACTATGAGGAGACCTTTTCACTGTTGCCATGGTAAAATCGATCCGATCCTTCGGCCATTGCGCGTATTATGACTACGAGGTATGGCGGATGGACGTCAAGACGACCTTTCTTCGAATGGCAAACTTGATGAGACCATTTACATGCACCACCATTAAAGGGTTCATTGACCAAGGCCAAGAGCAAAAGGTTTGCTTGGCCTTCATAGGTCCATTTATGGGTGAAACAAGCTTCGAGGTCTTGGAATATAAGGTTTGATGAGGCGATCAAATCTTATGGCTTTGATCAAAATGTCGACGAGCCTTGTGTCTACAAGAAAATCATTGACAAAACTGTCGCATTTTTGGTGTTGTATGTGGACGATATTCTTCTCATTGGGAATGAGGTAGAATTTCTTACTGACGTTAAGAAGTGGCTAGCTTCGCAATTCCAAATGAAAGATTTGGGAGAAGCTCAGTATGTTCTAGGTATCCAGATAGTCCGGAACCGGAAGAACAGAACGCTAGCCTTGTCTCAGGCGTCTTATATTGACAAGATGTTGTCTAGATATAAGATCACGCGAAACTCCAAGAGGGGCTTGCGCCTTCGCATGGGGTTCACTTGTCTAAGGATCGGTGTCCTAAGACTCCTCAAGATGTTGAGGATATGAGACGGATTCCATATGCTTGACTAATGGGAGCCCGATGTATCTTATGTGTTGTGTACTAGGCCCGACATCCGTTATGCGAGAGAAATTGTCGGTGAGATATCTGTCCAATCCGGTTTAGATCATTGGGCAGCTGTAAAGGCAATCCTCACGTATCTTAGGAGAACGAGGAACTACAGCTTAGTGTATGGTAGTGGGGATTTGATCCTTACGGGATACACGGATTCTGATTTTTCAGACCGATAAGGATTCTAGGAAATCCACTTCGGGGTCAGCCTTCATTCTGAATGGAGGAGCTGTAGTATGGAGAAGCATCAAGCAGAGATGCATCGCTGATTCCACTATGGAACCGGAGTATGTTGCGGCTTGTAAAGCTGCAAAGGAAGCTGTTTGGCTTAGGAAGTTCATGACAGATTTGGAAGTTGTTCCAAATATGAACTTACCGATCACAATTGCTTTGTGATAATAACAGGTGCGAGCCAACTCACGTGAGCCTCGGAGCCATAAGAGAGGCAAACACATTGGCGCAAGTATCATCCGATACGGGAGATTATGCATCACGAGACGTGCGGTCCACGCAGATATAGCGTCGAGCACAACGTGGTGATCCATTTACAAAGCCCCTCATGGCTAAGGTGTTTGAGGTCACCTGAAGAGTCTAGGTCTTGAGAGCTTCCCGACTAGGGCAAGTGGGAGATGCGTGGCACGGGTATTCAATGCCCTAGTTTATTGTATTACTTCATTGTAATTTATGTACATTTCAGAAATGTATTTTCTCCACTAGCTTAGTCCAAGTGGGAGTTTGTTGGGATTTTTGTCCTAATCTGATGTTTGTAATATACAGTTTGAAATTAATAAGAGTTATTCATTTCATCACTTTGTGTCTCGCAATATTTATAAACTTTTCCAATAAACTAAGCTCCAGTGTCATTGAATTTATGAGAGAACTAGAACTTGAACGGTGTGCAGTCAACACACAGGGAGGATCACGTTCGAGTTAATGACCTGAACGGTCTACAGTATATGAATAGGGTCAACACATAGGGAGACCTAATCCTGGATACACTGTGGATGCGGCCCGTTTTGTATTAGATACAAACGAGGTGATCTGACTCGTTCATGTGGTTGACATGCGAGTGGGGACATCCTGTGCAATGAGATTGTACAAGACCGGACCGTGAATTATTAGACCTACTGATGTAACATTGTTGACAGTAAGGACTAATAACTTTGTAGATGACCATTAGTCACTCGACCTGAATCCTGAGCGTGTTACGGACTCCTGTCTGCGGGGATATGTCCTTTGACTAGTACGGGTGAGGGTGGTCACAGTTACTCGCCCAATATGCCTATCTTCTCAGGGACAAGACCAAGTAGGGGCTGGGAGCTTAACTACGCGAGATGGAATTCACTCGTTCCCTTTAGGGGAAACTAGAGGGGTTGTTCCCTTAAGTCTTTGTCTCCGGGCTTGGACAACGGCGCCCACCTTCTCACCGGCCGAGAAGGGTGTTGTGAATGGTTGGACCATCACAATATGTTGTTCATTAGAGGAGCATTGGGGACTTAAGGAACAAGAGGTAGACACAGGGGTAAAGCGATGAATTTGACCAAGTCGTGTCTCACGAACAACCCGTGAAGAAGGGTCGACTCATGGGTATTGGTTATATCGATGGACACAACTTGTCCTCTGATGATGAGAGTGCAAATGCATGGGGTTTAGTGGAGTGTTACCGTAGCTAATGAATGTTGAATAACCGGGTCAAAGAGTTTGTGAGTTAGTCTCGGATCATTGAAGCTCAAATCACGTATAGGTCCATTAGGTCCCTCGGTTGGCTCAAATTGGACAAATTGAGGGTTTATAGTTTGGTGTGAATTTGAAGTGTTCAAATTCATTATTTGGGTATTTATGTCATTTATATGAGATATAGATGTCATAATATATAGTTTGATGTGAATGAGATTCATAATAAACTATAGTATACCTAATTGATTAATTAGTGCTAATTGGAGAAATTGAATTGAGAAAAATTAAATTGAATGTGATTCAATTTATAATTCTACATTTATACAAATGAGATTTGTATAATGAGGTATGAGATACCTTATATTATATAATATGCAAATATGATTTGTATATTATATGGTTGTGGTAAAATGGTGAATTGGTGGAGATTTTAACGCCATCTCCACCACACACCATTATAAAAGGATGCATTCAAAGGCATCTCATGACACTTCTTGCCATTTTTTTTGGATTTTCATCCAAAGAGAGCAAGTGTTTTCTCTCTAGAACTCGCTCAATTCTCCAAAATTCTCTCCTCACCCAAAACCAAAGGAAGTCCCACCTACTCTCTCTCAACTTCCCGAGAACAACCGAGAAGACATTTTGGAGGTGTCTCCGTGTTCAGATTGAGGTTCGTGTTCGAGGAGTTCGTTGGATCGAGAGAGATCGTGATCGGAGGAGAAGAGGATTGAAGAAGTGTTCTTCAACAAGTAAGTACCATTTTTCCTTACTGTTTTCTTCTCCTTTTTGCATGTTTAGCCTAGGATCTATGAGATAGATTCAATTTTAAGATAGGAATTACACAACGGATCAACGACGTTTCACAACGTCTTCCGCTGCGGGAATTCAAAATCCCTTCACTGCGTAGCTAGCCATTCCTTGATGTCAGTAAGATAACCTACATCATTCCCAATGAGTAGGATATCATCCACATAGAGAATTAGGAAAGCGACAGAACCATTGATGATTTTCTTGTAGACACAAGGTTCATCATCATTTTGGTCAAAACCATAAGATCTGATAGCCTCATCAAATCTTATATTCCAGGACCTAGAGGGTTGTTTCAGTCCATAAATCGACCTTTTAAGCCTCCAAACCTTTTGCTCTTGTCCTGGTTTAATGAACCCTTTGGGTTGGTCCATGTAGATGGTTTCCTCAAGATTGCCATTCAAAAAGGTTGTCTTGACATCCATTTGCCATACCTCATAGTCATAATATGCGACAATGGCAAGAAGGATACGAATAGACTTTACCATAGCAACAGGTGAAAAGGTCTCCTCATAGTCAACCCCTTCAACCTGGGTATAACCCTTTGCTACTAGTCTAGCTTTAAAGGTTTGCACCTTCCCATCTACACCACGTTTTCTCTTGTAGATCCACTTAAACCTATAGGTTTTACCCCATAAGGCTTATCTACAAGATCCCAAACAAAATTGAAGTGCATAGACTCCATTTCTTGGTCCATGGCTATGACCCATTTGTCTTTGTCAAGGTCAACCATTGCTTGATTATAAGTCAATGGATCCTCGCAGTTGTCATCTGGTATAACAACTTGCGTTTCAGCTAAACCCATGTAACGGCCAGGCTGTATCACAACCCTCCCACACGTCGAGGCATATTCAACTTGAGATGGACCCTCTTGACTAGACAAACTAGTATCAACAACTCTTGTTGACGTACTAATGTTCTTATTAGCAACCTTTGCTATGGTTCCGTCTGACTCACTCAACACTACCTTACGTTTTGGTTTGTGGTACCTTATGTGGTCCTCCTTCAAGAAAATGGCATTTGTCGACACAAAAACCTTATCTTCCTTAGGATCATAGAATAAACCACCTCTTGTTTCTTTTGGGCATCCTACGTATAGGCACAACTTTAAACGTGAATCCAACTTCTTTGGATATGTCACAAGCACATGTGCTGGACAACCCCATATTCTGAAGTGACATAAACTACCTTTACGTCCTTTCCAGAGTTCAAAAGGTGTTTCAAAAACACTTTTGGAGGGCACATTATTCAAAATGTATACAGCAGTCTCCACTGCGTAACCCAAAAAAGGAACTAGGGAGATGAGCATAACTCATCATTGATCGAACCATGTCCAACAAGGTTCTATTTCTCCTTCCGATACACCGCTTTCTTTGTGGTGTCTTTGGGAGTGAGAGTTGGAATGTAATTCCATGTTCTATCATATAGTTCTGGAATTTGAAATCCATGTACTCTCCACCTCGATCCGATCGAAGTGTTTTAACTCTTTTACCTAGTTGATTTTCAACCTCAGTCTTGAATTCCTTGAACTTTTCAAGTGCTTCAGACTTGTGGTGCATTAGGTAAATATACCCATATCTGCAATAATCATCTATAAAAGAGATGAAATATTCATATCTGTTGGGATTTTTGTCCTAATCTCGTGTTTGTATTTCATTACTTTGTGTCTCGCAATATTTACAAACTTTTCCAATAAACTAAGCTCCGGGTCATTGAATTTATGAGAGAACTAGAACTTGAACGGTATGTAGTGGACACACAGGAAGGATCACGATCGAGTTAATGACCCGAATAGTCTACAGTATATGATATGGTTGGAGACCTAATCCTGGATACACAGTGGATGCAACCCGCTTTGTATTAGATACAAACGAGGTGATCTGACTCGTTCATGTGGTTGGCATGCGAGTGGGGGAATCCTGTGCAATGAGATTGTACAAGATCGGACCGTGAATTATTAGACCTACTGATGTAACACCGTTGAGAGTAAGGACTAATAACTTCGTAGATGACCATTAGTGACTCGACCTGAATCCTGAGCGTGTTACGGACTCCTGTCTGCGAGGGTCTGTCCTTTGACTAGTACGGGTGAGGGTGGTCACAGTTACTCGCCCAATATGCCTATCTTCTCAGGGCCAGGACCAAGTAGGGAGCTGGGAACTTAACTACGCGAGATGAAATTCACTCGTTCGCGCCTTTAAGGAAATTAGAGGGGTTGTTCCCTTAAGTGCTGTCTTCAGGACTTGGACAACGGGCGCCCACCTTCTCACTGGCCCGAGAAGAGTGTTGTGTATGGTTGGACCATCACAATATGTTGTTCATTAGAGGAGTAGTGGGGACTTAAGGAACAAGAGGTGACACAAGGGTAAAATGGTAATTTGACCCAACCGTATCTACGAACAACCTTGTGAAGGATCGACTCATGGGCATTGGTTATATCAGTGGACACGTAATATTCTGCACTGACGGGAGTGCAGCTACGGGCTATAGTGGAGTGTTACCGTAGCTAATGAATGTTGATTAACCGGGTCAAAGAGTTTGACAAGTTAATCTCGGATCATTTGAGCCCGTCACTGTAGGTCTATTAGGTCCCTCGGTTGGCTCAGTCTGGGTTAAAAGAAGGGTTAATGTTTTGATATGAAATTGAAGTGTTCAATTTCACTTTAAGGGCATTTATGTCATTTATTTGAGATATGAATGATATATTATATAGTTTAATGTGAATGAGATTCATAATAAACTATAGGTTAGCCTAATTGTTGAATTAGGGCTAATTGGAGAAATTAATTAAGAGAAATTAAATTTGATGTGATTCAATTTAATTAATCCACATTTATTGCAAATGAGATTTGCAATATGAGATATGAGATATCTTATATTATGTGGTTATGCAAATGAGATTTGCATAACCTATGGTTGTGGTAAAGTGGTAATTATGTGGAGATTTTAACTCCATCAATTCCACTAATTAAACCCTTTGCAAGAAGGAATTGTAAGCTCACTTTCTCATTTTTTGATTTTCATCAAAGAGAAGAAGAGAATTCTCTCAACCTTTCTCTCAACTCTCCTCCCTCTCCAAAATCAAGAAGTTCCCACAAACTTCCTTCTTTCCAAAGGAAGAACAACCGAGAAGCTTTTAGTGGTTGTGTTCGGTTCTTGATCGTGAAAAGAGAACGAGTTTGTTGAGATCGGGTTCTTCGCGAAGGGTTCGTGATTTTCTGTAAAGGTGTTCTTGAAGAGGGTCTTCAACAAGTAAGTTACTTCATCTTACTGTTCTTCCTTTCCATTTTGCATGTTTAGCCTAGATCTAATAGTTAGAACGTTTTAACAAAACTCGAGTAGCGTAATGATACCATGACGATTCGATCGTCTTCCGCTGCGCGGGGATTTTCATTCCCTTCAATTGCGTGGACAGTTATGCTTTTTAGTAGGGCAGTTTGCACATTTTATTTTCTTTATTTTTATTTGTAAAATGTATTTAATTCATTTATTTAATTATTTGGTTAAATAATATTAATATAAGTGTTATATTAATGTTATTTAATTAAATAATTGCCCCTTGGTGCCAAAAACCGATCCAATTTTGCTATTTAATTATTTTATGCATGAGATGTATGATTTAATTAAATTCTATGTGCATATTGTATGTCATATAGATTTAAAATCCCACCTTAGGTTAAACATTTCATGCATCATTTATATTATAAGAGTTATAATATATAGTTTGCATGATAGGTTATATTATAAGAGTTATAATATAATTAAAAATGCATGTTTAATTTAATTAATATAAGTGTTATATTTTTTAGATTAAAGTATGCTCATGCATTTCTATTCATGAGATGAATTATATTATGTTATAGCATATAGTTATTCATGTGATGAATGATCAAGCACTATAACATAGAAATGCATGCAACCTAAGTTAATTATTAGTTTTAAAGAGTTTAGAACTTGAATAATTAGACTTAGATTTTCTATTTTCTAATGAGACTAGAAATTAGGAAATCAAAGTTTAGTCTATGAATGGTGACTGATTAATAACTCTGTCTAAGGAAGGTTTTGTCTAAGGCTAGTGTATTTAAGTTGACGCTTGCGGAACACCCCTACCTGAAAACCGACCTGGGAGTGAATTCGGTCCGGAGATTCTTAGATTATACTTATCGTGAATGTCGCTAATTAAAAGTGTTTTAATTTACTCACATAGACCTAAGTTATAATGTGATTATAGACTTAGGTTAATACCATATAAGAGTTATATTGGTAGACTTAGGTAAATTTTAGCCGGTTTATCTAGGTCAATCCCTATTAAAATTAAAGTGCTGAGTGGGAGTAAATAAAGTGTATGAGATACATTTGAATTTCCAACCACAAATCTCCTTAATGTCCGCACGGTGAGATCTATACTCGGCCTCGTGGCGCAAATGGGAGCGTCCCCCTTCGGGTGGCATTTGTATAGGTCAGTATCATCGTGGATGGAGAGAGTACTTATAGTGAGTGGGAGCGGGACTTGTGAAAACGAGACCCACGGTCTCTTCTTTCGATTTACACTGTGAGACGCCTATGATCTGCCTGCTAGTTTGGCCTGGACCAGACAATCCCTTCGGAGGGCCTGATCATGGGAGTCGGAACACCGTGAATTCCCGAAAGGGATACATTTTCCTGGTTGGTTTTCCTTCTTGGTTCACCCTTCGGTGGCTATTGTTTGGACGGATGCTTGGAAACTTAAAGATTAAGGGTGACACTCACAGAATTCGTTAAGTGTTAATGAATTGACCGAACAATGGTAATTGGACACCTAATGGAATAAGAGTTATTCTGGTATTAGGGTCTGATCGAGAAAGTCTCGTCTTAGAGGAGGAGTGTTCTGTTCACCCTTCGGTGGCGGTCACTCTAAACCTTTAGGGTATCATTGAAAAATTTTGAATGACCTAGGGATCATGAAACAATTTTGCTAAAACTTGATTGGATTTCAAAAGTTTTTGCGAGACTAACACAAAGTTTTCTTAATTTTTCAGCTTAAAACATGTCTAGCGCAATAATTGCTCTACTCGTCTCCGATAAATTAGTGGGAGATAATTACCAAAGTTGGAAAAAAAAATAAACACAATTTTGGTAACTGACGACATTAAGTTCGTGTTGTCTGAGGAGTGTCCTCAGATGCCGGGTTCGACTGCGTCGCGAAGTATCCACGATGCATACGATCGGTGGATCAGGACCAATGAAAAGGCCAAGGTCTACATCATTGCCAGCATGTCTGATGTATTGGCAAAGAAGCATGAGCTGATGGTCAGCGCCAAGGAGATCATGGAGTCCTTGCAGGAAATGTTTGGACAACAGTTCTTTCAGGTCCGACATGACTCGCTCAAATACGTCTTCAATGCACGGATGAAAGAGGAGTCGTCTATCCATGACATGTTCTAGACATGATGACCCACTTTAATCTGGCTGAGATGAACGGGGCTTCGATCGACGAGTCAAGCCAAGTCAGTTTTATTCTGGAGACTCTTCTAAAGAGTTTCCTTCAGTTTCGTAGCAATGATGTTATGAACAAAATTAGCTACACTCTAACTACCCTCCTCAATGAGCTACAGAATTTCCAGTCCTTGAATAGAGTCAAGGAATCTGAGGCAAATGTTGCCTACAGGTCTTATCACAGGGGCTCGACCTCTGAAACGAAACCTGTTGCTCCTTCACGCCCTAAAGGGAAGAAGAGGATGAAGAGGGGTAAAACTGACCGAGCTATCGCCCACAAGGGCAAGAAGGTCAAGGACGTTGCAGAGAAAGGAAAGTGTTTCCACTGCAATGGGGGCGGACACTGGAAGAGGAACTGTCCCAAATTCCTGGTCGAGAGGAAGAATCAAGGTAAATGTGATTTACTTGTGGCAGAAACTTGTTTAGTGGAGAGTAGTGACTCTGCCTGGATATTGGATTCGGGCGCCACTAACCATGTTTGTTCTTCTTTTCAGGGAATTGATTCCTGGCAGCCGCTGCGAGAGGGTGAGGTGACTCTACGGGTTGGATCCGGGGAGCTTGTCTCTGCTGCAGCGATCGGCATGGTGAAGCTACATTTTGGCAGGAACTACATTTTGTTGGAGAATTTGTACATAGTTTCAGGGTTTACTAGAAACCTAGTTTCTATTTCCTGCCTTTTAAAACAGTGTATTTCCGTTTCTTTTTATGGTAATAAAGCGATTATTTCTAGAAATGGTAATCTTATTTGTTCTGCTTCACTTGAGCATAATCTATGTTTTGAAACCTAATTCGGTCAAAAGTGTTTTGAATAATTAATTGTTTAAAACTGCAGAAACACGAACTAAGAAAGCGAAAGTTTCTCCTAAAGAAAATGCCCATCTTTGGCATCTACGGTTAGGCCAAATTAATCTCAATAGGATTGAGAAACTAGTGAAGAGTGGACTTCTAAACGAATTGGAAGAAAACTCTTTGTCGGTGTGTGAGTCATGCCTTGAGGGCAAGATGACCAAACGTCCTTTTAGTGGAAAAGGATATAGAGCCAAAGAGCCTCATGAGTTAGTACATTCTGACTTCTGTGATCCGATGAATGTTAAAGCTCGGGGCGGTTATGAGTACTTCGTAGCTTTCATAGACGATTACTCGAGGTATGGGTATATTTACCTAATGCACAGGAAGTCTGAAACTCTTGAAAAGTTCAAGGAGTACATGACTGAGGTTGAGAACCTCTTAGGTAAATTGCTTAAAAAACTTCGATCGGATCGAGGTGGAGAGTACATGGACACTGAATTTCAAGACTATATGATAGAACACGGAATTACGTCCCAACTTTCAGCACCTGGTATGCCACAGCAAAATGGTGTATCGGAGAGGAGAAACAGAACCTTGTTGGACATGGTTCGATCGATGATGAGCTATGCTCGTCACCCTAATTCTTTTTGGGGTTACGCAGTGGAGACTACGATATATATTTTGAACAACATTCCGTCGAAGAGTGTTTGTGAAACACCTTTCGAGCTCTGGAGTGCACGTAAAGGCAGTTTACATCACGTCAGAATTTGGGGCTGCCCGACCCACGTGTTGGTGTCAAACCCAAAAAGTTGGAACCCCGTTCGAAATTGTGTCTATTCGTAGGTTACCCTAAAGAGACTAGGGGTGGTCTATTTTACGATCCTAAGGAAAATAGGGTGCTTGTGTCGACAAACGCCACTTTCCTAGAGGAAGACCACGTCAGGGATCATTTACCAAGGAGTAAAATTGTGTTAAATGAAATGGACAGTACATCAGCAAGAGTTGCTGATTGGGCTAGTACGTCAACAAGTGTTGTTGATCCTAGCACGTCTAGTCAAATCCGTTCCCAAGAGTTGGGAATACCTCGACGTAGTGGGAGGACTGTGAGACAGCCCGATCGCTACATGGGTTTAGCTGAAACCTCAGTTGTCGCTCCTGATGATGACTGTGAGGATCCATTGACCTATGATCAGGCAATGGTTGATGTTGACAAAGACGAATGGATTAAAGCTATGGACCAGGAAATGGAGTCTATGTACTTCAATTTTGTCTGGGAGCTTGTGGATCAACCAGATGGGGTAAAACCTATTGGTTGCAAATGGATCTACAAACGTAAACGTGGCGTAGATGGAAAGGTACAGACCTTCAAAGCTCGACTAGTGGCAAAGGGCTTTACCCAGGTAGAAGGGGTTGACTATGAGGAGACCTTTTCACCTGTTACCATGGTAAAGTCGATCAGGATCCTTCTGGCCATTGCCGCGTATTATGACTACGAGGTATGGAAGATGGACGTCAAGACAGCCTTTCTGAATGGCAAACTTGATGAGACCATCTACATGGACCAACCCAAAGGGTTCATTGCCCAAGGCCAAGAGCAAAAGGTTCGTCGGCTTCATAGGTCCATTTATGGGTTGAAACAAGCTTCGAGGTCTTGGAATATAAGATTTGATGAGGCGATCAAATCTTATGGCTTTGATCAAAATGTCGACGAGCCTTGTGTCTACAAGAAAATCGTTGGCAAAACTGTCGTATTTTTGGTGTTGTATGTGGACGATATTCTTCTCATTGGGAATGAGGTAGTATTTCTTACTGACGTTAAGAAGTGGCTAGCTTTGCAATTCTAAATGAAAGATTTTGGAGAAGCTCAGTACGTTCTAGGTATCCAGATTGTCCGGAACCGGAAGAACAGAATGCTAGCTTTGTCTCAGGCGTCTTATATTGACAAGATGTTATCTAGATATAAGATGCAGAACTCCAAAAAGGGCTTGCTGCCTTTCAAGCATGGGGTTCACTTGTCTAAGGATCAGTGTCCTAAGACTTCTCAAGATGTTGAGGATATGAGACGGATTCCATATGCTTCGGCTGTAGGGAGCCCGATGTATGTCATGTTGTGTACTAGGCCTGACATCTATTATGCAGTAGGAATTGTCAGTAGATATCAGTCCAATCCAGGATTAGATCATTGGACGACCGTAAAGGAAATCCTCAAGTATCTTAGGAGAACGAGGAAGCTTAGTGTATGGCAGTGGGGATTTGATCCTTACGGGATACACAGATTCTGACTTTCAGACCGATAAGAATTCTAGAAAATCCACTTCGGGGTCAGCCTTCATTCTTAATGGAGGAGCTGTAGTATGGCGAAGCATCAAGCAGGGATGCATCACTGATTCCACTATGGAAGCGGAGTATGTTGCGGCTTTTGAAGCTGCAAAGGAAGTTGTTTGGCTTAGGAAGTTCATGACGGATTTGGAAGTTGTTCCAAATATGAACTTGCCAATCACAATCGCTCGTGATAATAAGCAGTGCGAGAGCCAACTCACGTGAGCCTCGGAGCCATAAGAGAGGCAAACACATTGAGCGCAATTATCATCTGATACGAGAGATTGTGCACCACGGAGACGTGAAAGTCACGCAGATAGCGACGGAGCACAACATAGTTGATCCATTTATAAAGCCCCTCACGGCTAAGGTGTTTGAGGGTCACCTAGAGAGTCTAGGTCTTCGAGAGCTTCCTGACTAGGGAAAGTGGGAGATGTGTAAACGGGTATTCAATGCCCTAGTTTATTGTATTACTTCATTGTAATTTATGTACATTTGATAAATGTATTTTCTCCACTAGCTTAGTCCAAGTGGGAGTTTGTATGGATTTTTGTCCTAATCTCGTGTTTGTAAATACTGCTTGAAATTAATAAGAGTTATTTATTTCATTACTTTGTGTCTCGCAATATTTACAAACTTTTCCAATAAACTAAGCTCCAGGGTCATTGAATTTATGAGAGAACTAGAACTTGAACGGTGTGTAGTGGACACACAAGGAGGATCACGTTCGATTTAATGACCCGAACGGTCTACAGTATATGGATAGGATTGGAGACATAATTCTGGATACACTGTGGATGCGACCCGGTTTGTATTAGATACAAACGAGGTGATCTGACTTGTTCATGTGGTTGACATGCGAGTGGGGTCATCCTATGCAATGAGATTGTACAAGACCGGACCGTGAATTATTAGACCTACTGATGTAACATTGTTGAGTAAGGACTAATAACTTCGTAGATGACCATTAGTCACTCGACCTGAATCCTGAGCGTGTTACGGACTCGCCTCGCGGGTCCGTCTTTGACTAGTACGGGTGAGGGTGGTCACAGTTACTCGCCCAATATGCCTATCTTCTCAGGGACAGGACCAAGTAGGGAGCTGGGAACTTAACTAGATGGAATTCACTCATTACCGCCTTTAGGAAAACTAGAGGTGTTGTTCCCTTAAGTGCTGTCTCCAGGGCTTGGACAACGGGCGCCCACCTTCTCACTGGCCCGAGAAGAGTGTTGTGTATGGTTGGACCATCACAATATTTTGTTCATTAGAGGAGCAGTGGGGAGTTAAGGAACAAGAGGTAGACACAGGGGTAAAACGGTAATTTGACCAAGTCGTGTCTACGAACAACCTATGAAGGGTCGACTCATGGGCATTGGTTATATCAGTGGACACGTAATATTCTGCACTAACGGGAGTGCAGCTACGGGCTATAGTGGAGTGTTACCGTAGCTAATGAATGTTGATTAACCGGGTCAAAGAGTTTGACAGGTTAATCTCGGATCATTGGATCCCGTCACTGTAGGTCCATTAGGTCCCTCGGTTGGCTCAATCTGATTTAAAAGAAGGGTTAATGTTTTGGTATGAAATTGAAGTGTTCAATTTCACTTTAAGGGCATTTATGTCATTCATATGTGATATGAATGATATATTATATAGTTTAATGTGAATGAGATTCATAATAAACTATAGGTTAGCCTAATTGTTGAATAAGGGCTAATTGGAGAAATTAATTGAGAGAAATTAAATTTGATGTGATTCAATTTAATTAATCCACATTTATTGCAAATGAGATTTGCAATATGAGATATGAGATATCTTAGATTATGTGGTTATGCAAATGAGATTTGCATAACCTATGGTTGTAGTAAAGTGGTAATTATGTGGAGATTTTAACTCCATCAATTCCACTATTTAAACCCTATGCAAGAAGGAATTGTAAGCTCACTCTCTCATTTTTCGATTTTCATCAAAGAGAAGAAGAGAATTCTCTCAACCTTTCTCTCCACTCTCCTCCCTCTCCAAAATCAAGAAGTTCCCACAAACTTCCTTCTTTCCAAAGGAAGAACAACCGAGAAGCTCTTAGTAGTTGTGTTCGGTTCTTGATCGTAAAAACAGAACGAGTTCGGTGATATCGGGTTCTTCGCGAAGGGTTCGTGATTTTCTGGAAAGGAGTTCTTGAAGAGAGTATTCAACAAGTAAGTTACTTCATCTTACTATTTTTCCTTTCCATTTTGCATGATTAGCCTAGATCTAAAAGTTAGATTGTTTTAACAAAACTCGAGTAGCGTAATGATACCATGATGATTCGATCGTCTTCCGCTGCGCGGGGATTTTCATTCCCTTCAATATCCTCCCCTGGCTTTAACATTCATCGGACCACAAAGGTCTGAATGTATAAGCTCTAGAGGATCTTTGGCTCTATAATCTTTTCCACTAAAAGGTCTTTTAGTCATTTTGCCTTCTATGCAGGATTCACATACTAGCAAGGAATTTTCTTCTAACAAGTTTAGTAGTCCGTTCTTTACCAATCTCTCAATCCTATTGAAATTAATGTGACTCAATCTTAGATGCCAAAGATGAGCATTTTCTTTAGGAGAAATTTTACGTTTCTTAGTTTGTGCGTTTGCAGTTTTAAATAATTCAGTGTTCAAAACCATTTTGACTGAATTAGGCCTTAAAACATACGATCCATTTTCTAATGAAGCTGAACATATTTCTAAACCTTTCTTCAAAATAAACACTTTATACATAGAAAAGGAAACAGAAATACATTGTTCAATAAGGCAAGAAATGGAAATAAGGTTTCTAGTAAACCCTGGTATCACTAATATAATGTCCAACAATACATATTTCTTGCCAAAATAAAGCTTCATCGTGCCTCTTTCACTACACAACTGAGAGACGACCTCTCCATTTCCAACCCGGAGTGTTATCTCTCCTTGCTGTAACTGCTGCCAGGAATTAATTCCCTGAAAAGAAGAACAAACATGATTAGTGGCGCTTGAATCAAGTATCCAAGCTGTTTTATCATTATCCACTAAACAAGCTTCTAGGCAAAGTAAATCATATTTACCTTCCTTCTTCTTTTCTGCAAATGTACTTCGGACGTTCCATTTCCAATGCCCGTCTTCGTTGCAGTGGAAACACTTTCCTTTATCAGCAACGTCTTTGACTTTCTTGCCCTTCTGGGCGTTAGCTTTGTCAGCCTGTTTTCCTTTACCAACCTTCTTCATGTTCTTCTTCTTACCTCTCAGGTTAGAAGAAGATGAAGCCACTGTTTTTGTCCCAGAGGTCAAACCTCTGTGATAACTCCTACTGGCAACATTTGCCTCACCTTTCGATCCCTGAATTTTCATCAAAGACTGAAAGGTCTGGAGTTCATTCAGAAGAGAGGTAAGATTAAAACTAAGCTTGTTCATAACAGCATTACTTCTAAACTGCAGGAAACTATCTGGAAGGGTTTCCAGAATGAAGCTGACCTGGCTCGACTCATCGATGGAAACACCATTCGACTCCGCGATGTTAAAGTGCACAATCATATCCAGGACATGATACCGAACAGATGTACCCTCTGGCATCCTCGAGTTGAATATGTACTTTAGGGCATTATGTCGGGCTTGTGTGGACTGTTGTCCAAACAAAGCCTGCACAAAATCTATGATTTCCTTGGCGGTAATCATGCCCTCATGCTTCTTGGCTAATATGTCAGACATACTTGCCAGCATGTAGACCTTGGCCTTATCATTGGCCTTGATCCATCGATCATATGCATCACGAACATTTCGTTATGCATTCGAGCCTGATACCTGAGGACACTCCTCAGTCAGCACAAACTTCAGATCATCCACTACCAAAATAGTGTTGAGTTTGTTTTTCCATGTCATCATGTTCTCTCCGGTTAACTTTTCCGCACCCAATAAGGAAATTATAGAGCTAGACATTTTTGCTGAAAATTTACAAACAAACTTGTATGAGTTTCTTGCTATAACTCTAATCCAATCATATTTTAGCAAATTTATCAAATGATTCCTAGGCTATTTATAATTTGCAATGATACTCCAAATGTTTAGAATGTATGACACCGAAAGGTAATCAAAAACACTCTTCCTCTAGATCAAGACACTCTTGACCAAAACCTAATACCAGAATAACTCTTATTCCTATAGGTTTTAGTTACCATTTTTCGGTCTGGATACATATACCACTTATGTACCCCGTGAGTGTAACCCTTTGTCTTTAGATCCCAGAGTCTCGATCCAATAAAATCCACAGAAGGGAGGACTAGATTGGAAAATAGTCTAAGGAAATCTTCATCCCTTTCGGGTGTCTACTATTTTAGATCCCTATGATCAAGCCCTCCGAAGGGATTGTCTGGTCCAGGCCAAACTAGCAGGCTGACCATAGTGGTCTAACGGTGTAAACCGACAAAAGAGACCGTAGGTTTTGTTTTCACTAAACCTGCTCCTACTCACTATAAGTACCCTCTCCATTCACCTTGATATTGACTCATACAAACACCATCCGAAGGAGGACGCTCCCATTTGCGCCACGAGGCCATGTATGAGCCTCACGGTGTGAACTTTCCGGATATAGCGTAGGTGGAAAAATGTGTATCTCACATACTTTTTCCTCCCACTGAATACTTTAAGTCTATAGGAATCTTTCTTAGGCTAAAACCCGACTAATGGTTTTACCTAACTCTATCAACATAACTCTTATATTGATAATCAATATAACTCTTAGATTGATTTTATCCTAAGTTTGTTAGTATAACTCCTTATATTAAACCTAGGATTTCTAGTTTATTAACCCCTTAATAAACCCGCTGACGTTACTGTAATTTATAAGACTCTCTGATTAAATTTAACTCCCCGGTCAGTTCCCAGGTAGGGGTGTTCTGTTTCCGTCAGCTAAAATGCCCCAGCCTAGATAGAACTTTCCTTAGACAGAGTTCCTCTTTTAATCATAGCTTATAAATTACTTGGTTCCTAATTCTAATCTAATTAGAACTAGATAACCTAAGGTCTATTATTTCCAAGTTCTAAACATTTTAAAACTAATAATTAACCTTAGGTGACATGCATACTATGTTATAGCATATTCATCTCATGAAAAATAATGCATGTCAATGTTGTCCAAAATTAATATAACAACCTTATATTAATTAATCGTACAAACTATATAATATAACTCCTTATATTATAAATGATGCATGAAAATGCTTAACCTAAGGTGGGATTTCTAAAATAAAAGCATACACTATGCATGGCAATAATTACACAACAATTGCATAATTAAAATAGCAAAAATTAGACTAATTTTGGCACCCTAAAAAAATTTTAATTAATATAATCTAATTATATTAATTAAAATTAAAAATATTAAAAATATTAAATATAAAACTTTTTTATAATTAATATATATAATAAAAAAACGTTTTCTGCCCGTTGCTCCTCGCGTGAAACGAATCTGGCGTTGCAACGCGATAGCGCGCGTTACTGCAACGCCGCTTTTGTCGTCTTCTGCCGAGCGCGTGCAACGCTTGTGAGGCTACGTTACAGCGCCGCCCCGACGCTACGCCTTCTCCATAAGCGCGCGCGTTGTAACGCCGATGAACAGCGTTACGTTGCACGCCGCATTACGAACAACAATGTGAATCCACTATTCTTTGCTCGTTTTTGCTCGTTCTTTTCAAGGAACCGCCTTGCCTCGATCGACACGGACTTACAGACTCGATTTACAATTAAAATTTGCCCAAAACACTGGGCCCTTACATTGAACATTTCAATGGAAATTGTAAATCTAAGTGCCAAAATCGAAAACATCTAATTTTAGAAAACTGTTCATACATCTCATGCAAAAAGCGATGAAATCCCACCTTCTTCTTGAAAATAACGAAACATAAATCAAGAACGCAGTTGGGCTCGATACCATTTGAAGGGAATCAAGTCCTCAATGCGAGCGATTGCATAATCGCGCGCTCTTGATTTAGTTACAAACGATAAATTCAAGAACATACAAAACTAGATTAAGGTCCTTCGATTTTGCTACAAAGAATTGCCAAGCAACACCTCACACAATTGGTCAAGAATAAGCACACTTTGCTTCAAAGAAAGTGCCACGATAGGCTTCAAAAATGGGCTATCGATTGCTTCAAGAAAGTCGACTCTTGCTTCCTCTATCGATTGCTTGAAGAAGAAAACACAATAGCTCCCTACTCACGATTTTGCTTCAAAGAATGCTAGGCCAATCGCATCGTGTGGGCGGTCCCCTATTCACAACTTTGCTTCAAAGAAAGGTGGGTCAAACGCAGCAGCGACTCACGAGTTTTACTACAGAAAGTAGCTATCGGTTTTGGCAAAAGGTGGTCGAACTTCTCGTGAGTTTTTCTCTCCCAATTGCTTCAAAGAAAGCCGATTGACTCAACCTCTCCTTTGTCCCGGTTTTTCTCCTCGATTGCTACAAAGAATGGCACAATCAAGCTTGTCAACTTCTTCCTCACTCACCCAATTGCTACAAAGAATGTCACCTTCACGATTTTTCTCTTCACTGCACACCTTTGTTGTAGCAATTGCACGGTTTCCCTTCTCTCTCTCGGTCTTTTCTACTTTTTGCGACAACTCTTCTCCCTTCACACTTGTAAACCCTAGCCTCCTTATACAAGATGGTGTTGCCCTAACTTCAAAAATTACAAAAATACCCTTAAGAGTAAAAAGACCATATAACCCTTCGGGTAAAATGTCTAAAATGCCCTTAGGGACTCTTGTAATTTTTAAACATCTCCTGCACACAGAAAAATCCCAAATAAATTTATGAAGTCAATTATAAATCAAACTAAATACACGAGGATTTCGGAGTTAAGAAAATATCAAATTTCTAGATTTAATTAACTTTAGCTTATTTTCCTAAATTTCTTGAATTAAAGCACAAAAACATCAAAATTAATTCCTTTTGCACCTAATGCTTAAATTCAAGATTTTAAAGCTAACACACATAATTTAGGTATAAAATAACATGAGGATCACTAAATTAAATGCAATTCAAGTGGATTAAACACTAAAATTCTAGTAAAATAACTCCCTTATGGTGAGTTATCAAACCCCCAAACTTGAACTACTCATTGTCCTCAATGAGTTCTATTCCCCAAAGACTTAAAAGACCTTTAAAAACTCAGATCATTTGGGTAACTAAACAAGGATTGAATATTTATGTTCTAAGCTACAAGTCACCATTGAATCAATGCTCTCTAAGTGGCTCACCTGGGGTTTCTTAGCTACACTTATGCATCCATAACCAAGAGCAAACAAACTAGAATTCAACATCTACCATCAAGCTCAACCATTAGAATCCTAATCATTCAAATAAAGCAACCCATAGTTAAAAAATAAGTCATACTCCAAAACTCGCATGGCTATAATTTAATGATCATTCCTTTTTATTTTTTGATATATATTTTTTATTTTTTTAAAATAGATATGTGCATTATTCCCCTCAATTTCCATAAAACTCACTACTAAGGGCAAGGTTTTTTTTTTTTTTACTTTCTTTTTTTTTTAGTTTTTTTAATTTATTTTTTTACTCTCTCGTAGTTCTTAGAATGGCACACGTGTTTAGCGCAACACACCTAAGCAATGGGACTTCCCGTAGTTCTTAGAATGGCACACGTGGTTAGCGCAACGCACCTAAGCAATGGGAATAGGTTTCTTGCTTGATACCTTCGCTCCAAAAGGCCAGCATGGTTAGTGCCCATACCCCCTGATATCGAGCACCAAGTTGCCTGAACTGACTATAAATAACAAAATAAGTAGCATATTTTTTTCTAGCCCAACAAAGTTTTAGGAAAATGGAAGGTTTGTACACTCTTTCTTTTTTTCTCTTTTTTTTCTTTTTTTTTTAAAAAAAATAAGACGAATTTACCTTTCCCCCCAAACTTAGAGTACTCAATGTCCTCATTGAGTTAGGGAGGTCGGGTTACTCCCCCAAACTTAAAATAATCATAAATTTGAAGTTTACTAATTTTGGAGTGCTCTAAAAAATATATGGGTTACCTAACTTGTCATGGCTTCTAGTTTTCGAAATTTTTGGCCTAGGAGTTGAATCCTAACTACTTTGATTGACACACTAACCATAAGCGCACTAAATAACCCTAATGACAAGCTTGACCTTGAGAAACACCAAACAAGATAGCATATTCTTGCCTCAAACACAAGCAACAACTCTTATTTTCATTAACCTTGAGATTTGATCTTAACTTTTTTATTTTCAAGGAGATGCATAACAAGTTTCTACAAAAGACATAACACTTTTTACCATTAAAAACACATGAGAAACTTAATTTTTAAACAATGGACAAAAACCATTTTTCTATTTTTACTTGCTTAAACACAATGAATCAACTACCTACATCATGCATATCAAAGACCATGAAAACCAACAACTAAACGTGGAACCTGGTAGTCAAAATAGATCATTTTGAAGTCCTAAGCAAGTAAATAACTTCATAAACACAGAGGCATGCAACACCCTACATACTCTAGCAGCACACAGTCTCATCAAAAGAAAAATTTTCAATTAAGCCCAAAATCAGATTCAGAACAACACATCTCCCCCTCATTGTTAAAGCACACATTACCCTGAATGTATAATCTACTCACTTAAGCATGCTTAAGGAGAACTAAAAAAAATGGAAGGGAGAACAATACTACCCTGAATCGAGGAGACCTCTACTACAGTGCATATCAATAATCAAATCCTAAGGGAGCTGCAAAATAGGTAAGGGTTATTTATTTAAAAACAAAAACAACTAAAAACGAAACAAAAGCAAAAACAAAAAAATAAAAATAAAAACAAAACAAACTAAATAAACTTTGGGTTGCCTCCCAAGAAGCGCTTGTTTTACGTCATTAGCTTGACGTAGTATACGTGGCTCTCGTCAAGGTGCATAAAAATTCTCCCATTTCTTCTGCCTCTCTTTCTTGAATCTACAAAACAAATCAGAGCTAGCAAGAATACTAGCTTCTCGTGAGAGACCGAAACAGATATATTTTTTAATTTTTTATATATTAAAAGAAAATAAGGAACAAAAACAAAGTAAACATTTTTTGGTTTTTTATTTGATAAGAGAAAAGAAGGAAAAACAGGAAAATAAACATAGAAGGAAAAACAGGAAAATAAACAGACTCACACAAAGACACTGACTCGAGAGAATAGAAAGAAAAGCACTCACCAATAAGAGAAAAATCAGAAGATAGAACTGTCATAGACTCAAAAGCCTCAAATTCTACCTCCTGGTCTAACTCAACAACATAAGGCTCGACTTTTTCCACCTTCTCAATAACTCCATCCTTGTGTGTGCTACAAGGTTCTAGTTCTTTTACATCTAAAGCACAATCCTCCAAATGCGCATACTCAGAAAAATGTGAAGGACTAGGGTCCTGAAGGTCTATCAGTGGGTCAGTGATCAAGTGACTCACCGAACTATTTACGAGTGTGGGTCCTCCTTCACTATCTTCCCTAGGGTGCTCAACCTCAGATGAGTCTAAATACATTTGTTCTCTAAGGGAGACAAGTGTATCCGTTAGGCATTGAATTGACTCCCCTATTTGACTATTCATCTCTTCTATTTGCCTATTCCTCTCTTATGTGGTTCTCATATATTCTAATAACAACATTTTAAGGGAAGATTCGTCTTCTACCTGGGTTTCTTGAATATAGGAAGGATATGGCTCAAAACCCTTAGGATATGGTTCATAGCCCCAATTGTTCTGATTAGTATCATACATACGGTTCCCATAAGTCATAGAGTTAGTATGATAGTAATTAGGCATTTGGTATCCATAAGATTCATACCCCTCACTAGAAGACGCTAAATTGACAACGGGATAATCATAAGAAAAAGAACTATACTGTGTTTGATCATTGGGCATCGAAGACCACCCAAAGTTATCATAAGCCATAATAAGGTAATTAATCAATTATAACAGGCTCAACAAACACAATATGCACCAACACAACTAGAAAGAATAACCAAGACTCAACAAAGATAAAAAAAACTAAACAAAGACAACAAGACACACCCAACAAGAAACAAGGATCAAATGCTAAAATCAACTCAAACAAAATAAGAATCAAAATTAGTCCCCGGCAACGGCGCCAAAAACTTGATGCGAAAATATCGGGTGCCCTAAACTAATGCAAATTAGAATAAAACCCCGACACTTTTACGACGTGCAAGTATACACGGTCGAGAGCAGCAAGTGATAAGTTAAGAGTATCGATCCCACGAGGACTAGTTAGACCTAAATTAGTGAGTGTCTTAGCAAATTTTCCTTATTTTAGTGCAATGCATGAGTGTGCAAATTATTGTTGTAAATAAATAAATTGATAAGTAAGAAAGATAAGATAAGACAAAAGAAAATAACTGAATTTAAATGCGGGGAGAGGAGAATGCAAACAAGAAGACAGAAACAAGAGATGAGATTTGTAATGAAAAATAAGCTCGGGTTAGGTTAGAGTTCTAATGTTCAATTGGAATAAATTTTGAGTGATGCGTTGAATTTACCTACACATGCATTTAACTGATTCTTTCCAAAATCACTACGTTTTAAAACCTACAATTTCCCAATTGTGATCTAAATTATGCCCATGATTTTAGGTTCTAGGTGGGTTAATTATCCCTAATCAACTCAATAATCCTAGAATGAAATTTTAGTTTTCTAATTCATTAGTTTTCCCAAGTTTATGAATTATAGAGAAGTTAAAAAGGCCAATTTTAATTCTCATGCAACGTTCAATTCAATAAAATTTCATAAATTCAATCAATGACATCAACCATAAATTTAATCCAAAATTACATTAAAACAACCTAACCTTCGCCTAAAGAAATTTAGTTCATGATGGAAATTAACTCATAAACTTCTAATTGATGCATACTTTTATTGATCAAAGAATTCATTGAAGGGAATGAGAATCCCGCGCAGCGAAAGACGATTGATTCGTCGAGGTATCAATATGCAACACGATTTTATTAAAATTGATCTAACAGTTAGACCTAGGCTAAACATGCTGAAAGAAGAAGAAAATTACAGCAAGATGAGTTCTTACTTACTTGGTTATATTAGTGGGAACTCTTCGTGCTCCTCGATCTCAACGAACACTCCCAGAAAAGGAACTCGAACACAACCAAATGGCCTTCTCGGTTGTTCTCTTTTGGAGAAAGGAAGATGGTGGGATCTTGTAAGAGTTTTGGAGAGGGAGGAGAAATGAGAGAGTAGAGAGAATTCTCTTCTTCTCTTTTGTGAAAATCTAAAAAAAATGAAAGAAGTGATTACCAAACCCTTCTTGCAAAGGGTTTAAATAGTGGAATGAGGGAGTTAATATCTCCTCATTATTACCACTTTACCACAACCATAGGTTATGCAAATCTCATTTGCATAACCACATAATATAAGATATCTCATATTGCAAATCTCATTTGCAATAATTGTGGATTAATTAAATTTTATCACATCCAATTTAATTTCTCTCATTTAATTTCTACAATTAGGCTAACCTATAGTTTATTATGAATCTCATTCACATTAAACTATATATTATATCATTCATATCTCATATAAATGACATAAAAGCCCTTAAAGTGAAATTGAACACTTCAACTTTATACCAAAACATTAACCCTTCTTTTAACCCCGTGGAGCCAACCGAGGGACCTAATGGACCTACAGTGACGGGCTCCAATGATCCGAGATTAACTCGCCAAACTCTTTGACACGGTTAACCAACATTCATTAGCTACGATAACACTCCACTATAGCCCGTGTTTTGCACACTCCCGTCGTCTGAGAATATTACATGTCCACTGATATAACCAATACCCATGAGTCGACCCTTCACAGGTTGTTTGTAGACACGGCTGGGTCAAAATACCGTTTTACTCCTGTGTCTACCTCTTGTTCCTTAAGTCCCCACTGCTCCTCTAATGAACAACATATTGTGATGGTCCAACCACACACACACACCCTTCTCGGGCGGTGAGAAGGTGGGCGCCGTTGTCCAAGCCACGGAGACAAGACTTAAGGGAACAACCCTCTAGTTTCCCTAAAGGCGAAAAACGAGTGAATTCCATCTCGCGTAGTTAAGTTCCCAACTCCCTACTTGGTTCTCATTCTCGAGAAGATAGGCATATTGGGCGAGTAACTGTGACCACCCTCACCCGTACTAGTCAAAGAATAGACCCTCGCAGACAGGAGTCCGTAACACGCTCAGGATTCAGGTCGAGTCACTAATGGTCATCTACGAAGTTATTAGTCCTTGCTGTCAACGGTGTTACATCAGTAGGTCTAATAAATCACGGTCCGGTCTTGTACAATCTCATTGCACAGGATGCCCCCACTCGCATGTCAACCACATGAACGAGTCAGATCACCTCGTTTGTATCTAATACAAAGCGGGTCGCATCCACAGTGTATCAAGGATTAGGTCTCCAACCCTATCCTTATATTGTAGACCATTCGGGTCATTAACTCCAACGTGATCCTCCCTGTGTGTCCACTACACACCGTTCAAGTTCTAGTTCTCTCATAAATTCAATCACCCTGGAGCTTAGTTTATTGGAAAAGTTTATAAATATTGCGAGACACAAAGTAATGAAATGAATAACTCTTATTAATTTCAAACAATATGTTACAAACACGAGATTAGGACAAAAATCCCAACAAACTCTCACTTGGACTAAGCTAGTGGAGAAAATACATTTCTGAAATGTACATAAATTACAATGAAGTGATACAATAAACTAGGGCATTGAATACCCGTTTACACATCTCCAACTTCCCTAGTCAGGAAGCTCTCGAAGACCTAGACTCTCTAGGTGACCCTCAAACACCTTCGCCGTGAGGGGCTTTGTAAATGGATCAGCTACGTTGTGCTCCGACGCTATCTGCGTGACCGTCACGTCTCCGCGGTGCACAATCTCCCGTATCAAATGATACTTGCGCTCAATGTGTTTGCCTCTCTTATGGCTCCCGAGGCTCACGTGAGTTGGCTCTTTGCACCACCGTTGTCACGAGCAGGTGTGATAGGCAAGTTCATGTTAGGAACAACTTCCAAATCACATGAACTTCCTAAGCCAAACGACTTCCTTTGCGCTTCACAAGCCGCAACATACTCCGCTTCCATAGTGGAATCGGCGATGCATCCTCGCTGATGCTTCGCCATACTACAGACTCCTCCATTCGAAATGAAGGTGACCCCGAGGTGGATTTCCTAGAATCCTTATCGGCTGAAAATCGTAATCCGTGTATCCCGTGAGGATCAAATTTCCACCGCCATACACTAAGTCGTAGTTCCTCGTTCTCCCAATATACTCGAGGATTGCCTTTACGGTGTCCGGTGATCTAATCTGGATTGGGTGATATCTCACCGACAATTCCTCTTGCATACGGATGTCGGGCCTAGTACAAAGGCATGGCATACATGAGGCTCCCTACAATTTGAAGCATATGGAATCCGTCTCATATCCTCAACATCTTGAGGAGTCTTAGGACACCGATCCTTGACAAGTGAACCCCATGCCCGAAAGGCGCAAGAAGCCCTTTCTTGGAGTTCTCGCATCTTATATCTAGACAACATCTTGTCAATATAAGACGCTTTGAGACAAGGCTAGCGCTCTTTCTTCCGTTCCTGATTATCTCGAATACCTAGAACATACCGAGCTTCTCCCAAATCTTTCATTTGGAATTGCGGTTAGCCACTTCTTAACGTCGATGAAGAAATTCTACCTCATTCCCAATGAGAAGAATATCGTCCACGTACAACACAAAAAATGCGACAGTTTTGTCAACGATTTTCTTGTAGACACAAGGCTTGTCGACATTTTGATCAAAGCCATAAGATTTGATTGCCTCATCAAACCTTATATTCCAAGATCTCGAAGCTTGTTTCAGTCCATAAATGGACCTATGAAGCCGACAAACCTTTTGCTCTTGGCCTTGGGCAATGAACCCTTTGGGCTGGTCCATGTAGATGGTCTCATAAAGTTTGCCATTCAGAAAGGCTGTCTTGACGTCCATCTGCCATACCTCGTAGTCATAATACGCGGCAATGGCCAGAAGGATCCTGATCGACTTTACCATGGCAACAGGTGAAAAGGTCTCCTCATAGTCAACCCCTTCAACCTGGGTAAAACCCTTTGCCACTAGTCGGGCTTTGAAGGTCTGCACCTTCCCATCTACGCCACGTTTACGCTTGTAGATCCATTTGCATCTAATAGGTTTTACCCCATCCGGTTGATCCACAAGCTCCCATACAGAATTGAAGTACATAGACTCTATTTCCTGGTCCATAGCTTTAATCCACTCGTCTTTGTCAACATCAACCATTGCCTGATCATAGGTCAATGGATCCTCACAGTCATCATCAGGAGCGACAACTGAGGTTTCAGCTAAACCCATGTAGCGATCAGGCTGTCTCACAACCCTCCCACTACGTCGAGGCACTCCCAACTCTTGGGAACAGATTTGACTAGACGTGCTAGGATCAACAACACTTGTTGACGTACTAGCCCCATCAGCAACTCTTGTTGATGTACTGTCCATTTCATTTAATACAATTTTACTCCTTGGTAAATGATCCCTGACGTGGTCTTCCTCTAGGAAAGTGGAGTTTGTGGACACAAGCACCCTATTTTCCCTAGGATCGTAAAATAGACCACCCCTAGTCTCTTTAGGGTAACCTACGAATAGGCACAATTTCGAACGGGGTTCCAACTTTTTCGGGTTTGACACCAACACGTGGGTCGGGCATCCCCAAATCATGAAGTGATGTAAACTGCCTTTACGTCCACTCCAGAGCTCGAAAGGTGTTTCACAAACACTCATCGACGGAACGTTGTTCAAAATATAAACCGCAGTCTCCACTGCGTACCCCCAAAAAGAATCGGGAGACCAAAGATAGCTCATCATCGACCGAACCATGTCCAACAAGGTTCTGTTTCTCCTCTCCGATACACCATTCTGCTGTGGCATACCAGGTGCTGAGAGTTGGGACGTGATTTCGTGTTCTATCATATAGTCCTGGAATTCGGTGTCCATGTACTCTCCACCTCGATCCGATCGAAGTGTTTTAAGCGATTTACCTAATAGGTTCTCAACCTCAGTCTTGTACTCCTTGAACTTTTCAAGAGTTTCAGACTTCTTGTGCATTAGGTAAATATACCCATATCTGGAGTAATCGTCTATGAAAGACACGAAATACTCATAACCGCCCCGAGCTTTAACATTCATCGGACAACAGAGGTCAGAATGTACTAACTCAAGAGGCTCTTTGGCTCTATATCCTTTTCCACTAAAAGGACGTTTGGTCATTTTGCCCTCAAGGCATGACTCACACACCGGCAAAGAGTTTTCTTCCAACTCGTTTAGAAGTCCACTCTTCACTAGTTTCTCAATCCTATTGAGATTAATGTGGCCTAACCGAAGATGCTAAAGGTGGGCATTTTCTTTTGGAGAAACTTTTGCTTTCTTAGTTTGTGTTTCTGCAGTTTTAAACAATTCAGTATTCAAAACACTTTGGACCGAATTGGGTTTCAAAACATACAGATTATTTTTAAGTGAAGCTGAACAAATAACATTCCCTTTGAAAGAAATAAACGCTTTATTCAATTCAAAAGAAACGGAAATACAGTGTTCAATTATGCAGGAAATTGAAACAAGGTTTCTAGTAAACCCTGGAACTATGTACAGGTTGTCCAACAATAAGTACTTCCCGCCAAAGTTTAGCTTCACCGTGCCGATCGCTGCAGCAGAGACAAGCTCCCCGGATCCAACCTGTAGAGTTACCTCACCCTCTCGCATCGGCTTCCAGGAATCAATCCCCTGAAAAGAAGAACAAACGTGGTTAGTGGCGCCCGAATCCAATATCCAGGCAGAGTCACTACTCTCCACTAAACATGTTTCAGTCACAAGTAAATCATATTTACCTTGATTCTTCCTCTCGGCCGAGAATTTGGGGATGATTTCTCTTCTAGTGACCGCCCCATTGCAGGTAGAAACACTTTCCTTTCTCTCTGCAACCTCCTTGACCTTCTTGCCCTCAGGGCGGTAGCATGATGGTTTTACCTCTCCTCATCCTATTCTTCCCTTTGGGGCGTGAAGGAGCAACAGTTTCGTCCCGCAGGTCGAACCCCAATGATAAGACACAGTAGGCAACATTTGCCTCGCATTCCTTGGCCCTGTTCAAGGATTGGAAATTCAGAGCTCATTGAGGAGGGTAGTCGGTGTGTAGCTAATTTTGTTCATAACAAACATTGTTCTGGCCAAGGAAACTCTTGGAAGAGTCTCCAATATAAAGCGATCCGCTTGACTCGTCGATCGAAGCCCTGTTCATCTCGGCCGGATGGAAGTGAGTCATCATGTCTAGAACATGTTCAGCGACCAGCACGACCCCTCTTTCATCCGTCGTTGAAAACGTATTTGAGCGAGTCATGCCGGACTGAAAAGGATCGCTTTGTCCAAACATTTCCTGCGCAGGACTCCATGATCTCCTTAGCGAAACCATCGGCTCATGCTTCTTTGCCAAGACATCGGACATGCCGGGCAATTATGTAGACCTTGGCCTTTTCATTGGCCCCGATCCAATGATCGTATGTGTCGCGAACACTTCGCGACGCGGTCGAGCCCAACATCTGAGGACACTTCTCAGATAGCACGAACTTTATGTCGCCTTATACCAAAATTGTATTAATGTTGTTTTTCCAACTTTGGTAATTATCTCCCACTAACTTATCCGAAGCGAGTAAAGCTATTATTGCGCTAGACATTTTTAGCTGAAAAATAAGAAAAACCTTTGTATTAGTCTCGCAAAAACTTTTGAAATCCAATCAAGTTTTAGCAAAATTGTTTTATGATCCCTAGGTCATTCAAAATTTTGCAATGATACCCTAAAGGTTTAGAATAACCGCCACCGAAGGGTGAACAGAACACTCCTCCTCTAGGACGGTGTTCCGACTCCCATGATCAAGCCCTCCGAAGGGATTGTCTGGTCCAGGCCAAACTAGCAGGCAGATCATAGGTGTCTCACGGTGTGAATCGAAAGAAGAGACCGTGGGTCTCGTTTTCACAAGTTCCGCTCCCACTCACTATAAGTACTCTCTCCATCCACAATGATATTGACCTATACAAATGCCATCCGAAGGGGGACGCTCCCATTTGCGCCACGAGGCCGAGTATAGATCTCACGGTGCGGACTTAAAGGAGATTTGTGGTTGGAAATTCAAATGTATCTCATACATTTTATTTCCTCCCACTCAACACTTTAATTTTATTAGGGATTGACCTAGATAAACCGGCTAAAATTTACATAAGTCTACCAATATAACTCTTATATGGTATTAACCTAAGTTTATAATCACATTATTAACTTAGGTCTATGTGAGTAAATTAATTAATACTTAATTAACGACACTCACGAGAATATAACCTAAGAATCTCCGAATCGAATTCACTCCCAGGTCGGTTTCCAGGTAGGGGTGTTCCGCAAGCGTCAACTTAAATACCCCAGCCTTAGACAAAACCTTCCTTAGATAGAGTTACTTATCAGTCTCCATTCAAAGGTTATATTTGATTTCCTAAATTTCTAATCTTATTAGAAAATTAGAAAACCTAAGTCTAATTATTCAAGTTCTAAACACTTTAAAACTAATAATTAACTTAGGTTGCATGCATTTCTATGTTATAGTGCTTGATCATCCATCACATGAATAATACTATACTATAATATACATTCATCACGCATACTATATATTATAACTCTTATGTTATAGTGCTTAATCCTATCATGCATACTATATATTATAACTCTTATAATGTAAAAATGATGCATGAAATGTTTAACCTAAGGTGGGATTTTAAATCTATATGACATACATTATGCACATAGAAATTAATTAAAATATACATCTCATGCATAAAATAATTAAATAGCAAATATGGACCGATTTTTGGCACCTAGGGGTAATTATTTAATTAAATAACATTAATATAATAATTATATTAATATTATTTAATAAAATAATTAAAATAATTAAATAAATACATTTTATAAATAAAAATAAATAAAACAAATGAAAATAAACCGCCCATGATTGAGAAAACACTCCCACGTCTCGCGAATCGCCGCCAAAGAATCGTCCCTCAACGCGTGCGAAGATTTTGCAACGCCGTCGCCTATAGCGTTGAGCCGCTTCGTTCTCAACGCCAAATAGCGTTACGCCGCCGCTCTGCAGCAAAGCCTCCACCGCGAGAACAGCGTTGAGAGACGCGCTGGGCGCCGTCTCAACGCCATCGGCGAACAACAAACACCTTTGTTGTTCTTCATCGAATTTTTGCTGTTTTCTCCGATTTCTTCACAAAGCAACTCTTGCCACGAATGACCGGACTTACATGACTGATTTACAACAAAATGCCCAAAAACAACGGGCCCTTACATTGATCTCATCAACATAATTGTAAATCTAAACTAGTGCCCAAAACCGTAAACATCCATAATGCAAACAAAAACATTCCTCTCATGAATTATGGCAAATACCCACCAAATTTTAATAAAACATTGCATAAATGAAGAACCATCGAGATGGCTCACGATACCAATTGGAGGAATGAGAATCCACATGCAATGAAGAGACGATTGAATCGTCGAGGTATCAATATGCAACACGATTTTATTAAAATTGATCTAACAGCTTAGACCTAGGCTAAACATGCTCAAAGAAGAAGAAAATTACAAAGAAGATGAGTTCTTACTTACTTGTTGTAGACTTTCTTCAAAATTTCTTCTTCAAATCACGAACTCTTCGTGCTCCTCGAACTCAACGAACACTCCCACAAAAGGAACTCGAACACAACCAAATGGCCTTCTCGGTTGTTCTCTTTTGGAGAAAGGAAGATGGTGGGATCTTGTAAGAGTTTTGGAGAGGGAGGAGAAATGAGAGGGTAGAGAGAATTCTCTTCTTCTCTTTTGTGAAAATCTAAAAAAAATGAAAGAAGTGATTACCAAACCCTTCTTGCAAAGGGTTTAAATAGTGGAATGAGGTAGTTAATATCTCCTCATTATTACCACTTTACCACAACCATAGGTTATGCAAATCTCATTTGCATAACCACATAATATAAGATATCTCATATCTCATATTGCAAATCTCATTTGCAATAATTGTGGATTAATTAAATTGAATCACATCCAATTTAATTTCTCTCATTTAATTTCTCCAATTAGCCCTAATTCAACAATTAGGCTAACCTATAGTTTATTATGAATCTCATTCACATTAAACTATATATTATATCATTCATATCCCATATAAATGACATAAAAGCCGTTAAAGTGAAATTGAACACTTCAATTTCATACCAAAACATTAACCCTTCTTTTAACCCCGTGGAGCCAACCGAGGGACCTAATGGACCTACAGTGACGGGCTCCAATGATCCGAGATTAACCTGCCAAACTCTTTGACACGGTTAATTAACATTCATTAGCTACGATAACACTCCACTATAGCCGTAGCACACTCCGTGAGTGCGTAATATTACGTGTCCACCGATATAACCAATACCCATGAGTCGACCCTTCACAGGTTGTTCGTGACACGGCATCGGGTCAAAATACCGCTTACCCCTGTGTCTCACCTCTTGTTCCTTAAGTCCCCACCGCTCCTCTAATGAACAACATATTGTGATGGTCCAACCACACACAACACCCTTCTCGGGCGGTGAGAAGGTGGGCGCCTGTTGTCCAAGCCCTGGAGATAGCACTTAAGGGAACAACCCTCTAGTTTTTCTAAAGGCGGGAACGAGTGAATTCCATCTCGCGTAGTTAAGTTCCCAGCTCCTACTTGGTTCTGTCCCCGAGAGGATAGGCATATTGGGCGAGTAATGTGGCCACCCTCACCCGTGCTAGTCAAAGAACGGACCCTCGCATGATGGACGAGTCCGTAACACGCTCGGGATTCGTGTCGAGTCACTAATGGTCATCTCACGAAGTTATTAGTCCTTACATCACAACGGTGTTACATCGTGAGGTCTAATAAATCACGGTCCTGGCCTTGTACAATCTCATTGCACAGATGCCCCCACTCGCATGTCAACCACATGAACGAGTCGATCACCTCGTTTGTATCTAATACAAAGCGGGTCGCATCCACAATGTATCCGAGATTAGGTCTCCAACCCTATCCTTATATCAGAGACCGTTCGGGTCATTAACTCGAACGTGATCCTCCCCGTGTGTCCACTACACACCGCTCAAGTTCTAGTTCTCTCATAAATTCAATGACCCCGGAGCTTAGTTTATTGGAAAAGTTTATAAATATTATGAGACACAAAGTGATGAAATGAATAACTATTATTAATTTCAAACAATATGTTACAAACACGAGATAAGGACAAAAATCCCAACATTCATAAAAACAACCCAACGATGTTCACAAATCTAGCCTAAATCACTCACAATTCTAGCCAAAAAACAGTCACGAATTCGGTCTAAAATAGCGAGCAAAAATAGTCTAAAATGTGTCCAATAGTAGAAAAATAGCATTAACAATTAGAGATTAGGAGCGGGTTACGCGAGGTTTGTGACATGTGTTTAGCTTCCGCAAAACACCAAGAAACTCCACAAGGCGGTGGTGATTGGCAAATTTCTATCATCGACTTTGCTTCAAAGAATTGCAAGTCAATCCCGATAGGTGATCTCCACAGATCGCTTCAAAGAAAGATGGGCGAGTTGCGGCAGTCGTCCTTCGATTTTGCTACAAAGAATTGCCAAGCAACATCTCATCAATTGGTCAAGATAACGATTGCACTTTACTTCAGAAAGTGCCACGTAAACTTCAACAAATGGGCTATCGATTGCTTCAGAAAGTCGGCTCTTGCTTCCTCTATCGATTGCTTGATAGAAAGAAAACACAATAGCTCCCTACTCACGATTTTGCTTCAAAATGCTAGGCCAATCGCATCGGTGGGCGATCCCTATTCACAACTTTGTTTCAAAGAAAGGTAGGTCAAACGCAAAGCGAGCTCCACGCTTTGCTACAACAAAGTAGCTATCGCTTTTGCGGGTGGTGGTCGAAACTTCTCGTGAGTTTTTCTCTCCCAATTGCTTCAAAGAAAGTCGATTGACTCAAATTTCTCCTTTGTCCCGATTTTCTCCTCTGATTGCTACAACAATGGCACACTGAAAGCTTGTAAATTTCTTCCTCACTCACCCAATTGCTACAAAGAATGTCACCTTCACGATTTTTCTCTTCAATGCACACCTTTGTTTGTAGCAATTGCAGTTTTCCTTCTCTCTCTCTTTCTTTTTTCTACTTTTTACTTCAGAACTCTTCTCCCTTCACACTTGTAAACCCTAGCCTCCTTATACAAGATGGTGTTGCCCTAACTTCACAAATTACAAAAATACCCTTAAGAGTAAAAATACCATATAACCCTTCGGGTAAAATGTCTAAAATGCCCTTAGGGACTCTTGTAATTTTTAAACATCTCCTGCACACAGAAAAATCCTAAATAAATTTATGAAGTCAATTATAAATCAAACTAAATACACGAGGATTTTTGGAGTTAAGAAAAATATCAAATTTCGGTATTTAATTAACCGTTAGCTTATTTTCCTAAATTTCTTGAATTAAAGCACAAAAACATCAAAATTAATTCTTTTTGCACCTAATGCTTAAATTCAAGATTTTAAAGCTAACACACATAATTTAGGGATAAAATAACATGAGGATCACTAAATTAAATGCAATTCAAGTGGATTAAACACTAAAATTCTAGTAAAATAACTCCCTTATGGTGAGTTATCACGATCTCAGCAACAAGAACTCCAACGTGCGAACACACGACCACCGGATCTTCTCCGTTGTTTTCTAGGTGAGGGAGGAAGGTGGGTTCCCTTTACGAGATGTGAGGTATTTTGAGAGACAGATGTTTTTGTTGTCTTTGAACTCTTCCAACAACAACAAAAGAGCTTTTCCAAAACCTTAACCTAGTTGCATCTCATGCAATCATATATGAGAAATAGGATGGAAATGACCATCCTACCCCTCATTTAATCTCTCTTTAGTATATAGCTTATATATGAATCTAATTCATATTAAAACTATATATTATATCAATTATATCATATATAATTGATATAACTCCTCATGTATGAAATTGAACACTTCAATTTCACTCCTAACTTTATACCCTCAATATTACCATATTGAGCCAATATTCATTAACTACAATGATGTGAGATTAACTGATCAAACTCTTTGATCTAGTTAATCAATATTCATTTACTAGAAGTCACTCCACTATAGACTTGTAGCTGCGCTCTCCTCACTGTAGATAATATTGTGTCCACTGATATAGTCATTACCCATGAGTCGACCCTTCACAGGTTGTTCGTAATCACAGCTGGGTCAAATTACCGCTTTTACCCCTGTGATTACCTCTTTTACTCCTTAAGCACCACTGATCCTCTAATGAACAACAAGTCTAAGGTCCTACCTTAGACTCATACCCTCATAGAGGGCGGGGCCTCGTCGTTCAAGACACGAGTCGGTTCTTAAGAGAACAACCTATCTAATTCCTTAGTAGAGGAATGAGTGAATTCCATCTTGCACAGTTAAGTTCCCAGCTACTTACGAGGTTCTGTCCCTGAGAAGGTAGGCTTATTGAGTCGGCTACAGGCCACTCTCACCCATACTAGTCTAAGGGCAAACCCCTCTAAGCAAGGAGTTCTTAACTTGCTCAGGATTCAGGTCGAGTCACTAATGACCATCTATAAATTACTAGTCTTATCCTGTTAATGATGTTATACTAGTTAGACTAATAATTTGCGATCCAGTCTTGTATGAACTCTTCATACAGGATGCCCCTACTCGCATGTCAACTATATGAATGAGTTGGATTACCTCATTTGTACTAATTACAAAGTGGGGCGCATCCATGGTGTTACCAGAATGAGGTTTCCATCCTTATTCTTATACCATAGACTATTTAGGTCATAATCTTGAACTCAACCCAAATAGTGTCCACTACACTGATTTCAAGATAAATGTTATAACCTTGGAGCTTAGTTTATTGGTTTTATTAAAAGCAAGACTGTAATCTTATCAAAACTAATAACACTTTATTTAATTGATCAAAATTACACAAGTTTAGGGCATAAATCCCAACAGGGAGATTGTGCACCGCGGCGACATGACAATCTCGCAGATAGCCCTAGTTTATTGTATTACTTTATTGTAATCTATTGTACATTTGAGAAATGTATGTTTGCTCCACTAGCTTAGTCCAAGTGTGTAAACCTGAGATCTCTCATTGAAATTTTCCTTATAAGTATAGTATGCTTATCAGGTAAAAACAGGGTCAACAGGTATCGTTAGAGAAGTGAACGATGTCTGTTGGCTTCACGCCGTCTGTCGGGCTAAGTTAGCAGGTAGTTCGGGAGGAGGTGTGACAACTTGGTATCAGAGTAGTTAGCTCCATGGGAAATGAGATCGAGCAAGTTAACTCTAGAAGAAACTAAAAAGTAAATAGCAAGTTATTGAGTTAATTCAATAGAACTAGTAGAACATGGTCCAAGTAAGGATAGGAGTAAGTCCAGTCAGGACTGGAATGTGAACACAAGTCTAGAATGGTGCATTTTAGTTAACTATTCATTACATGTCTAGTATGTTGATATGTTATAGACGTCATGCCACCACGTATTAGCAGACGATGCAGGCAGGATCAGGACGGGACGCAGGATCGTACCCAAGCCCAATCTGAGAGGGTATCTAGTGCCCCGAGAGTCCAGATAGGGATCAAAATTAAGCAGCATGCTAGTTCCTCACAGGATGTAGGTAAGCCATAGAGAGCAAGGCCAAGTGTTCCAAACAAGACATATGGAATAGAACGCCTGAAGAAACTAGGAAACACACTATTTGAGGGTTCCACAGATTCAGATGATGCCAAGGTTTAATTGAATATGCTTGAGAAATGTTTTGATGTGATGAGTTATCTTGAGGAGCGGAAAGTCAAGTTGGGCACATTCTTGCTGCAAAAAGAGGCAGAAGGATGATGGAAATCAATATTAGCCAGGTGTAGTGATGCATATATTTAAGACTGACAAACTTTCAGAAGCATATTCGAGGATAAGTATTACCCTAGCACGTACCGCGAGGCAAAGAGGGATGAATTTTTAGAAATTAAAGCAAGGGTCACTTTTAATGGCTGAGTACGAGTGAAGGAATACGAGTTGTCATGATAGGCTGATGTGATTGTTGCATCTGAGAGTGACAGACGTCAAAGGTTTGAAAGAGGATTACGTAGAGACTGCCCGACATGTTGAGTAGAGTATAGAGATGAGAAGTCAGTAGTGAAGCCTAGTTGTGGGGCTTCGACAACAAGCAGTTTCCTAGGTCGTGAGCAGCGGAGGTTCACACCTGGAGCAAATCTTTCCAAGTCGATAAGACTTTAAGAATCGAGCTAGTAGCCAGGCATCGAGCCAGATGAATGTGGTAGATGCAGAGTAAGAGAGCACATAGTCAGCCTACTAGATCACCAGTAAGGCCGCATACAGTGCAAGAGTCTATTGCCAGTGTAGCAAGAAAAACTCCATGTGCGATTTGTGGCAAGAACCATCGAGATTATTGTCTTGTGGGTGTTGATACGTGCTACCAGTGCGGACATTGAGCAGCCGAGAGTTCCAGTAGCTGCAGGAGAGGGCACCAGCGGTGCTAGACACAAGGGAGTTGTAGGGAGACCTAAGCAACAAGGGAAGGTCTATGCTAAGACTCAACAAGAAATGGATGATGCTCCGGATGTGTTACTGGTACGATTTCTATTTGTAATGTACCTGTACGTGTTTTAATAGATCCAGGTGCTACACATTACTTTATTTTTAGTATGTTCTTAACTAAGTTGAATGGGAAGCTAGAACCTTTATGTGAAAGGTTGGTTATATACACTCCAGTTGGTGATGTTTTACTAGTCGATGCAGTGTTGCGGGACTGTGAGGTTTTTGTAGAAGGTCTCAATATGTTAGTGGATCTTCTTCCGCTAGAGTTGCAGGTGTTAGATGTAATTTTATGGATGGATTTCTTATTTATTCATTATACTTCCATGGTTTGACATAGAAAGGAAGTGGTTTTCAAGGCTTGAAGGAAGATTATTCCTACGAGTTTGATTTCAACATTAAAAGCTGAGAAGTTGTTGAGGAAAGGTTACATGGTGTTTCTTACACAGGATGTGGAGGTACAGGAGGAGAAGCTAAAACCAGAAAATGTTCTTATTGTGAACGAATTTCTTGATGTTTTTCAAGCCGATCTTTCAGGGTTACCATCTGATAGGGAAGTTGAGACCACTATTAAACTTATGCCAAGAACAACACCTATTTCGCAAGCGCCGTATAGAATAACTCCAAGTGAGCTCAGAGAGTTGAAGATGCAGTTACAATAACTAGTTGATAAAAGATACATAAGACCTAGTGTATCGCCTTGTGGAGCTCCAATGTTTTTTGTAAAGAAGAAAGATGGTACCCCTAGATTATGCATTGATTATAGACAGTTAAACAAGGTCACGATACGTAACAAGTATCCTTTACCCCGTATAAATGACTTGTTTGACTAGTTAAGATGAGCATCAGTGCTCTCTAAGATTGATTTAAGATCGGATACCATCGGTTAAAGGTCAGGGAATCAGATATTCCTAAGACAACATTCAGAACGAGGTACGGGCATTATGAGTTTTTAGTAAATATCATTCGATTTAACAAATGCACAGCAGTTTTCATGGACCTCATCAAAAGGATTTTCCATCAGTATTTGGATCAGTTTGTGATAGAATTCATTGATGACATAGTTTACGCTGTTGACTGGAAAGTCCATGAGGAACATCTGAGGATTATTCTACAAACACTACATGATAAACAGTTGTACGGTAAATTCATCAAATGTGAATTTTGGTTGAATCAGGTAGTATTTTTTTAGGCATTTTGTTTCAGCAAATGGAGTTAGTGTGGATCCGCATAAAGTGAAAGTTGGGGTCAATTGGGAAAGATCAGCTAATGCGACAGAGGTACGTAGTTTCCTAGGCTTGGTAGGATACTACAGACGATTTGTTGTGGATTTCTCACGATTAGCATTACCCTTAACAACTTTGACAAGGAAGAATGCTTAGATTGAATGGCCAGATAAGTGTGAATAGAGTTGTCAGGAGCTGAAAACAAGATTGGTGACAACACCTATTCTAACACTTCCTGTAACGGGAAAAGAGTATGTGATTTACTGTGATGCTTCGAGGCAAGGTTTAGGGTGTGTGCTCATGCAAGAAGAAAAAGTAAAAACTTACCCTACCCATGATCTTGAGCTACCAGCAGTTGTTTTAATATTAAAGATCTGGAGGCATTATTTGTTTGGTGAAAGGTGTCACACTACCAGCGCCGGAGTGGAAATGGGAGCATATCACTATGAATTTCTTGTTTGTTAGTACATCGTACTTCAAGTGGACATGATGATATTTGGTAATGGTCGATAGACTCACTCCGATTAAATCGACGTCTACATTTGAACAGCTTGCTAAGCTATACGTCGATAGGATTGTGAGTCAATACAGAGTGCCAGTGTCCATAGTTTCAGATAGGGAACCGAGATTTACTTCTAAGTTTTGGCCTAGCTTATAGAAAGCTATGGGGGACAAAGCTGAATTTTAGTACAGCGTTCCATCCTCAGACAGATGGTCAGTAAGAGAGGACCATCTGGATATTAGAGGACATGTTGTGAGCACGTGTCCTTCAATTTAAGGGAAGTATTGGCATGGCACCATTTGAGGCTCTATATGGAAGACCGTGTAGAACGCCTGTATGTTGGAACGAGGTAGGAGAGCGAAAGCTAATCGGTCCTGAGTTGGTGCAAATTACGACAGACAATATTAAGGTAATTAGAGAGAATCTAAAGGTAACTCAAGATCGTTAGAAGAGTTACGCAGATAAGCAATGAAACTACTTAGAATTCCAGGTGGGAGATCAAGTTTTCTTGAAGTTATCACCATGGAAAGGTGTCTTTCGCTTGGCAGGAAAGATAAGTTGAGTTCTAGGTATATTGGTCCTTATAAGATAGTGGAATGAGTTGGGCCAGCAACCTATAGACTTGAGTTGACAGCAAAATTATCTCGAGTACATGATGTTTTTCATGTGTCCATGCTGAGGAAGTATATTCCAGGTCCGACACTTGTGTTGCAAGCCCAACCAGTTGAGTTTAAAGTTGACATGTGTTACTTAGAGGATGTAGTTAAATCCTGGGCAGAAAATAACAAGTTTCAAGGAACAAGACGATCCCCCTCGTGAAGGTTCGTTAGAAACATCACGGAGTAGAGAAGGCAACCTGGGAGTTAGAGAACCAAATGAGGAAGAAGTATCCGACGATTTTCACTTAAGGACTACTAAATTTCGAGGACAATATTTCTTAAGGGGGAGCTAAGTTGTAAACCCGAGATCTCTCATTGAAATTTTCCTTACAAGTATAGTATGCTTATCAGGTAAAAACAGGGTCAACAGGTATCGTTAGAGAAGTGAACGATGTGTATTGGCTTCACGCCGTCTGCCGGGCTAAGTTAGCAAGTAGTTCGGGAGGAGGTGTGACAAAGTGGGAGTTTGTTGGGATGTATGTTCTAATCACGTTATGTTTGTAATTTAAACATTTGAAATTAACAAGAGTTATTTATTTCATCACTTTGTATCTCGCAAAGTTTACAAACTTTGTCCAATAAACTAAGCTCCAGGGTCATTGCATTTATAAGAGAACTAGAACTTAAACGGTGTGTAGTGGACACACAGGGAGGATCACGTTTGAACTAATGACCCGAACGATCTACAGTATATGGATGGGTTGGAGACCTAATCCTAGATACACTGTGGAGGCGACCCACTTTGAATTAGATACAAATGAGGTGATCTGACTCGTTCATGTGGTTAACATGCGAGTGGGGGCATCCTGTGCAATGAGATTGCACAAGACTGGACCGTAAATTTTTAGACCTACTGATGTAACACCGTTATCAGTATGGGACTAATAACTTCGTAGATGACCATTAAAGACTCGACCTGAATCTTGAGCGTGTTACGGACTCCTATCTGCTGGGGTCTGTCCTTTGACTAGTACGGGTGAGGGTGGTCACAGTTACTCGCCCAATATGCCTATCTTCTCAGGGACAGGACCAAGTAGGGAGTTGGGATCTTAACTACGCGAGATGGAATTCACTCGTTCTCGCCTTTAGGGAAACTAGAGGGGTTGTTCCCTTTAGTGTTGTCTCTAGGGCTTGGACAACGGGCGCTTACCCTCTCACTAGGCGGAGAGGGGTGTTCTGTATGGTTGGACCATTAAAACATTGTTGTTTATTAGAGGAGAAGTGGGGACTTAAGGAGCAAGAAGTAGACACATGGGTAAAACGGTAATTTGACCCATCAGTGTCTACGAACAACCTGTCAAGGGTCGACTCATGGGCATTGGTTATATCAGTGGACACAATTTGTCTTACACTGACGGGAGTGCAGCTACAGGCTTTAGTGGAGTGTTACCGTAGCTAATGAATGTTGATTAATCGGGTCACAGAGTTTGACAGGTTAATCTCGGATCATTGGAGCTCATCACTGTAGGTCCATTAGGTCCCTCGGTTGGCTCAAATTGGATTAATAGAAGGTTTATAGTTTTGGTGTGAATTTGAAGTGTTCAAATTCACTAGAGGGTAATTATGTCATTTATATGAGATATGTATGACATATTATATAGTTTAATGTGAATGAGATTCATAATAAACTATAGGTTAGCCTAATTGTCTAATTAGGGCTAATTTGGAGAAATTGGATTGAGAGAAATTAAATTGAATGTGATTCAATTTAAAAATCCACAATTATATAAATGTGATTTGTATAATTAGATATGAGATATCTTATTATATATGGTTATGCAAATATCATTTGCATAACCTATGGTTGTTGTTAAATGGTAATTAGGTGGAGATTTCAACTCTACCTATCACCATTATATAAACCTTTTGCAATAAGGATTTCAAGAGGCTCTTGTTCATTTTTTGGAATCTCACTAAAAAGAAACAAGCATTCTCTCTCAACCCTCTCTTAGTCTCTCCTCCACTCTCACCAAAAAGAGATCCACTTCTCTCCTTCTACCAAACGTTGAACAACCGAGAAACTGTGTGGAAGTGTCCGATTCGCTTGTTCGTTCGAGGAGATCAAAGACGTTGAGATCGTGATCACGAAGGGTTCGTGAACAAGAGAAGGAAAACTTGAAGACGGTTCTTTAACAATTAAGTGTTTCTTGTTGTTTTTTCCTTCTCATTGCATGTTTAATCTAGTTTCTATAGGATAGAAATGGTTTTAAGAAAACAGCTTTTATAGCGATACCACGGTGGATCGAATCACCGCTCTGCACATATGTGATTTCATTTCCTTCTCGCATTTATTGATCGTCCTTCCGCTGCGTGGAATTTCATTCCCTTCAATTGGTATTAGAGCCAATCGTTGGCTTCTCGTTGTGCATTTGTTTTCTTAAAATTAGGTGGGTAATCGCTTCCATTTCATGAGATGAATTTGTTGGTTTGCATAATTGGATGTTTCGGTTTTGGCACTCTTTAGGTTTATTCTCTGTTTGATGAGATCAAATGTAAAGGCCCGTATTTTTTGGGATAATTAGAAAATAAATCGAGTCTGTAAGTCTGGGTTTTTGGCGGCAAGAGTTGCTGTGAAGAAATCGGAGAGAAAACGGGCGAAAAAGACGAAGAACAACAAAGGAGCTTGTTGTTTTGTCGACGTCGTTGAGAGTTGTTCTTCGGCGTCTCAACGTTGTCCGTGCGGAAGGAGGCTTGGCTGCAGATCAGCGTTGCAACGCTGCGTGCGTTGAGGTGCAGTTCGCAGGCGGTTCGTGCGTACATGAGCATGAAGTTATTTCAGAATTCGTGGGCAGTTTTCTTTGTTATATTTAATTATTTCAAATGTAAAATGTATTTTTTTTAGTTTTATTTAAATAAATTTATTGATTAATATTAATATAATAGTTATATTAATGTTAATTCATTTATTTAATGCCTCTAAGTTCCAAAATCGGTCTGATTTTTGCTATTTAATTATTTTATGCATGAGATGTATGAAATATTCTATGTGCATAATGTATGTCATATATGTTGGGTTTTATGACCTAAAACTCCTGGTTTTGTAAACGGAATGTATATTCTATTTCGCAATAAAGTTGTAATTGAAATTTATTCAGTAAATGTGTTATTGAATATTGTGTATTGTGTAACCCTAATCCAATAAAGATCCCTTGGCTATAGGATTATTACTTGAGGTTTATGTGTGGCATAAAAGTGGATCAAGTTCAAGTTATAGCTAGAACGGTCTATAGTATAAGGATAGGGTTGGGTACCTTATCCCAGGATACTATGGACGCGACCCACATTGTAAAGTACAAACGATGTGATCCTAAATCGTTCATGTGGAGACATGTGAGCGGGGGCGTCCTATGCAATGAGTTTGCATAAGACTGGATTGCGAAATAGTCATTTAGACTTTATAACTTCGTTTACTGTCTTAACTGACTATATTCATACGATGACCTAGGTAACTCGATCTTAATCATGAGCGTTCTATGGACTCCTGTTTATTCGGATTATCCTTAGATTTGCATGGGTGAGAGTGGCTCGAGATTGCCGACTCAATAAGCCTCTCATTTCAGGGATAAAATCGAGTAGATAGCTGGGAACATAGTTCTGCAAGATGGAATTTACTCCTACCCGCTCTAGGGATTAGTAGAGAGGTTGTTCCCTTAAGTGCTGACTCTGGGTCTTGGACAAAGGGCCCACCCCTCTCACTGGCCCGAAAGGGATTCGGTTTGCTGGTTTGGACCACAAACCAATTGTTCATTAGAGGATCAGTGGGACTTAAGGAGCAAGAGGTAATTACAGGGGTAAAACGGAAATTTTGACCCAGTTGTAAATACAAACGACTTGTGAATGATCGACTTACTAATCATGGTTATATCGAGTGGACATAAATATATCTACAGTGAGGAGAGTGCAACCACTCAGCTTTAGTGGAGTGTCCCGGTGGTTAACGAATGTTGATTAGCTAGGCTAAAGAGTTTGGTCGGTTAATCACGTATCGTTGGAGCTCATGATCTGTAGGTCCATTAGGTCCTCCTTACTAGCTCGGACTAAGCCTTGTAACATTTTGAGAGAAAAGAATTTAAATTTTTTAAATTCGAGTTTGGGAGAAAACGTTAATTATATGTGATATATTTAACGAATCATAACTTAATTATGAATTAAACTATGATTAAAAGGAGGTGTATATATTTAAATATGATTTAAATATTAGATCGGTTTATATCATGAATAAAGATTCATGTTCTGAAAATCGATCGGGATCGAAAAATTTATTTAATTTAATATTTGATATTAAATAAATTAAAAATTAATTAATTAACTTAATTATTTAATAATTAAATTAATTAAATTAATTTTAATTAAAAATCAGTTTAATATTGATTTTTTGAATTAAAATTAAATGAAATTTAATGGATTTTCATGGATTTTTCATGAAACCCAACTTGGCAACTTGTCCAATCTTACTCATTATCAAATTCACCAAAATTGGCCACCTGCATCTCAAAGCATCCTCATCACCCTTGAGTTGTCACTCTAATGAAGCTTATTGAAGCTTTATATAATGGTGATTTGAGGTAATTTGAGGTAATTTTGGAGAAAATTCTAAATTCCCAAATTAGTGATATTTGAGGTATTTTCTTCCGAATTCTCTCAACCTATGATCCCACAATCCGTTCTAAGGCTCGAGGATAATAGGGAAGACTCTAACAGTTGTCCACGAAGTATTTGTGTTGAAAACTATCCACCGGGTGAAGAGAATTTGATCTTCAAAGTTGAGTTTTCTATCCCACTGTTTTTCCAGCTTTAAGCATGCATTTTATTTTACAAAATTGATCAACTTAGAGTGTTCAAGATCCAAAGTAGTGGGAGCAGTGAAGCTGTTATTTAGAGATAGATTCGTTTTATTAGAAAATGTACTTTTGGTTCCTGGAATCAAAAGAAATCTTGTATCTATCTCTTGTTTACTTGAACATATGTATAAAGTATCTTTTGAACATAATGAAGCGTTCATTTGCAAAAGAGGTGTACAAATATGTTCTGCTAAACTTGAAAACAACTTATATGTGTTAAGACCAACCGAATTCAAAGCTATTTTGAACACCGAGATGTTTAAAACAGTTGATACTCAAAATAAAAGGCAGAAACTTTCTCCTAGTACCTATCTTTGGCACTTGAGACTAGGCCACATTAATCTCAATAGGATTGGGAGATTGGTCAAGAGTGGTCTCCTAAGTTAGTTAGAGGACAACTCTTTACCACCATGTGAGTTCTGTCTCGAAGGAAAAATGACTAAAAGACCTTTTTCTGAAAAAGGTTATAGAGTCAAAGAACACTTGGAACTCGTGCATTCGGATCTCGATGGTCCTATTAATGTCAAGGCACGAGGAGGGTATGAATATTTCATCAGTTTAATTGATGATTATTCTAGGTATGGCTATCTTTACCTAATGCATCATAAGTCCGAAACCCTTGAAAAGTTCAAAGAATATAAGGCAGAAGTTGAGAACACATTAGGTAAAACGATTAAAACACTTCGATCAGGTCGAGGTGGAGAGTATATGGATTTAAGATTCCAAGACTATATGATAGAACATGGAATCGTATCCCAACTCTTAGCGCCCGGTACACCTCAGCAGAATGGTGTATCTGAGAGGAGAAATAGAACCCTGTTAGTCATGGTTCGATCGATGTTGAGCTACGCTCACCTGCCTAGTTCGTTTTGGGGATATCCAGTAGAAGCTGCTGTATATATTTTGAACATGGTTCCCACTAAGAGTGTTTCAGAAACACCCTATGAGTTATGGAAAGGGCGTAAAGGGAGTTTACGTCACTTCAAGATTTGGGGATGTCCGACACATGTGTTGGTGTCCAATCCAAAGAAATTGGAACATCGTTCAAAATTATGCCTATTCGTAGGATACTCCAAAGAAACGAAAGGTGGTATGTTTTATGATCCTCAAGAGGACAAAGTGCTTGTGTCGACAAATGCCACGTTCTTAGAGGAAGAGCACATGAGAGATCATCAACCTCGTAGCAGGATTGTCTTGAGTGAAATTTCCAGGGAAGCTACACATAAATCAACAAGAGTTGTTGATCAAGCTGGTCCTTCTCAGGAGTTGAGAATACCTCGAGGTAGTGGGAGGGATGTTAGACAACCCGATCGTTACATGGGTTTGACTGAAACCCAGGTCGTCATACCTGATGATGGCATTGAGGATCCATTGACCTATAAACAGGCAATGAATGATATAGAAAAGGACCAGTGGATTAAAGCCATGGACCTTGAAATGGAGTCAATGTACTTCAATTCAGTCTGGGAACTTGTAGATCAACCAGATGGTGAAAGACCTATCGGTTGCAAGTGGATCTACAAGAGGAAACGAGATCAAGCCGGTAAGGTGCAAACCTTTAAGGCTCGACTTGTGGCAAAAGGTTATACTCAAAGGGAAGGGGTGGACTATGAAGAAACCTTCTCCCCTGTTGCCATGCTTAAGTCCATTAGAATACTCTTGTCCATTGCCACGTTTTATGACTATGAAATTTGGCAAATGGATGTCAAGACAACCTTTCTGAATGGAAATCTTGAGGAGAGTATCTATATGGATCAACCAGAGGGGTTCATAGTTCAGGGTCAAGAGCAAAAGGTTTGCAAGCTTAAACGGATCTATATATGGATTGAAACAAGCATCTAGATCCTGGAATATAAGATTTGATACTGCGATCAAATCTCATGGCTTTGAACAGAATATTGACGAGCCTTGTGTTTACAAGAAGATAGTCAATACCACTGTAGCTTTCTTAGTTCTATATGTCGATGATATCTTGCTCATTTGGAATGATGCAAGGTTCCTGACTGGCGTTAAGCAATGGCTAACGACCCAATTCCAAATGAAAGATTTGGGAGAGGCTCAATTTGTTCTTGGAATCCAAATCGTTCGGAAACGCAAGAATAAAACGCTAGCACTGTCTTAGGCATCTTATATTGACAAGATGTTGGTTAGATATAAGATGCAGAATTCCAAGAAGGGGTTTTTACCTTTCAGGCATGAAATTCATTTGTCTAAGGAACAGTGTCCTAAGACATCTCAAGAAGTTGAGGATATGAGATGCATTCCCTATGCATCTGTTGTTGGTAGTCTGATGTATGCCATGCTATGTACTCGACCCGACATATGCTATGCAGTGGGAATAGTCAGTAGGTATCAGCCTAATCCAGGATATGATCACTAGACTGCCGTTAAGAACATCCTCAAGTATCTTAGGAGAACGAGGGACTATATGCTTGGGTATGGCGCAAAGGATTTGATCCTTGCAGGATACACTTACTCTGATTTTCAGACTGATGTAGATTCGAGTAAATCCACATCAGGATCATTGTTCACTCTTAACGGAGGAGCTATAGTATGGAGGAGTATAAAGCAAGGTTGTATTGCTGGCTCCACCATGGAGGCTGAGTATGTTGCAGCTTGCGAAGCAGCGAATGAGGTTGTATGGCTTAGGAAGTTCTTGACTGATTTGGAAGTTGTTCCAAATATGAATTTGCCTATCACCCTTTGTTGTGATAATACTGGTGCAGTGGAAAATTATAAAGAACCTAGAAGCCATAAGCACGGAAAGCAAATAGAGGGCAAATACCATCTCATAAGGGAGATTGTGCAACGAGGAGACGTGATCGTCACGCAGATCGCTTCGGAGCACAACGTTGTTGATCCGTTTACAAAGCCCCTCACGACTAAAGTGTTTGAGGGACACCTAGAGAGTCTAGGACTATGGGTTGTACAGTAGGGCAGTTTTTCTTTGCTCAACATGTTTTACCCCACAGACGTTTTAGTCCAAGTGAGAGTTTGTTGGGTTTTATGTCCTAAAACTCGTTGTTTTGTAAACTGAATGTATATTCTATTTCGCAATAAAGTTGTTATTGAAATTTATTCAGTAAATGTGCTACTGAATATTGTGTATTGTGTAACCCTAATCCCAAAAAGAACCCTTGGCTATAGGATGAATACTTGAGTTTTATGTGTGACATAAAATTAGATCAAGTTCAAGTTATAGCCAGAACGGTCTATAGTATAAGGATAGGGCTTGGTACCTTATCCTAGGGACACTATGGGTGCGACCCACTTTGTAGAGTACAAACAATGTGATCTTAAATCGTTCATGTGGAGACATGTGAGTGGGGGCGTCCAATGCAATGAGTTTGCATAAGACTGGACTACGAAATAGTCATTTAGACTTTATAACTCCGTTTACTGTCTTAACTGACTATATTCATACGATGACCTAGGTAACTCGATCTTAATCCTGAGCGTTCTATGGACTCCTTTTTATTTGGATTATCCTTAGATTTGCATGGGTGAGAGTGGCTCAAGATTGCCGACTCAATAAGTCTCGCATCTCAGGGATAAAATCGAGTAGATAGCTGGGAACATAGTTCTGTAAGATGGAATTCGCTCCTACCCGCTCTAGGGATTAGTAGAGAGGTTGTTCCCTTAAGTGCTGACTCTTTGTCTTGAACAAAGGGCCCACCCCTCTAACTGGCCCAAGAGGGATTCGGTTTGCTGGTTGGACCACAAACCAATTGTTCATTAGAGGATCAATGGGACTTAAGGAGCAAGAGATAATTACAGGGGTAAAACGATAATTTTGACCCAGTTGTAATTACGAACGACCTGTGAATGATCGACTTAATAATCATGGTTATATCGAGTGGGCATAAATATATCTACAGTGAGGAGAGTGCAACCACTGGGGTTTAGTGGAGTGTCCCGGTGGTTAACAAATGTTGATTAGCTAGGCTAAAGAATTTGGTCGGTTAATCACGTATCGTTGGAGCTCATGATCTGTAGGTTCATTAGGTCCTCCTTACTAGCTTGGACTAGGCCTTGTAACATTTTGAGAGAAAAGAATTTGAATTGTTCAAATTCGAGATTGGGAGAAAGCGTTAATTATATGTGATATATTTAACGAATCATAGCTTAATTATTAGTTAAACTATGATTAAAAGTAGGTGTATATATTTAAATATGATTTAAATATTAGATCGGTTTATAGCATGAATTAAGATTCATGTTCGAAAAATCGATGGGGATCGAACAATTTATTTAATTTAATATTTGATATTAAATTAAATTAAAAATTAATTAATTGAATTAATTATTTAATAATTAAATTAATTAAATTAATTTTAATTAAAAATCCATTTAATATTGATTTTTTGAATTAAAATTAAATGAAATTTAATGGATTTTCATGGATTTTCCATGAAACCCAACTTGGCAACTTGCCCAATCTTACTCATCATCAAATTCACCAAAATTGACCACCTCCATCTCAAAGCATCCTCATCACCCTTGAGTTGTCACTCTAATGAAGCTTATTGAAGTTTTATACAATGGTGATTTGAGAGAATTTGAGAGAATTTTGCAGAAAATTCTAAATTCTCGAATTAGTGACGTTTGAGGTCATTTCTTTCAAATTCTCTCAACCTAGGATCCCACAATCCATTCTAAGGCCCGAGGATAGTAGGAAAGACTCTAACAGTTGTCCACGAAGTGTTCGTGTTGAAAACCATCCACCGGGTGAAGAGAATTTGATCTTTAAAGTTGAGTTTTCTATCCCTCTGTTTTTCAAGCTTTGAGCATGCATTTTATTTTACAAAATTGATCAACTTAGAGTGTTCAAGATCCAAAATTGCTTCCGCTTTCTTAATCTAGACTCTTTCAATATAGATTTAAAATCCCACCTTAGGTTAAACATTCCATGCATCATATTTATATTATAAATGTTATAATATACAGTATGCATGATAGGTTATATTATAAGTGTTATAATATAATTAAAAGCATGTTTTAATTTATTTAATATAAGAGTTATATTTCTTAGATTAAAAGTATGTTCATGCATTTAATTCATGTGATGAATATTTGTTGTAGTATAGTATTATTCATGTGATGAATGATCAAGCACTAACATAGAAATGCAGGTAACCTAAGTTAATTATTAGTTTTAAAATGTTTAGAACTTGAATAATTAAACTTAGGTTCTCTAGTTCTAATAAGATTAGAATTAGGAAATCAAAATATGACCTTTGAATGGTGACTGATAAGTAACTCTTTCTAAGGAAGGTTTTGTCTAAGGCTTGGATATTTAAGCTAATGCTTTGCGGAACACCCCTACCTGGAAACTGACTTGGGAGTGAATTCGGTCCGGAGATTCTTAGGTTATATTATCGTGAGTGGCGTTAATTAAAAGTTGATTAATTTACTCACATGGACCTAAGTTAATAATGTGATTATAAACTTAGACTAAATCAATATAAGAATTATATTGGTAGACTTAGGTAAATATTAGCCGATTTATCTAGGTCAATCTCGAATAATATAAAGTGTTGAGTGGGAGGAAATAAAGTGTATAAGATACATTTAATTTTTCGACCACAAATCTCCGTTAAAGTCTGCACCGTGAGATCCATACTCGGCCTCATGGCGCAAATGAGAGTGTCCCCTTTCGGATGATATTTGTATGGGTCAATATCAACGTAGATGGAGAGAGTACTTATAGTGAGTGGGAGCGGGACCAGTGAAAACGCGACCAAAGGTCTCTTATTTCGATTCACACCGTGAGACGCCTATGATTTGCCTGCTAGTTTGGTTTGGACCAGACAATCCCTTCGGAGGGCCTTGATCATAGGAGTCGGAACACCGTGAATTCTCGAAAGGTATATAGTTTCCTTGTTTGTTTTCCTTCCTTGTTCACCCTTCGGTGGCTATTGTTTAGACGGATACTTGGAAACTTAAAGATTGAGGGTGACACTCACACGATTCATTAAGAGTTAATGAATTCAGACCGAAAAATGGTAACTGAACGCCTAATGGAATAAAAGTTATTCTGGTATTAGGGTCTTGTCGAGATAGTCTCGTCCAAGAGGAGGAGTGTTTCTGTTCACCATTCGGTGGCGGTCATTCTTAATCTTTAGGATATCATTGCAATTTTTAATGACCTAGGGATCATAGGATAAAAATATTGCTAAAACTTGATTGGATTTCAAAAAGTTTTTTGAGAGACTGACACAAAGCTTTTATTTGATTTTTCCAGCAAAAATGTCTAGCTCAATAATAGCGTTACTAGCATCCGACAAACTAGTGGGAGATAATTTCCAAACATGGAAAAACAATATAAACACGATTCTAGTAACTGGCGACCTTAAGTTCGTGCTCATTGAGGAGTGTCCTCAGTTGTCGAGCTCGACTGCATCACGAAGTGTTCGTGATGCATACGATTGGTGGATTAGAGCCAATGAAAAGGCCAAGGTCTACATCATTGTCAGCTTATCTGAAGTCTTGGCAAAGAAGCATGAGTTGATGGTCACCGCTAAATAGATCATGGAGTCATTGCAGGATATGTTTGGGCAACAGTCCTTTCAGGTTTGACATGACTCGCTCAAACACGTCTTCAACGCCTAGATGAAAAAAGGGGTGTCTGTCCGAGAATACGTTCTAGACATGATGACCCACTTTAATCTGGCAGAGACGAACGGGGCTTTGATAGATGAGTCGAGCCAGGTTAGCTTTATACTGGAGACTCTTCCGAAGAGTTTCCTTCAGTTTTGTTGCAATGCTGTTATGAACAAAATTAGCTACACACTGACCACTCTTCTGAATGAGCTACAGAGGTTCCAGTCCTTGATGAGGATCAGGACACTAGAAGCTGAGGCAAATGTTGCCTTCAGGTCCTATCACAGGGGTTCGACCTCTGGGACAAAACCTGTAGCTCCTTCTCACCCAAAAGGGAAGAAGAAGAAAATGAAGAAGGGTAAAGCTGACCGCGGTGCCGCCCAAAGGGGCAAATAGGTAGGTAAGGAAGTTACAGAAAAAGGAAAGTGTTTCCACTGCAATCCCGCCCACTGGAAGCGTAACTGCCAAAGTTCCTTGCCGAGAGGAAGAATCAAGATAAATGTGATTTACTAGTAACTGAAACCTGTTTAGTGGAGAGTAATGACTCTGCCTGGATATTTTGATCCGGGCGCCACTAACCATGTTTGTTCTTCTTTTAAGGGAATTAGTTCCTGGTAGCAGCTGCGAGAGGATGAGGTGACTCTACGGGTTGGATCCGGGGAGACTGTCCAGTTGCAGCGATTGGAAAAGTGAAGCTCTTTTTCGGCAGGAATTTCATTTTATTAGGTAATTTTTATGTAATTCCAGGGTTTACTAGAAACCTAATTTCTATTTCCTGCCTACTTGAACACTCTATTTCTGTAAATTTTTCTAGTAATAAAGCGTTTATTTCTAGAAATGGAAATTTCTTGTGTTCTGCTTCACTTGAGTCTAATCTGTATGTTTTGAAACCAAATTCGGTCAAAAGCATTCTGAATACTGAATTATTTAAAACAACAGAAACATGAACTAAAAGAGTGAAAGTTTCTCCTAAAGAAAATGTCCATCTTTGGCATCTACGTTTAGGCCACATTAATCTGAATAGGATTGAGAGACTAGTGAAGAATGGACTTCTAAGCGAGTTGGAAGAAAAGTCTTTACCGGTGTGTGAGTCATGCCTTGAAGGCAAAATGACCAAACGTCCTTTTAGTGGAAAAGGATATAGAGCCAAAGAGCCCCTTGAGCTTCTACATTCTGACCTTTGTGGTCCGATGAGTGTTAAAGCACGAGGTGGTTACGAATACTTTGTATCTTTCATAGATGACTATTCGAGGTATGGGTATATTTACCTAATGCATAGGAAGTTTGAAACTCTTGAAAAGTTCAAGGAGTACAAGACTTAGGTTGAGAACCTATTAGGTAAAACTATAAAAACAGTTCGATCGGATCGAGGTGGAGAGTATATGGACACTGAATTCTAGGACTATATGATAGAACATGGAATTACGTCCCAACTCTCAGCACCTTGTATGCCACAGAAGAATGGTGTATCGGAGAGGAGAAACAAAACCTTGTTGGACATGGTTCGGTCGATGATGAGCTATGCTCGTCTCCCTGATTCTTTTTGGGGTTACGCAGTGGAGACTGCGGTGTATATTTTGAACAATGTTCCGTCGTAGAGTGTTTGTGAAACACCTTTCGAACTCTGGAATGGACGTAAAGGCAGTTTACACCATTTTAGAATTTGGGGATGCCCGACCCACGTGTTGGTGTCAAATCCGAAGAAGTTGGAACCCCGTTCAAAATTGTGCCTATTTGTAGGTTACACAAAAGAGACTAGGAGTGGTCTATTTTTCGATCCTAAGGAAAATAGGGTGCTTGTGTTGACAAACGCCACTTTCCTTGAAGAAGACCACGTCAGAGATCATTTGCCTAGAAGCAAAATCGTGTTGAACGAAATGGACAGTACATCAACAAGAGTTGTTGATGGGGCTAGTACATCAACAAGTGTTGTTGATCCTAGCACGTCAAGTCAAGTTCGTTCCCAAAAGTTGGGAATGCCTCGACGTATAGGGAGGGTTGTGAGACAGCCTAAACGTTACATGGATTTAGCTGAAACCCAAGTCGTCACCCCTGATGATGACTGCGAGGATCCATTGACCTATGATCAGGCAATGACAGACGTTGACAAGGACGAATGGATTAAAGTTATGGACCAGGAAATAAAGTCGATATACTTCAATTTCATTTGGGAGCTTGTGGATCAACCGGATGGGGTAAAACCTATAGGTTGCAAGTGGATCTACAAGCGTAAACGTGGCGTAGATGGGAAGGTTCAGGCCTTCAAACCACGACTAGTGGCAAAGGGTTTTACCTAGGTTGAAGGGGTTGACTATGAGGAAACCTTTTCACCGGTTGCCATGGTAAAGTCGATCAGGATTCTTCTGGCCATTGTCGCTGACTATGAGGTATGGCAAATGGATGTCAAGATCGCCTTTCTGAATGGCAACCTTGATGAGACTATCTACATGGACCAGCCCAAGGGGTTCATTACCCAAGCTAAGAGCAAAAGGTTTGTCGGCTTCATAGGTCCATTTATGGACTGAAACAAGCCTCGAGGTCTTAGAATATAAGGTTTGATGAGGCGATCAAATCTTATGGCTTTGATTAGAATGTTGACAAGCCTTGTGTCTACAAGAAAATCGTCGACAAAATTGTCGCATTTCTGGTATTGTACGTGGATGATATCCTTCTCATTGGGAATGAGGTAGGATTTCTTACTGACGTAAAAAAATGGTTGGCTTCACAATTCCAAAAAATGAAAGATTTCGGAGAAGCACATTTTGTTATAAGTATCCAGATTGTCCGGAACCAGAAGAACAGAACGCTAGCCATGTCTTAGGCGTCTTATATGGACAAGATGTTGTCTAGATATAAGATGCAGAACTCCAAGAAGAGCTTGCTGCCTTTCAGGCATGGGGTTCACTTGTCTAAGGATCAATCTCCTAAGACTCCTCAAGAGGTTGAGGATATGACACGAATCCCTTATGCTTCAGCTGTAGGGAGCCTGATGTATGCCATGCTCTGTACTAGGCCCGACATTTGTTATGTAGTAGGGATTGTCAGTAGGTATCAATCCAATCCAGGATTAGATCACTGGACAGCCGTAAAGGCAATCCTCAAGTATCTTTGGATAACGAGGAACTACAACCTAGTGTATGGGAGTGGGGATTTGATCATTACGGGATACACAGATTCTGACTTTCAGACCGATTAAGATTCTAGGAAAAGCACTTCGGGGTCAGCCTTCATTCTGAATGGAGGAGCTGTAGTATGGAGAAGCATCAAGCAGGGATGCATCACTGATTCCACTATGGAAGCCGAGTACGTTGCGGCTTGTGAAGCTGCAAAGGAAGTTGTTTGGCTTAGAAAGTTCATGATGGATTTGGAAGTTGTTCCAAATATGAACTTGTCGATCATGCTGTTTTGTGAGAACACTGGTGTTGTAGCCAACTACAGAGAGCCTCGGAGTCATAAGAGGGGCAAGCACATTGAGCGAAAGTATCACCTGATACGGGAGATTGTGCACCACGGCGACGTGACGGTCACGCAGATATCGTCGTAGCACAACGTTGCTGATCCATTTACAAGTGCTTCCTAACTAGGGCACCTAAAGAGTCCTAGAGAGTCTAGGTCTTCGAGTGCTTCCTAACTAAGGCAAATGAGAGTATTGTAAAGGGGTATTCAATACCCTAGTTTATTGTATTACTTTATTATAATCTATTGTACATTTGAGAAATGTATGTTTTCTCCACTAGCTTAGTCCAAGTGGGAGTTTGTTCGGATGTATGTCCTAATCTCGTTTTGTTCGTAATATTACAATTTGAAATAAATAAGAGTTATTTATTTAATCACATTGTGTCTCAAAATTTTTACAAACTTTGTTCAATAAACTAAGCTCCAAGGTCGTTGAATTTATGAGAGAACTAGAACTTCAACGATATGTAGTGGACACACAGGGAGGATCACGTTCTAGTTAATGACCCGCACGGTCTACGTATATGGATAGGGTTGGAGACCTAATCCTTGATACGCTATGGATGTGGCCTGCTTTGTATTAGATACAAACGAGGTGATCTGACTCGTTCATGTAGTTGACATGCGAGTGGGGGCATCCTGTGCAATGAGATTGTACAAGACCAGACCGTGAATTATTAGAACTATTGATTTAACACCGTTGAAAGTATAGGAGTAATAACTTCGTGGATGACCATTATTGACTCGACCTGAATCCTGAGCGTGTTACGGACTCTTGTGTGTGGGAGTCTATCCTTTGACTAGTCCGGGTGAGGGTGGTCACAGTTACTCACCCAATATGCCTATCTTCTCACAGGCAGGACCATGTGGGGAGCTGGAAACATAACTATGCGAGATGGAATTCACTTGCCCGCCTTTAGGGAAACTAGAGGGGTTGTTCCCTTAAGTGTTGCCTCTAGGGCTTGGACAACGGGCGCCCACCGTCTCACTGGCCCGAGAGGGGTGTTGTGTATGGTTGGACCATTACTACGTTGTTGTTCATTAGAGGAGCAGTGGGGACTTATAGAGAAAGAAATAAACACATGGGTGAAACGATAATTTGACCCAACAGTGTCTAAGAACAACATGTGAAGGGTCGACTCATGGGCATTGGTTATATAAGTGGACACAACTTGTCTTACAGTGATGGGAGTGCAACTACGGGCTTTAGTGGAGTGTTACTGTAGCTAATGAATGTTGATTAACCGGGTCAAAGAGTTTGACAGGTTAATCTCGGATCATTGGAGCTCATCACTATAAGTCCATTAGGTCCCTCGGTTGGCTAAAACTGGATTAATAGAAGGTTTACAGTTTTGGTGTGAATTTGAAGTGTTCAAGTTCATTAAAGGGTAATTATGTCATTTATATGAGATATGATTGACATATTATATAGTTTAATGTGAATAAGATTCAGAATAAACTATAGGTTAGCCTAATTGTCTAATTAGCGCTAATTTGGAGAAATTAGATTGAGATAAATTAAATTCAATGTGATTCAATTTAAAAATTCACAATTATACAAATGTGATTTGTATAATGAGATATGAGATATCTTATTATATGTGGTTATGCAAATATGATTTGCATAACATATGGTTGTGGTTAAATGGTAAATTGGTGGAGATTTCAACTCCACCTATCACCATTATTTAAAATCTTTTGTAAGAAGGATTTGGTAAGTGAATGATCATTTTTTTTTATTTCTCACCAAAGAGCTCATCATTCTCTCTCAACTTCTCTCTCAATCTCTCCTCCCTTTCACCCAAAGAAGAGTCCCACAACACTCCTTCTACCAAAAGTAGAACAACCAAGAAACCTTTCGGATCGTGTCCGGTTTATTGTTTGTTCGAGGAGATCGAGTACGTTGAGATCGTGATCACGAAGGGTTCGTGACCGGAGAAGGAAAACGTGAAGAGGGTTCTTCAACAACTAAGTACACTTGTTGTTTTTCTTCTTAAATTTCATGTTTAGCCTAGTTTTTATGTGATAGAAACTGTTTTAAGAAAACAAATTTCACAACGATTCCACAACGATTCGATCGTCCTTCCGCTGCGTGGGATTTCATTCCCTTCAAATTTACCATCTACTTCTCTGTCATCCACGTGCCAGGTCAAGTTTTTAGCACAATCAATACTTCTAAATATCCTTTTGAATCTTGGAATAGGTAGAAAATATCATAATACTTTTGCAGGAATTTCTTTTTTCTCTTCATTTGTATTCTTATCATATTTTCCACCTTGCTGCACCACATTCTGAACATTCAATTGGATCGTCATATTCCTTTCTATACAAACAACAATTATTAGGGCATGCATGAATTTTTTCATACTCCATTCCTAGTGCACGTAAGGTTTTCTTTGCTTCATACATTGATGGTGGGAGCTCATTAGTAGCAGGCAAGACTATCTTTAATGTTTTGAGTAGTTTTGAAAAACTAGTATCACTCCATCTATATCTAAATTTCAAATTATACAATTTTACCAATGTAGACAACTTGGTGAATTTTTTACATCCTTCATATAATGGTTTCTCAGCATCATTAAGCAACTTCTCAAACCCATTTGGATCTTTAGAATATTCCCCATGAGCAACGTAAACCATTTCTTTTATACCTCCAACATCGTTCTCTTCATACATATGGGTATCCAACTTAGAAAACTTTCCATGTACAGATGAACTAGGAAGTTCTTCACCATGCCAAACCCAAATTTTATAACTTTTGCCAATGCCATTGACATATAAATGATCTCTAATAACATTGCTACTATGTTTTTCACACTTCCCACATTTTAAACAAGGACAACGAATAGATGTACTATTTGTATTAGAAAATTCAAATTTGATGAAGTTTTCAACACCCAACACAAAATCTTTAGTTAGTCTACTCTTGTTCATCCATGATTTGTCCATAATTGTAATTCTAGTAAGAAAAGATGCTAAGTAATCAGTAACAACATAAATTCTAATAAACTATTTTACAAAGTTCCAACATTGCACTCACAAGATTTATGAATTAAGGATAATAAACTCTGACTTCTACAACAATTCACCCCCTTCTCTGATCTTAAGACTATTTCCTAATTCCTATAATGTTAAAGTCAAAATCATTCAGTGTGAAGTCATAAAAGTTTTGGCTATAGTGTTACTATCAATCTGTACAAAGTCCTCCCTAAAACTCTAGTTATATGCTCAAAAGTACGTGAAAGAAATAGGTGTGAAATTAAATTGTCACCCGCAAACTCTCCTTTTATCATCAAGCATGTAACAAATTTCTAAGACCTAACTACGATAAAAAAATCACTTCTTATATCATAAAAGAATACCTAGCCTCCAAACTTCAATCACAAAACTAACAGGGATTCAGATGCACAAAGTTACTAGAAACGATTCTACATAACATAAGTCTCTAAGAAAACAAAGCCACAGGCTCACCAAACAAAACTTATAACATGCTAAAATTGAAAAGAAAACATTCAGAATTACTACGAAACAAAACTTTATTGAACATACATACAAAACTAAACTAACTTATCCAAAATTCATGAACATAAACATTAAACTAAACATAGCAAAACTTTTTTTTTTTAAATAAAATATGCATTAAAAAACCCATGTTTTCATTCTCAAACCATTGTTTAAAGTATATTTCAATGACGTATGTTGGAAGAGTAAACCACTAAAAAAATGCATTGGAAGGAAAACATCGTTTAATGTGTGTTTGGTTACCACGACAGAGATTGATCAAAATACAGAGTACTAATAGAAAACAAAATTCTCTCAAAGAAGGAAAACAAAATGTTGATATAAGAAGTTAAGTTTCCCTGATTTTATATTTTCTCAATCTATTTCAATACTTCCCTCCAAAACTTAAACATCATTCCATTACTAAATAAGTGTTGTTGGGATTTGTGCCCTAAACTTATGTAATTTTGATCAAATAAATAAAGAGTTATTTGTTTTGATAAAAATTATATTCTTGCTTTATAAATCCAATAAACTAAGCTCCAAGGTTATAATGTATCTTAAACATCAGTGTAGTAGACATTATTTAGATTGTGTTCAAGTGTATAACCTAAATGGTCTATGGTATAAGAATAAGGTTGGAAACCTTATTCTGGTAACACCATGGTTGCAACCCACTTTGTAATTAGTACAAATGAGGTAATCCAACCCATTCATGTTAGGATATATGTCCTAATCTTGTTTTGTTTGTAATATTACCATATGAAATTAATAAGAGTTATCTCTTTCATCGCTTTGTGTCTCGCAATTTTACAAACTTTGTCCAATAAACTAAGCTCCAGGGTCATTGAATTTATGAGAGAACTAGAACTTGAACGGTGTGTAGTGGACACACAGGGAGGATCACGTTCGAGTTAATGACCCGAACGGTCTACAGTATATGGATAGGGTTGGAGACCTAATCCCGGATACGTTGTGGATGTGGCCCGCTTTGTATTAGATACAAACAAGGTGATCTGACTCGTTCATGTGGTTGACATGCGAGTGGGGGCATCCTGTGCAATGAGATTGTACAAGACCGAACCGTGAATGATTAGATATACTGATTTAACACCGTTGAAAGTATAGGACTAATAACTTCGTGGATGACCATTATTGACTCGACCTGAATCCTGCGCGTGTTACGGACTCCTGTCTGCGGGGGTCTGTCCTTTGACTAGTACGGGTGAGGGTGGTCATAGTTACTCACCCAATATGCCTATCTTCTCAGGGGCAGGACCATGTGGGGAGCTGGGAACATAACTACGCGAGATGGAATTCACTCGTTCCCGCCTTTAGGGAAACTAGAGGGGTTGTTCCCTTAAGTGTTGTCTCCAGGGATTGGACAATGGGTGCCCACCCTCTCACTGTCCCGAGAGGGGTGTTGTGTATGGTTGGACCATTACTACGTTGTTGTTCATTAGAGGAGGAGTGGGGACTTAAGGAGCAAGAAATAGGCACATGGGTAAAACGATAATTTGAGCCAACAGTGTCTACGAACAACCTGTGAATGGTCGACTCATGGACATTGGTTATATCAGTGGACACAACTTGTCTTCCAGTGATGGGAGTGTAGCCATGGGCTTTAGTGGAGTGTTAACGTAGCTAATGAATGTTGATTAACCGGGTCAAATAGTTTGACAGGTTAGTCTCGGATCATTGGAGCTCGTCACTGTAGGTCCATTAGGTCCCTCGGTTGGCTCAAACTAGATTAATAAAGGGTTTACAGTTTTGGTGTGAATTTGAAGTGTTCAAATTCATTAAAGGGTAATTATGTCATTTATATGAGATATCAATGACATATTATATAGTTTAATGTGAATGAGATTCATAATAAACTATAGGTTAACTTAATTGTCTAATTAGGGCTAATTTAGAGAAATTAAATTGAATGTGATTCAATTTAAAAATTCACTATTATACAAATGTGATTTGTATAATGAGATATGAGGTATCTTATTATATGTGGTTATGCAAATATGATTTGTATAACCTATGGTTGTGGTTAAATGGTAAATAGGTGTTGATTTCAATTCCACCTATCCCCATTATTTAAACTCCTTTGCAAGAGGGATTTGAAAGTTCAAGGCTCATTTTTTGGATTTCTCACCAAAGAGATCTTGTTATTCTCTCTCAACACTTCTCTCATTCTCTCCTCCCTTACACCAAAGAAGAGTCCCACCACTCCCCTTCTACCTAAAGGAGAACAACCGAGAAACCTTTTGGAACGTGTCCGGATCGTTGGTTCGTCGAGGAGATCGAGTTCGTTGAGATCGTGATCACAAAGAATTCGTGACCGGAGGAGGAATACGTGAAGAAAGGATTCTTCAACAAGTAAGTGGTCTTACTGATGGAGATCGGATCTCCTTGAGCAGCGAAAACGTGTTTGGGATCGGATCTCCTTGAGCAGCGGAAAGGTACAGACCTTTAAGGCTAGACTTGTGGCAAAGGGTTTTACCCAAAGGGAAGGAGTTGACTATGAAGAGATTGTTTCCCCTGTTGCTATGCTGAAGTCTATGAGGATACTCTTGTCCATAGCCACATTTTTATGATTATGAAATTTGGCAAATGGACGTCAAGACTGCCTTTTTGAATGGTAATCTTGACGAGAGCATCTATATGTCTCAGCCCGAAGGTTTCATAACCAAAGGTCAGGAGCAAAATGTTTGCAAGCTCAATCGATCCATTTATGGGTTGAAACAAGCGTCAAGATCTTGGAATATAAGATTTGATACTGCGATCAAGTCTTACGGCTTTGACCAAAACGTTGATGAGCCTTGTGTTTACAAGAGGATCATCAACGACAAAGTAGCTTTGTTAGTACTTTATGTGGATGATATCCTACTCATTGGGAATGATGTAGGATACCTTACTGACATAAAGAATTGGCTGGCGGCCCAATTCCAAATGAAAGATTTGGGAGAGGCACAATATGTTCTTGGAATTCAGATCCTCAGGAATCGCAAGAACAGAACGCTAGCACTGTTTCAAGCGTCTTATATCGACAAAATGTTGTCAAGATATTCGATGTAGAATTCCAAGAGGGACTTATTGCTCTTAAGGCATGGAGTTCATCTGTCTAGGGAAAAGTGTCCCAAGACACCTCAAGAAGTTGACGATATGAGACATATTCCCTATGCCTCTGCAGTATGTAGCTTAATGTATGTTATGCTATGCATGAGGCCAGATATTTGTTATGCAGTGGGAATAGTCAGTAGGTAGCAGCCCAATCCAGGGTTAGACCACTGGACAACAGTTAAAAATATCCTCAAGTATCTAAGGAGAACGAGGGACTATACGCTTGTGTATGGGTCTAAGGATTTGATCCTTACTAGATACACTGATTCTGATTTTCAGACCGATAAGGATTCTCGAAAATTCACATCGGGATCAGTTTTCACCCTTAACGGGAGAGCTATAGTATGGCAAAGCATCAAGCAAGGATGCATCGCTGACTCCACAATGGAGGTTGTGTATGTCGCTGCTTGTGAAGCAGCGAAAGAGGCTTTTTGGCTAAGGAAATTCCTTACTGATTTTGAAGTTGTTCCAAATATGGAATCTCCCATCACCTTATACTGTGACAAGAGTGGTGCGGTAGCCTATTCGAAGGAACCTCACAGTCATAAGCGAGGTAAACACATCGAGAGGAAGTATCACCTGATACGAGAAATAGTGCAACGAGGAGATGTGACAGTCACAAAGATCGCTTCGGAGCACAATATTGTTGATCCGTTTACAAAGACTCTCACGGCTAAAGTGTTCGAGGGTCATCTGGAAAGTCTGGGTCTACGAGATATGTACATAGGCTAAATCTAGGGCAAGTGGGAGATATGTAATGGGGTATATGGATGCCCTAGTTTATTGAATTTATAGCTCTGATACCATGTTCCTGCTTGAAAAACAGAGAATTGTTGTGTTTCTAATTTACTGGAACTTGCTTGGAGCAAGGAGTTGCTGCGAGTCTACAAATGTAAACGTTTATTCCTCTTCCTTCTTAGTTTAATTGTTAAACTTAGTATGTTTGTATGCAATTAATCCATGCCTAATTGGACTAGAGTTGATTATATGCTTGTTCTGTATTTTTTGTCAATGTATGAGTTTTTGTTTCAATTAAAATAATCAAGCACATTAACGATCCTAAACACGTTTTCGCTGCTCAAGGAGATCCGATCTCCATCAATTGGTATCAGAGCAATGCTTGATTTGTTTTGCTTTGAAACAAAATTGCATTGATTTTGGTGGGAATTGCATTGGTTTGTCAGAAACTGCTGTTAGGAGTTTTTTTGGCCTTAGTTTACTTTGATTTTGATCAAATTGTATGTAAAGGCCCTCGCGTTTTGGGGCAAAAAGTGCATATTTGAGTCTCAGAATTGAGTTACGAGTCGTCGACCGGCCATGCAATTCGATTGAGAATCGAAGGAGAAATTGAAGAACGGTTGCTTGTGTTCGAAGAAGAAAGTCGTTGTCGAAGCGATAGCGTTGTAACGCCGCTTCATCGCCGTCGCAACGTTGAAGAACGCGCGCCGCAACGCCGATGTTTCCCTATCGACGTGGCGCTCAAGGGTCGGGCCGGCGTTAACGCCGCTCGCCACAGCGTTACCAACGCCATCCCGATAGCAGCGCGCGCATACGACAAAGCGGGTGTTGCAACGTTGGCATCTGCGTTGCAACGGCGTGGGGTATTCCAGCAGCTGCAGACCGATTCGGCTGGTTCATTAGTTTTGGTCCGGTTCGAGCGGTTCAAGGCCAATTCAGGGTGTTTTTGGACCGGTTTCATGAAATAAAATTAATGTAATTTTATTTTTTGCACTTTAGGGGCCAAATTATTCCGGTTTTACAACTGTTTATCTTCATGAATGTCATTTAGATTTTTCCCACCTTAGGATAAGCATGATCATGCATTTTATTTCTATAAATGTTATATGAATATGGTTGAATGCATGATTGATTTATTTTTCATGAGTAATTAATTATAATTGTTATGATTAGATTATATGGAAAATAAATTGCATGGAGCATGAAATTACTTAGTTTCAAATAAATGTTATTTTATTTAAGTAATTTTATAACTCAATTAGTTGAATTCCTTTTATAACTCCAATTTGAATAATGATTGTTGGATTTATAATATAGTTTCTTTACCATAGGTTAATTATTAAAATTTATAAAATTATAAATTGAAGGGGTTTTAGAAACCATAACCTATAATAAAGAAATGCATGCAAACATAGGAACTTGGGTTAAAATTTAAATTAGTTTTAAATCGTTTAAAATTAATTTAGACTCCAAGTTTTAATTTCTAATAGGATTAGAAATTAGTCTTACGTGGTATTTTAAATAGTTTAAAATACAAAGAGGGACTTTAGAACTTTGGTTATAAGGGAACTCTACCATGAAGTTCTCATCTAAGGTTGGGGTACTTTAAGTCGACTTTAACTTAACACCTCCTACACGGAACCGACCAAAACTCGAGTTGAATTAACCTTAGTTCTATTTTATCTCTAGGTAATTAAAATGTTTATTCACCTAGACATAAGGTTCTAAGACCTAGTTATAATAGTTATAATAGGCATAGACTTAGATAGATTCTTTTAGCCAGAATTCGACTAAGTTAAACCTATACCCTAATTTTAGGAGCTTCAGTGGGAGAAAACGAGATGTTCGCATCGAGTTTACTCTCACGCCCTCAAGAGTTCACACCGTGAGTTCCATGCTCAGCTACGTGGCGTCAATACGGCGTCCCCCTACGGTATGTGTTTGCATGGTTCAATACCAAGGTGAATGAGGGAAGTATCCATAGTAAATGGGAGCAGGACGCGTGTCAACGTATCCTACGGTCTCCTCCATTAGGTCGCACCATGAGATTTCTATAGTCCGCCTGCTAGGTTGTCTTGGAACAACCAAACCCTACGGAGGGCCTGACTATAGGGATCGGAACACCGCGAACTCTAGAAATGGATAGGGTCTCTTAGGTTGTTTGCCATCGCTGTCTTTCTTAATAGTAGTCTGCTGGCTCTGGCCTATTGGATCCGAAAATGGTAGGGTCACATTTACGGGATGAGTTAAGCTAGTTAACAAGTCCTTGACCAAACAAATGGTAGCTAAGGACCATTGGGACATGAGATGTTCTGGTAGTGGGAATTGGCTGAGAAAGTCTCAATTCAAGGGAGGAATGACTGACCGCCCGACGGAGGCTTTTGTTCTAAACCCTTGAAGTATCGTTGCAAAATTAAAGGTTTAATTTAAACATTGGGTTTAGTTTAAACACTAGGGTTCTTTAATAATTTTACTAAATATGATTGGTTTTACAATGGGTTAAAAGGCATAACTAATTAGAACTTTTTTGGATTTTCAGCATGTCCTCATATATAGCCTTACTCAAAAAGGAACGTTTAACTGGTGAAAACTTTACTACGTGGAAGTCAAACCTGGATGCGATCCTTGTTATTGACGACCTTCGGTTCGTACTAACTGAGGAATGTCCTCAAATTCCTGCTCAAGCCGCACCTCAATCTGTTAAGGATGCGTTTGACCGTTGGGCCAAGGACAATGAAAAAGCCTATATCCTGGCTGGGATATCTGATATTTTAGCCAGGAGATTGGAGGGTATGGTCTCAGCTCGTGAGATCATGGCCTATTTGCAAAATTTGTCTGGACAACCGTCTGAACAAATTCGGCACGAATCCATCAAGTATATTTATAACACGCGCATGAAGGAGGGAACTTCAGTGAGAGAACATGTGAGATCTTATAGTTCACTTCAACGTGGCCGAAATGAACGGAGCGGTCATAGATGAGCAAATTCAAGTATTCTTCATCCTGGAATCTCTTCCGAAGAGTTTCCTGCCATTCCGTAGAAATGTGGAGTTGAACAAAAAGGAGTATAACCTGACTTCCCTCCTAAATGAACTACAAACTTTCCAGTCTCTTATGAAGACTAAGGGACAGGCTGATGGAGAGGCAAATCTGTTTGCCCATTCCAGAAGGTTCCAGAAGGGTTCATCCTCTGGGACTAAGTCTTGTGGTTCTTCTTCTGGGATTAAGAAGACTCGGAAGAAGAGGAAAGGAGAAAAAGGGAAAGCTTCTGCCACTGCAGACATTGAGCTCAAAGAGAAGAAAGGTAAATCAGATTTACTTATTCTTGAAACTTGTTAAGTGGAGAATGATGATTTGACCTGGATACTTGATTCAGGAGCCACTAATCACGTTTGCTCTTCATTTCAGGAAAATAGTTCCTTCAAAGAGCTCGAAGAGGGTGAGATGACGCTCAGGGTTGGAACGGGAGACATCGTCTCAGCTCGTGTAGTGGGAGATGCCAAGCTATTTTTCGGAGATAGATTTCTTTTATTAAAAAATCTGTATATAGTTCCTAAGCTTAAAAGAAACTTAATTTCTATCTCTTGTGTAATAGAACTTGGATATTGTATTTCTTTTTCAATTAATGAAGCGTTCATTTTGAAAGAAGGTGTCAATATTTGTTCTGCTAAATTGAAAAATGGCCTGTACGTACTAAAACCGAATAAAACCAAAGCAATTTTAAATCATGAGATGTTTAAAAATGCTAGTACTCAAAATAAAAGGCAAAGAATTTCTCCAAATAATAATACCTATCTATGGCATCATAGACTTGGTCATATTAATCTCAACCAGATTGAGAGGCTCTCTAAGAATGGACTTCTAAACAAGTTAGAAGATGATTCTTTACCTCCTTGCGAATCATGCTTGGAAGGTAAAATGACCAAGCGACCTTTTACAGGAAAAGGTTACAGAGCCATAGAACCTTTAGAACTTGTACATTCGGATCTGTGTGGTCCGGTGAATGTTAAAGCTCGAGGAGGGTACGAATATTTCATCTCCTTCATAGATGATTATTCGAGGTATGGTTATCTATATCTAATGCATCACAAGTCTGAGGCTCTTGAAAAGTTCAAAGAGTATAAGGCTGAAGTAGAGAATGCATTAGGGAAAACAATTAAAACACTTCGATCCGATCGAGGTGGAGAGTATATGGATTTGAGATTCCAGGATTATATGATAGAACATGGAATTAAATCTCAACTCTCAAAGACCTAATACACCACACAGCAAAGGGGTGTGTCGAAAAGGAGAAATAGAACCTTGTTGGACATGGTTCGTTCTCTATGATGAGCTATGCTCGGTTGTCCGCCTCGTTTTGGGGATACGCAGAGAGACCGCAGCTCAAATCTTGAATAGGTGCTCCATCAAAAGTGTTTTTAGAAACACCTTTTGAACTGTGGAAGGGGCGTAAACCTAGTTTACAACACTTAAGGATTTGGGGTTGTCCGACACACGTGCTCGTGACAAACCCAAAGAAGTTGGAACCTCGTTCAAAATTGTGCCAATTTGTTGGCTATCCCAAAGAAACGAGAGGTGGTCTTTTTTACGACCCACAAGAAAACAAGGTGATTGTATCGACAAACGCCACGTTCTTGGAGGAAGATCACATGAGGAACCACGTACCGCGTAGTAAATTAGTACTAAATGAAACTACTCATATACCAACAAGAGTTATTAATCAAGCTAGACCTTCATCAAGAGTTGATGGAAGAGCCAGCACCTCAAGTCAGTCTCGTCCTTCTCAATCGTTGGGAATGCCTCGACGCAGTGGGAGGGTTGTTTCAAACTCGACCGCTACTTGGGTTTAGCTGAAACTCAAGTTGTCATACCCGATGATGGCGGCGAGAAGATCCATTGTCTTATAAACAGGCAATGAATGACGTGAGACAAGGACCAATGGATCAAAGCCATGGACCTTGAAATGGAGTCAATGGACTTCAATTCAGTATGGGAACTTGTAGACCAACCTGAAGGCGTTAGACCCATAGGGTGTAAATGGATCTATAAGAAAAAGAGAGATACAGCCGGAAAGGTACATACCTTTAAGGCTAGACTTGTAGCAAAGGGTTTTACCCAAAGGGAAGGAGTTGACTATGAAGAGACTTTTTCCCCGTTGCTATCTTTGAAGTCTATATGATACTCTTGTCCATAGCCACATTTTATGATTATGAAATTTGGCAAATGGACGCCAAGATCGCTTTTTGAATGGTAATCTTGACGAGAGCATCTATATGTCTCAGCCCGAAGGTTTCATAACCCAAGGTCAGGAGCAAAAAGTTTGCAAGCTCAATCGATCCATTTATGGGTTGAAACAAACGTCAAGATCTTGGAATATAAGATTTGATACTGCGATCAAGTCTTACGGCTTTGACCAAAACGTTGATGAGCCTTGTGTTTACAAGAGGATCATCAACGACAAAGTAGTTTTGTTAGTACTTTATGTGGCTGATATCCTACTCATTGGGAATGATGTAGGATACCTTAATGACATAAAGAATTGGCTGGCGACCCAATTCCAAATGAAAGATTTGGGAGAGGCACAATATGTTCTTGGGATTCAAGATCCTCAGGAATCGCAAGAACAGAACGCTAGCACTGTCTCAAACGTCTTATATCGACAAAATGTTGTCAAGATATTCGATGCAGAATTCCAAGAGGGGCTTATTGCCCTTCAGGCATGGAGTTCATCTGTCTAGGGAACAGTGTCCCAAGACACCTCAAGAAGTTGAGGATATGAGACATATTCCCTATGCCTCTGCAGTAGGTAGCTTAATGTATGCTATGCTATGCACGAGGCCAGACATTTGTTATGCAGTGGGAATAGTTAGTAGGTAGCAGTACAATCCAGGGTTAGACCACTGGACAACAGTTAAAAATATCCTCAAGTATCTAAGGAGAACGAGGGACTATACGCTTGTGTATGGGTCTAAGGATTTGATCCTTACTGGATACACTGATTCTGATTTTCAGAACGATAGAGATTCTTGAAAATCCACATCGGGATCAGTTTTCACCCTTAACGGGGGAGCTATAGTATGGCGAAGCATCAAGCAAGGATGCATCGCTGACTCCACAATGGAGGTTTAGTATGTCGGTGCTTGTGAAACAGCGAAAAAGGTTGTTTGGCTAAGGAAATTCCTTACTGATTTGGAAGTTATTCCAAATATGGAATCTCCCATCACCTTATACTGTGACAACAGTGGTGCGGTAGCCAATTCGAAGGAACCTCGCAGTCATAAGCGAGGTAAGCACATCGAGAGGAAGTATCACTTGATACGAGAAATAGTGCAACGAGGAGATGTGACAGTCACGAAGATCGCTTCGGAGCACAATATTGTTGATCCGTTTACAAAGACTCTCACGGCTAAAGTGTTCGAGGGTCATCTGGAAAGTCTGGGTCTACGAGATATGTACATAGGCTAAATCTAGGGCAAGTGGGAGATATGTAATGGGGTATATGGATGCCCTAGTTTATTGAATTTATATCTCTGTAACCATTGTTTTAGATTTTGTTGTACCCCACTAGAGTTTTAGTTCAAGTGGGAGTTTGTTGGGATTTGTGCCCTAAAACTCGTAGTTTGTAATTATGTTCTAATTAATGTAAGAAAGAGTTATTATTTCAATAAAGTGTTATTGTTCGTTATCTACGAGTTTGCCTTTATTTAAACCCTAAATCCAATAAACTAAACATCCAAGGTCATTAAATGAATCTCTAATCTGATGTAATGTACATAAAAAGATCTCGCTTAGAGATACAACCTAAAGGGTCTATAGTTAGGGGATAAGGTTTGGGTACCTTACCCTGGTTAAACTATGGATGTGACCCACTTTGTATTTGATACAAACACAGTGATCCTAACGTGTTCGTGTAGATGACATGTGAGTGGGGATATCCTATGTAATGAGATTACATAAGACCGGACCACGAAATAGTAACCTCTAGCTGTAACTCCGTTGACTAGTTACGTTTCTATTTCACTAGGATGACCTAGGCAACTTGATCTCAATCCTGAGCAAGTTACAAACTCCTGTTCGCGAGGGATTGTCTTTTGACTAGTATGGGTGAGAGTGGCCAGATTCGCCGACTCAATATGCCTACCTTCTTGGGGGCAAGACCGAGTGAGCGGCTGGGAACTTAACTTAGCAAGATGGAATTCACTCCTTCCCGCCTACTAGGGTAAGTAGAGGAATGTTCCCTTAAGTGGTGTCTCCGGGACTTGAACAAAGGGCCCGACCCTCTCATTGGCCCGAGAGGGACTCTGTTTGTTGGTAGGACCACAAACAAATTGTTCGTTAGAGGAGCACTGGTACTTAAGGCACAAGATGTAACCCAGGGGTAAAACGGTAATTTGACCCAGCTGGTGTTACGAACATTCGTGAAGGATTGACTTGGTGTTATTGGTCAATATCTATGGACACAGAAATATATCTGCAGTGAGAAGAGTGCAGTTGTGGGACTTTAGTGGAGTGTTCCCGCAATTAACGAATGTAGGCATATTGAGTCGACGAATCTAGCCACTCTCACCCATACTAGTCAAAAGATAATCACTCGCAAACAGGAGTTTGTAACCTGCTCAGGATTGAGATCAAGTTGCCTAGGTCATCCTAGTGAAATAGAAACCTAACTAGTCAACGGAGTTACACTTAGTGGTTACTATTTCGTTGGTCGGGTCTTATGCAATCTCATTACATAGATATCCCCACTCACATGTCATCTACACGAACACGTTAGGATCACAGTGTTTGTATCATATACAAAGTGGGCCATATCCATAGTATTACGAGGGTGAGGTACCCAAACCTTATCCCCTTACTATAGACCCTTTAGGTTATATCTCGAACTGAGATCCTTTATATGTACACTACATTCAGTTTAAGAGACATTTTACAGCCTTGGATGTTAGTTTTATTGGATTTTGGGTTAATAAAAGGGAAATCTTGTAATTAATGAACAATAACTCTTTATTGAAAATAATAACTTTTTATTACATTAATTAGAACAAAATTTACAAACTACGAGTTTTAGGGCACAAACCCTAACAGTATTGGTGATTTGAAGCCAAGGTTTAATAAAATAGGAAACTTTCCCTAAACAAGGAATGAAATAAGTTTGGGGAGGAGGGGGGAAGAGGTAGTGTAAATCTCTAAAGAGTGGTCAAGGAACATTAAGGGATTAAGGAGAAACTAAAGTTGATAAAATAGGATAAATGTTATGAAATGGAAGACCCTCGGAGAAGACCAAGGTTTATGAAACCTGATCCTTTAGTTAATAACTGATTGGAATCATAATTTTTAAATTACTTGAGGACATGCCATGATTCAAGTCTAGGGGTGTGATAATTCTCATATATGAGAATTATTTAGCTCTTAAATTATGGCATACTTGTGGTTAGATAATCGTTGAGAAGAAAAGATGAGGAAAAAAAAAAGTGTTAAGATTTTTTAATAGGACAATTAAAGGAACTCAACCATTTCAGTCTAAATGCAGGAATGTAAAGCCAGTACAATTGCATACCGGCTGTGCAGATTTTTCAGATCTGTAGTTATGGGAAAACGAAAATCACGGATTAAATGGGGGAAATTGCCACACCTACTGGAGAGAGAGAGCAGTCGTCTGGAAACCCCTAACAGTAAAAATTCCTATAAATAAAGAAGGAAACATTCGAGAAAATGACCATCGTTATTCTGTGATTGCATTCTGAAATGTAGCATCATTGTTTTCTTATCTTACATCAATTGGTTGTTCGCCTGTTGAAACTCCTGTATCAGTTTTGAAATCCCATGGTTGAACATTATGAATGAATTTTCTTTCTATGTTTGTTTGAGTTGTTAAGACGTTAAGTTTTGTGTAGTTGATTCTCCAACTTTTTTAGCAAATCTAAATACAATTCTCGTTTTTCTATGAAATTTCTTTTTCTTCTTGTCAATAAAGACGTATATCAGTCATTGAAAGCCTGAGTCTCACGCGTTTATTTCCTTTGTATACTCTCCATTCCTGCTAAATAGTGGTAGGTAGAGGGGGAAGTGTGTAAACTCTTAATGTTCTCTCAGATTAAAACACCATTGTTTTTTGTTATTTTATTCATGAGGAGTTAAGTTTTCTTAGGATTTAAGAATGTGAATTCCCAAAAGGAAAGACATAAGACTCTAAAGTAAGTGCAATCCAACTAACGCTAAAAGGAGTTTGCTTTTGGTGAATTTAATGTGAGTAACCCTAGTCGATCATCTAGAGTTGCTTGTCGAGTGTAAGCTTAATACCGAAAGGGTTAAGTGAAACGGAGGTCACAAAGCAATGGCAAAAAGGTGTAGACATAAGTCCTGAAACTTCGACCGTAGACATAGGGCGAGACTCCAAACCTCTAGAGTTGTATGTCAATTCATCTAAGTTAGATTGTCATAGACATATAGGTTTAATCACTCAGTCTCCTAAATATACCTTAAACAGGATTGAATAGAAGTAGAACTCGGTTTACTCCGTTCGAAGATTAGTTGGATTCACTATTGTACTGTAATTGCGTTATATTGCAACCCTATGCAATTGTGATGTGATTGCAGTCCAATGCAATTGCATTTGGGGTTGCACTGTCTTTTCAATTAAGTGGCACGAACACTCTTGAATCCCTTAACTCACCATTGTTTAAAAACCCCTTTTATTTTAGTTCAAACCACTCAATCACATTATTTTTAATCTTTGGTTACCTTCTAATTGCACTTTGCTCACAAGTTGTGTTGTTCCACTCAGTTTTATTTAAATCTGTTCCCTTGAGCTCGATAATCTAGAATACTTCTAGTTTGATACTACTTTGATCACGTGCGCTTGTGTGTTGTGTTATCGCCTACCATCACAGCTATATCAACACGTTCTATATCGGCTCACAGATGAACCTCCCTCATAATTAGAGTTGAGTTGTGAGCTACCTTGACTAAGGGAATCGACAACCACATTAGCCTTGCCCATGTGATACAAGATCTCGATGTCGTAATCCTTTACCAACTTCAACCACCTTCGTTGCCTCATATTCAACTCCTTTTGGGTAAACAAGTATTTCAAGCTCTAATGGTCTATATACATCTGGATTTTCTCGCCATAAAGGTAGTGTCTCAAGATTTTCAAGGCAAAGACTACAACAACTAACTCCAATATTATATTTAAAATTAAATATGATATTAACTTAATTAGATTTGATATTTATTAATTAAATAAATTGTTTTTGACTAAATTAATATCATATTTAATTTTAAATATGATATTAGACCATGTGGGAAACCCCCACGATTGTTCTCACGTTGTTCTCTCTGTCTCATTTATCGGTAAAGAAGAGGGATGAAGATAATGAACTAGTTGTTCGATTAATTCAAATTTGAATCTTTTCTCACGATGAAAAAATCTTCCTCCCAATTTCTTCTCTCAAACAAAAATTTCCTTTCCAATCGAGATTGATTCCCATAAGCCAAATCTCAGAGAACTCAGAGATATAAGAAGGAATTTCTATTGGTGGTGTTCTGTTTGTGTTCCAAAAAGTTTAGAATTTGGAAGATCGTGAATTGTAGACGAATTTCATTAGTTTTGTTGTGTGCTTCAAGACTCAAATGTAAGTATTCTTATACTTAGATTTGATAAGTGCCGAATTGGTTGGTTTAACAAAGCTAGAGGTCCTTCTAGGATCTTTGCAAACGTCACGAACAAGACCAACTTAACGAATTGATTCCAACCAAGAGTCTAGTTAGAAGATGAATCACTCTTAGATCAAACTTAGAATAAGGATGGTTATTCCTAGATCCCAAGACGAATCACTCCAGAATTAGCTTGATCGGCTAATCCAATGAATCGGTTAAACATCAAACCTAAAGCAAGATTTGAAAGAAGTTAACACCAAATGGGGCTAAACAAAACACAAGTTTTTTTCATAAAGGTTCTGCCTTTTCCATGCAAATACAAGCCTTTAAATAGGCCAAAATGGTCGTGCAAAGCACCAAAGACCAAAAGTCTTCAATAAGCATTAAATGTAAAATGAAGAAAAAATTGACCTAGGAATTTAAAACTTGATTGCACAACGTTTGAGAGCTCTAAATATGGAACAAAAAACATAGAAATGCTTTAAATGGTCTTAATTATCTACTGTAGGATCCGCCATGCATGACTATTTTGTTTGACGAGATTTGACATCACGAAATCCCAAGAGGTGCAATCTAGACAGCCACCTGTTCACATTTTCTGCACACTTTTTTTGTCCCCCGTGCCATCTTTCAAACTAGACAACTTTTCCCATGCCATCTTCACTCCATTCTCATCTTGACTTGTTGTACTAACATTATAAAGAATTTTAGGCCAAAAAATCTTGGTCTCTCCTTGTGCATTCACGAGCTTTTGGAGATGCAATGTGAAAACCTCTTGAATCTTCTTGGCCTTGCTCCTTGTTATTGCTCCTTCAGGTACATGCAATGGATCAATGGTTTGATTCACATCATCCCCCCTTTCTTTAAAAGGATTTGTCCTCAAATCAAAGTCTTCATTTCCTACATCAAAAGGAGTCAAATCTGTTGGGATGTATGTCCTCATCTCGTGTAGTTTGTAATATTTTAAGTTGTAAATGAATAAGAGTTATTTATTTCAACATTGTGTAATAAATAAGAGTTATTTATTTAAAACTTTGTGTCTCGCATATTTCATAAACTTAATTCAATAAACTAAGCTTCAGGGTCATTGTCTTAATGAGAGAACTAAGAACTTGAACGGTGTGTAGTGGACACACAAGGAGGATCACGTTCGAGTTAATGACCCGAACGGTCTACAGTATATGGATAGGGTTGGAGACCTAATCCTGGATACACTGTGGATGCGGCCCACTTTGTATTAGATACAAACGAGGTGATCTGACTCGTTCTTGTGGTTGACATGCGAGTGGGGGCATCCTGTGCAATGAGATTGTATAAGACCGAACCGTGAATTATTAGACTTCATCGATGTAACACCGCTAATGATATAGAGCTAATAAATTCGTAGATGACCATTAGTGACTCGACCTTTAATCCCGAGCGTCTTACGGACTCCATGCATGGGGTCCGTCCTTTGACTAGTACGGGTGAGGGTGGCCACCGCAGCTAGCCCAATATGCCTATCTTCTCAAAGCGGGACCACGTGGGAGCCGGGAACTTGACTACGCAAGAAGGAATTCACTCGTTCCCGACTTAGGAAACTAGAGGGATTGTTCCCTTAAGTGCTGTCTCCAAGGCTTGAACAACGGGGCCCCACTCTCTCATTGTCCTGAGAGGGTTGTTGTTTATGGTTGGATCATGCAACGTAGTTGTTCATTAGAGGAGCAGTGGGACTTAAGGAGCAAGAGGTAGACACAGGGGTAAAACGGTAATTTGACCCAGCTCTGACTACGAACAACCTGTGAAGGGTCGACTCATGGGTATTAGTTATATCGATGGACACAACTTGTCCTACGGTGATGAGAGTGCAGCTACACGGGCTTTAGTGGAGTGTTACTGTAGCTAATGAATGTTGAATAAGCGGGTCAAAGAGTTTGACAGTTATTCTCTCGGTCATTGGAGCTCAAATCACGTGTAGGTCCATTAGGTCCCTCGGTTGGCTCAAATTGGACAAATTGAGGGTTTACAGTTTGGTGTGAATTTGAAGTGTTCAAATTCATTATTTTGGTATTTATGTCATTTATATGAGATATAAATGACATAATATATAGTTTGATGTGAATGAGATTCATAATAAACTATAGTATAGCCTAATTGATTAATTAGTGCTATTTGGAGAAATTGAATTGAGAGAAATTAAATTGAATGTGATTCAATTTATAATTCCACATTTATGCAAATGAGATTTGTATAATAAGGTATGAGATACCTTATTTTATATAATATGCAAATGTGATTTGTATATTATATGGTTGTGGTAAAATTGTGATTTGGTGGAGGTTTTAACTCCATCACACAATAGTATTTAAAGGCTTTGCAAGAAGCCTTTGGGATGCCATTTGCCATTTTTTGGATTTCTATCCAAAGAGAGCAAAGCAATTCTCTCTAGAATTCTCTCATATCTCTAACATTTCTCCTCACCCAAAACCAAAGGGAGTCCCACTCACTCTCCCTCAACCTCTCGAGAACAACCGAGAAGACCCTTTGGAGGTGTCTCCCTGTTTGGATCGAGGATCGAGTTCGAGGAGTTCGTTGGTACGAGAGAGATCGTGACTGGAGAAGGAGAAAACCTTGAAGAAGTGTTCTTCAAGAGGTTAGTATCCATTATACTTACTGTTTTCTCTATTATTTTGCATGTTTAGCCTAGGATCTATGAGATAGATTCAATTTTAAGACACATTTTACACAACGGATCAACGACGTTTCACAAGGTCTTCCGCTGCGGGAATTCAAAATCCCTTCAAAATCAACAACATTAAAAGTAGAACTTACGTTGTACTCACCTCGGAGATCTAGTTTGTATGCATTGTCATTGATCCGCTCTAATACTTGAATTGGACCATATCTCCTTGGTTGAAGTTTAGACTTCCTTTGATCCGGAAACCGTTCCTTTCGTAGATGAACCCAAACTCATTCACCCGGCTTAAAAATCAATTTCTTTCTCCCTTGGTTCTTTTGAGTGACTAGCTTTTGATTCTTCTTTTCAATCCTTTCCTTGACTTCTTTGTGCAGATTTTTGATGTATTCGGGTTTAGAAACAGCTGCATCACTAGAAAACATATTAGGTGGTAAAGGTGATAAATCTAGAGGAGTTAAGGGATTAAATCCATACACAACCTCAAAAGGTGAACAATGAGTGGTGCTATGTATCGCTCTATTAGCGATCTAAGCAATGCCCCTAAAGTTCTATTAACCACTTCGGTTTGCCCATCAGTTTGGGCGTGACAAGTTGTAGAAAACAAAAGCTTAGTTCCTAATTTACCCCACAAAACTTTCCAAAAATGACTTGAAAATTTGGCATCTCTATCACTTACAATGGTTTTTGGAATGTCATGCAATCTAACCACTTCCCTAAAGTTAGCTATATTAGTTGCATCATCTGTTTTGTTGCATGGAATGAAATGTGTCATTTTACTAAACCTATCAACCACCACAAAAATGCTATCATGATGTCTCCTAGTCTTTGGCAATCCTAGAACAAAATCCATGCTAATGTCAACCCACGGTTCACTAGGAACATCTAAAGGTGTATAAAGTCCATGTGGTTGTGTCTTAGACTTAGATTCCTTACATTTGAAACATTGCTTGCACACTTTATTCACATCCTTCCTCATTTTCAACCAATAAAAGTGTTCACACAACATGTTGTATGTTTTAAATTCCCCAAAATGTCCCATAAGACCTCCCCCATGAGCTTCCATCACAAGTAACTCTCGTATAGAACACTTAGGAATGCAAAGTTTACACTTCCTAAAAAGCATACCATCAAATACAACATGATCATGTACGTTGTTTCCTCCTAAACATTTCATATACACATCATGAAATTCATATTTCTCAACTTTGTAAATCTCAATCATATGTTTAAAACTAAGAATCTTTGCACTAAGGGCAGAAAATAATGCATGCCTTCTTGATAATGCATCGGCCACCACATTATCCTTACCTTTTTTGTAATGAATGACATAAGGAAATGTCTCAATGAATTCTACCCATTTCGCATGCCTCTTACTTAGCTTTGTTTGGCTTTTGAGGTGCTTCAAACTTTCATGATCAGTGTGGATGACAAACTCTTTTGGCCACAAGTAATGTTGCCAAACTTGCAAAGTCCTCACAAGTGCATGCAGTTCTTTGTCATATGTCGAGTAGTTGAGTTGTGCTCCATTTAGCTTCTCACTAAAGAACATGATTGATCTCTTTTCTTGCATCAAAACATCTCCCATACCTATCCCACTTGCATCATATTCAATCTCAAAAGATTTGTCAATGTTAGGTAAAGCAAGACAATGTGCATTGGTCAATTTATCTTTTAATTCATTGAATGCATCTTCTTGTTTTTCTGTCCATTCAAATTTCACATGCTTTTTGACAAGTTCATTTAATGGTTGAAAGAGTCTAGATTAAGAAAGCGGAAGCAATTTTGGATCTTGTACACTCTAAGTTGATCAATTTTGTAAAATAAAAAACATGCTCAAAGCTGGAAAAACAGAGAGATAGAAAACTCAACTTTGAAGATAAAATTCTCTTCCCCCCGGTGAATGGTTTTCAACACGAACACTTCGTGGACAACCGTTAGAGTCTTCCCTACTATCCTCAGGCCTTAGAACGGATTGTGAGATCCTAGGTTGAGAGAATTTGGAAGAAAAGTCCTCAAAGGTCACTAATTTGGGAATATTGAATTTTCTGTAAAATTCTCCCAAATTACCTCAAATCACCATTATATAAAGCTTCAACAAGCTTCTTTAGATTGACAACTCAATGGTGATGAGGATGGTTTGAGATGGAGGTGGCTAATTTTTGGTGAATTTTGAAAATGAGAAGGATTGGGCAAGTTGGCAACTTGATTTTCATGAAAATCATGAAAATCCCTTATTTTACAATTAATTTTAATTCTAAAATCAATATTAAATTGATTTTTAATTAAAATTAATATAATTAATTAAATAATTAAAAATTAATTTAATTAATTAATTTTTAATTTAATTTAATATCAAATATTAAATTAAATAAATTGCCCGATCCCAATCGATTTTCCAAACATGAATGATTCATGCTATATACGGATCCAATATTTAAATCATATTTAAATGTATCCACCTCCTATTAATCATAGTTTAATTCATAATTAAGCTATGATTCGTTAAATATATCACATATAATTAACGCTTTCTCCCAAACTCGAATTTGAACAATTCAAATTCTTTTCTCTCAAAATGTTACAAGGCTTAGTCTGAGCTAGTAAGAGGGACCTAATGGACTGCAGATCATGAGCTCCAACGATACGAGATTAACCGGCTAAACTCTTTAGCCTAGTTAATCAACATTCGTTAACCACCGGGACACTCCACTAAAGCCCAGTGGTTGCACTCTCCTCACTGTAGATATATTTCTCTCCACTCGATATAACCATGATTAGTAAGTCGATCCTTCACAGGTCGGTCATGATTACAGCTGGGTCAAAATTACCGTTTTACCCCTATAATTACCTCTTGTTCCTTAAGTCCCACTGATCCTCTAATGAATAATTGGTTTGTGGGTCAACCAGCAAACCGAATCCCTCTCGGGCCAATGAGAGGGGTGGGCCCATTGTTCAAGACCCGGAGTCAGCACTTAAGGGAACAACCTCTCTACTAATCCTTAAAGCGGGTAGGAGTGAATTCTATCTTGCAGAACTATGTTCCCAGCTATCTACCCGGGTTTATCCCTGAAATGGGAGGCATATTGAGTCGGAAGTCTCGGGCCACTCTCACCCACGCAAATCTAAGGATAATCCGAATAAACAGGAGTCCATAGAATGCTCAGGATTAAGATCGAGTCACCTAGGTCATCGTATGAATATAGTCAGTTAAGACAGTAAACGGAGTTATAAAGTCTAAGTGACTATTTCAAATCGATCTTATGAAAACTCATTGCATAGGGCGCCCCCACTCGCATGTCTCTACATGAACGATTTAGGATCACATCGTTTGTACTCTACAAAGTGGGTCGCGTCTATAGTGTCCCCAGGATAAGGTACCCAACCCTATCCTTATACTATAGACTGTTCTGGCTATAACTTGAACTTGATCCACTTTTATGTCACACATAAAGTTCAAGTATTCATCCTACAGCCAAGGGTTCTTTATTGGATTAGAGTTACACAATACACAATATCCAATAAAACCTTTACTGAATAAATTTCAATAACAACTTTATTGTGAAATAGAATATACATTCAGTTTACAAAACCACGAGTTTTAGGACATAAAACCCAACAAACTCCCACTTGGACTAAAACGTCTGTGGGGTAAAACATGTTGAGCAAAGAAAAACTGCCTTACTGTACAACCAGTAGTCCTAGACTCTCTAGGTGTCCCTCAAACACTTTAGCCATGAGGGGCTTTGTAAACGGATCAGCAATGTTGTGCTCCGAAGCGATCTGCGTGACTATCACGTCTCCTCGTTGCACAATCCCTGATGAGATGATATTTGCGCTCTATATGCTTTCCACGCTTATGGCTTCTAGGTTCTTTAGAATTTGCCACTGCACCACTATTATCACAATAAAGGGTGATAGGAAAATTCATATTTGGAACAACTTCCAAATCAGTCAAGAACTTCCTAAGCCATACAACCTCCTTCGCCGCTTCGCAAGTTGCGACATACTTAGCCTCCATGGTGGAGTCAGCAATACAACCTTGCTTTATACTCCTCCATACTATAGCTCCTCCGTTAAGAGTGAACACTGATCCTGATGTGGATTTCCTCGAATCCACATCAGTCTGAAAATCAGAGTCAGTGTATCCTGCAAGGATCAAATCCTTTGCTCCATACACAAGCATATAGTCCCTCGTTCTTCTAAGATACTTGAGGATGTTCTTAACGGCAGTCCAGTGATCATATCCTGGATTAGACTGATACCTGCTTACTATTCCCACTGCATAGCATATGTCGGTCGAGTACATAACATGGCATACATCAGACTACCGACAGCTGAAGCATAGGGAATGCGTCTCATATCCTCAACTTCTTGAGGTGTCTTAGGACACTGTTCCTTAGACAAATGAATTCCATGCCTGAAAGGTAATAAACCCTTCTTGGAATTCTGCATCTTATATCTAACTAACATCTTGTTAATATAAGATGCCTGAGACAGTGCTAGCGTTTTGTTCTTGCGATTTCGAACAATTTGGATTCCAAGAACAAACTGAGCCTCTCCCAAATTATTCATTTGGAATTGGGTCGCTAGCCATTGCTTAACGCCAGTCAGGAATCCCGCATCATTCCAAATGAGCAAGATATCGTCTACGTATAGAACTAAGAAAGCTACAGTGGTATTGACTATCTTCTTGTAAACACAAGGCTCGTCAATATTCTGTTCAAAGCCATAAGATTTGATCGCAGTATCAAATCTTATATTCCAGGATCTAGAAGCTTGTTTCAATCCATAGATGGATCGTTTAAGCTTGCAAACTTTTTGCTCTTGACCCTGAACTATGAACCCCTCTAGTTGATCCATATAGATACTCTCTTCAATATTGCCATTCAGAAAGACTGTCTTGACATCCATTTGCCAAATTTCATAGTCATAAAACGTGGCAATAGACAAGAGTATTCTAATGGACTTGAGCATGGCAACAGGGGAGAAGGCTTCTTCATAGTCCACCCCTTCCCTTTGAGTATAACCCTTTGCCACAAGTCGAGCCTTAAAGGTTTGCACCTTACCGGCTTGATCTCGTTTCCTCTTGTAGATCCACTTGCAACCGATAGGTCTTTCACCACCTGGTTGATCTACAAGTTTCCAGACTGAATTGAAGTACATTGACTCCATTTCAAGGTCCATGGCTTAAACCCACTCGTCCCTATCTATATCATTCATTGTCTGTTTATAGGTCAATGGATCCTCAACGCCATCATCAGGTATGACGACTTGGGTTTCAGTCAAACCCATGTAACGGTCAGGTTGTCTAACATTCCTCCCACTACGTCGAGGCATTCTCAACACTTGAGAAGGACCAGCTTGATCAACAACTTTTGTTGATTTATCTGTAGCTTCCCTGGAAATTTCACTTAAGACAATCCTGCTACGAGGCTGATGATCTCTCATGTGGTCTTCCTCTAAGAACGTAGCGTTTGTCAACACAAGCACCTTGTCCTCTTGAGGATCATAAAACAGACCATCTTTCGTTTCTTTGGAGTATCCTACGAATAGGCATAACTTTGAACGATGTTCCAATTTCTTTGGATTGGACACCAGCACATGTGTCGGACATCCCCAAATCCTGAAGTGACGTAAACTACCTTTACGCCCTTTCCATAACTCATAGGGTGTTTCTGAAACACTCTTAGAGGGAACCATGTTCAAAATATATGCAGCAGCCTTCACCGCATATCCCCAAAACGAATTAGGCAGCTGAGCATAGCTCATCATGGATCGAACCATGTCTAACAGGGTTCTATTTCTCCTCTCAGATACACCATTTTGCTGAGGTCTACTGGGCGCTGAGAGTTGGGATACGATTCCATGTTCTATCATATAGTCTTGGAATCTTAAATCCATATACTCTCCACCTCGATCTGATCGAAGTGTTTTAATTGTTTTACCTAATGTGTTCTCAACTTCTGCCTTATATTCCTTGAACTTTTCAAGGGTTTCAGACTTATGATGCATTAGGTAAAGATAGCCATACCTAGAATAATCATCAATAAAACTGATGAAGTATTCATACCCTCCTCGTGCCTTGACATTCATAGGACCACAAAGGTCCGAATGCACGAGTTCCAAGGTCTCTTTGGCTCTATAACCTTTTTCAGAAAAAGGTCTTTTAGTCATTTTTCCCTCAAGACATGACTCACATGGTGGTAAAGAGTTGTCCTCTAACTGACTTAGGAGACCACTCTTGACCAGTCTCCCAATCCTATTGAGATTAATGTGGCCTAGTCTCAAGTGCCAAAGATAGGTACTAGGAGAAAGCTTCTGCCTTTTATTTTGAGTATCAGCTGTTTTAAACATCTCGGTATTCAAAATAGCTTTTACTTCTGTTCGGCCTTAACACATATAAGTTATTTTCCAGTTTAGCAGAACATATTCGTACACCTCTTTTGTAAATGAACGCTTCATTATGATCAAAAGATACTTTACACATATGTTCAAGCAAACAAGAGATAGATACAAGATTTCTTTTGATTCCAGGAACCAAACGTACATTTTCTAATAAAATAAATTTATCTCTAAACAACAACTTAGCTCCCACTGCTTTGGCTGAGACAACCTCTCCCGTTCCAACCCTGAGAGATATCTCCCCATCAGCAAGCTACTGCCAGGAACTAGTTTCCTGAAAAGAAGAACAAACATGGTTAGTGGCTCCTGAATCTAATATCCAGGCGGAATCTTTATGTTCCACTAAACATGTTTCAATAACGAGTAAATCATATTTACCTTGTTTTTCTTTCTCAGCTTTCTTTTACTCAAGGTATTTGAGGCGCCTCCTCTTCCAAAGCCGCCTGCACCACACTACAAAGAAAACATTTTCCTATGGCTTTGGCCTTGCGTGCGGGAGCCTGTCCCTTCCCTTTGTCCTTCTTCTTCTTCTGAATACCCTTATTCTTGGTAAAAGAAGGACCAGACTTGGTCCCTGAGGATGATCCTTTAGGAACTTCTTCGAAGTGACAACATTTGCCTCCTTCTCTTTTCCTTTTGATTTCATCAGGGATTCAAAAGTCTTAAGCTCATTGAGGAGAGTAGTCAGGTTATATTCTATCTTATTCATCACTACATTGGTGCAGAATGGCAGGAAACTCTTCGGAAGAGATTCCATAATAAAAGTTACCTGACTTTTCTCATCTATGACAACTCCATTTACCTCTGTCACGTTGAAGTGGACCATCATGTCAAGGACATGTTCTCTAACAGAGGCTCCCTCCTTCATACGTGAGTTGTAAACGTATTTGAGAGCATCATAATGGACCGATGAGGACGGTTGTCCAAACATCGCCTATAATGATCCCATGATCTCCTTAGCAGTGACCATGCTCTCATGTTTCTTAGACAACACATCAGATATGTTGGCTAAGATGTAGACTCGAGCCTTCTCATTAGCCCTAATCCATCTGTCATAAGCATCCCGAACAATTCGATTTGTTGTCGAGCTAGGAGGGGGAGGACATTCCTCCGTTAAGACGAACCTCAGATCATCAAGAACAAGAATCGTATTCAAGTTTGATTTCCAGGTTCCATAATTATCGCCGCTAAGTTTATTGAAGGCGAGTAACTGGATAAAAGAGTTCGACATGCTGAAAAGAATGAATTCTATTAGTGAATTGTTTGTAACCTATCCAATTTAAGAATTTAGCAAAAGTAATAATGTACCCATAAACTCATTATTGTTTTTGCAACGATACTTCAGTGAGTCAGGGCAACTGCTACCGAGGGGCAGTCAATCACTCTTTCACTGAACCAAGACATTCTTGACTAAATGCTAATATCAGAATAACTCTTATTCCTATAACATTCTAGTTATCGCTACTTTGGTCAAGAACTTACTAACACTTAGCAATTCTTGTAAGTGTGACCCGCCATTTTCAGACCTCAGAGGTCGACCCCAACAATGCTACCACCCGGAGAGACAAAGTGGGAATGGACCTAAGAGACCCTATCCATTTCTGGAGTTTGAGTTGTTCCGAATCCCATGTTACATCCCTCCGAATGGATGGTGCTACTTCGGGCAACCTGTAGGCGCAACATGGGAATCTCACGGTCCAACCTAATGGAGGAGACCGTAGGATGTGTTGACACACTTCCTTCACTCACTTACTATAAATACTTTCTCCATTCACTTTGCTCTTGATTTATGCAAACACCATGCGAATGGGGATGCCCTATTGACATCACGAGGCCGAGCATAAATCTCACGGTGTGAACTTCGTGGAGAGCGTAAGAGGAAATTGATATATCATATATACCTTTTCACTCCCACTAAGTATTTTAAACTTTTTGGGTATACTTTTACTTAGGCATATTCCGGCTAAAACAATATGTCCTAAGTCTACCAATATAACAATTATACTGGAATTACCTAAGTCTATTAACCTTTTAATAAACCTAGGTCTATGAGTTTAATTTATTAACTTTTAATAAACGCCACTCACGAAAGATAATTTATAAACCTATGGATTAAATTCACTCCCGTGTCGGTTCCCGTAGGGGTGTTACTGCTTTTACAAAGTTAAGTACCCCTGACCTAGCCAAAACCTTCCTTAGTCGAGTCCTCTTTAATCAAAATTTATAAATTATTGGTTTCGTAATTCTAATCTTATTAGAACTAGATAACCTAAGGTCTAATTAATTCCAGTTCTAAAACCATTTTAAAACTAATTAATTAACCTTAGGTTACATGCATTTCTATGTTATAAACAGATTGAACATTCATCACATGAATAACCATACATTTATAACAAATTCATCACATGAATAGATGCATAGCAATTATATGTTTAATTTTTTATTATTATAACCCTTATATTAATTATAATTAAAACATATAATATTTGTTTCATAAATTAATATAAATCTTATATTAATTCTTATGAAACTCAATTAACATGCATACAATATATTATAACACTTATGACATACTTTCAATGTATGGAGCATGCTTCCTATGGTGGGATTTTAAAATCTATATGTCATACTTTATGCACATATTATCAGGGATTTTAATTAAAACATACATTCACAATGCATAATTAATTAAACACACTAAAGTGGACTGGTTTTGGCATCTAATGCAAGCAAACTACTAAATTATTACATTAATAATCTAGGATTAACATTGAACCACTTCGAACACTTCGAATTTGGGTCGAACCGGCTTGTAAATGTGTGAACCGGACCTTCAAAAGGTTAAACCGGACTGTAAAAGGCTGAATCGGGCCTCCAATTGATGAAACGGACCCCCAAAATGGAAAAACCGGCCTCAAAATAGTCAGAACCGGTCAAAAAATATCCGAACCGGCCCAAAAAAGTTGAACCGGTCAAAGTCAACGATTTCTGGTCATAGTCAACTCCGTCTTCTTCTTTTAAAACCACGGGCTGAAGACTGAAAATCACTGTAGTAGAAAAAACATTTTCCAGCAGCTCTGTTTTTTTATTTTCTGGACTCCGTGACTTCTTTCATCAAATTGAAGGCCTTCTCGAACTCCAATCGACTTGACATTTTTACAGCTTATTCTACACACATTAATGCTCAAACACTCTTGAGCAAATTGAAAATAAAGCACAAATTGATGCACAATTTAAATGCCAAAACCAGAAGAACACTTTAGACGCCCAGAAAAATTGTATTTCAAAACACACCCACCACAGAACAAAATAGATCAAATTGAGTGCTCAAAATTGCTCTGATACCAATTGAAAGATTTTAGATTAAGAAAGAGGAAGCAATTTTGGATCTTGAACACTCTAAGTTGATCAATTTTGTAAAATAAAAAACATGCTCAAAGTTGAAAAAACAGAGGGATAGAAAACTCAACTTTGAAGATAAAATTCTCTTCCCCCCGATGAATGGTTTTCAACACGAACACTTCGTGGATAACCGTTAGAGTCTTCCCTACTATCCTCAGGCCTTAGAACGGATTGTGGGATCCTACGTTGAGAGAATTTGGAAGAAAAGTCCTCAAAGGTCACTAATTCGGGAATATTGAATTTTCTGTAAAATTCTCCCAAATTACCTCAAATCACCATTATATAAAGCTTCAACAAGCTTCTTTAGAGTGACAACTCAATGGTGATGAGGATGGTTTGAGATGGAGGTGGCTAATTTTTGGTGAATTTTAAAAATGAGAAGGATTGGGCAAGTTGGCAACTTGATTTTCATGAAAATCATGAAAACCCCTTATTTTACAATTAATTTTAATTCTAAAATCAATATCAAATTGATTTTTAATTAAAATTAATATAATTAATTAAATAATTCAAAATTAATTTAATTAATTAATTTTTAATTTAATTTAATATCAAATATTAAATTAAATAAATTACCCGATCCCTATCGATTTTCCAAAGATGAATCATTATTCATGCTATATATCGATCCAATATTTAAATCATATTTAAATATATCCACCTCCTATTAATCATAGTTTAATTCATAATTAAGCTATGCTTCGTTAAATATATCACATATAATTAACGCTTTCTCCCAAACTCGAATTTGAACAATTCAAATTCTTTTCTCTCAAAATGTTACAAGGTTTAGTCTGAGGTAGTAAGGGGGACCTAATGGACCTACAGATCATGAGCTCCAACGATACGAGATTAACTGGCTAAACTCTTTAGCCTAGCTAATCAACATTCGTTAACCACCGGGACACTCCACTAAAGCCCAGTGGTTGCACTCTCCTCACTGTAGACATATTTCTGTCCACTCGATATAACCATGATTAGTAAGTCGATCCTTCACAGGTCGTTCGTGATTACAGCTGGGTCAAAATTACCGTTTACCCTCTCATTATTACCTCTTGTTCCTTAAGTCCCACCGATCCTCTAATAAACAATTGGTTTGTGGTCCAACCAGCAAACCGAATCCCTCTCGGGCCAATGAGAGGGGTGGGCCCATTGTTCAAGACCCGAAGTCAACACTTAAGGGAACAATCTCTCTACTAATCCCTAAAGCGGGTAGGAGTGAATTCTATCTTGCAGAACTATGTTCCCAGCTATCTACCCGGTTTTATCCCTGAAATGGGAGGCATATTGAGTCGGCGAGTCTCTGCCACTCTCACCCACGCAAATCTAAGGATAATCCGGAATAAACAGGAGTCCTTAGAATGCTCGATTAAGATCGAGTCACCTAGGTCATCGTATGAATATAGTCAGTTAAGACAGTAAACGGAGTTATAAAGTCTAAGTAACTATTTCGCAGTCCAGTCTTATGAAAACTCATTGCATAGGATCACATCGTTTGTACTCTACAAAGTGGGTCGCGTCTATAGTGTCCCCAGGATAAGGTACCCAACCCTATCCTTATACTATAGACTGTTCTGGCTATAACTTGAACTTGATCCACTTTTATGTCACACATAAAGTTCAAGTATTCATCCTACAGCCAAGGGTTCTTTATTGGATTAGGGTTACACAATACACAATATTCAATAAAACCTTTACTGAATAAATTTCAATAACAACTTTATTGTGAAATAGAATATACATTCAGTTTACAAAACCACGAGTTTTAGGACATAAAACCCAACAAACTCCCACTTGGACTAAAACGTCTGTGGGGTAAAACAATGGTGAGGCTATACTACTGAAATTTTTAATAAACCTCCTATAAAAACTAGCCAAACCATGAAAAGATCTCACCTCATTTGCATTGGTAGGTGTCGGCCACTCTCGGATAGCCTTTACCTTTTCTTCATCAACTTGCACTCCATTCCTTCCAACAATGAAACCTAAGAAATTGACTTGCTCTAGACAAAAGCTACACTTTTTGAAGTTGGCATATAGCTTCTCTTCTCTAAGTTTAAGTAAAATTGTCTTAACATGCAAAATATGATCATCCAAGCTTTTTGAGTAAACAAGATTATCATCTAAGTACACAAGAACAAATTTTCCAATGTACTCTCTCAACACATGATTCATTAGCCTCATAAAAGTACTTGGTGCATTAGTAAGACCAAATGGCATAACAAGCCACTCATAAAGTCCAAATTTTGTTTTGAAAGCCGTTTTCCACTCATCTCCCACATTCATTCGAATTTGATGATAACCACTTTTAAGATCTATTTTTGAAAACATATTAGCACCATGTAATTCATCTAGCATGTCATCCAATCTAGGAATAGGATGTCGATACTTTACCGTTATCTTGTTGATGGCTCGACAATCAACACACATTCTCCATGTACCATCCTTCTTGGGTACCAAAATCACCGGAACCGAGCAAGGACTCATGCTTTCTCTAACATAACCTTTATCCATGAGTTCTTCTACTTGCCTTTGAATCTCCTTAGTCTCGGTTGGATTAGTCCTATAAGCTGCCATATTTGGAAGAGTTGCCCCGGATATGAAGTCAATTTGATGTTCAATCCCTCTTAAAGGAGGTAAACCCGTAGGTGCATCTTCATGTGGAAACATACCATTAAATTCCTGCAAAAGAGACTTAAAAGAACTTGGCAAAACATCATTAGATTTTGGGTTAGTTCTTAAACACATTCCTTTGCACATAAGTACAAATTTTGGTTGTTGTGTCAACAACACATTCCTCACTTCCCCCTTTCATATAACCAAACTCACATTCTTTCTTTTTTCCTCAAAATCACTCTTTTTTCTCTCTTGGTTTTCACTCACCTTTTGCCCCTCACTTCTCTCTTTCTTTTCACTATTCTCATTTTCTTTTAGCTTACTTTCTTCTCTCCTCTTTTGTTCTTCAAACTCTTTTCTTTTCTTCTCTAATTTCAAATGATCACAATGTACTTCATATGGAGACAATGGAAGTAAAGTAAATTTCTTCCCGTTGAAAGTAAACGAATACTTATTTTTCACTCCATCAAATGTGACCTCTCTATCATATTGCCAAGGTCGGCCTAACAATATATCCCCCGCATGCATAGGTCAAATATCACAAAGTACTTCATCCTTATATCTTCCCAAAGTAAAAGGAATAAGAACTTGAGAATTCACCTTAAGTTCTCCTTTGTTTGTCAACCATTGAAGTTTGTATGGTTTTGGATGTGGACGAGTAGTAAGTTGAATTCTCTTTACAAGAAAACTACTTACCACATTTGTGCAACTCCCACTATAAATCACCAAACTGCATGGGCTTCCTTTAATTAGGCATCTTGTGTGAAACAAGTTTTCCCTTTGGTCTTCAACTTTGCCTTCCTTGATTTGCATACTAAGGACCCTTCTTGTGATCAACGATATGGAGTTACATTCTTCAACATACTCATCATCACATATTTCAGGTTTTTCCTCAAATGGTGCATCATGCTCCTCACATTCATCCTCCGAATCAACTACACCATTTCTTATCACCATAACTCTTTTATTGACACATTTTTTACTCATGTGTCCAAACCCTTTGCACTTTCCACATTGAATAGAACTAGACTTTTCCCTTACCTCCTTTGAAGCTTTATTCTTTTTAGCATTGGAGCTTTCAGCCTCCACTCTTTTGGCAGCAACAAACTTGCTTCTTTGTTGTGTCGGTTCATTCCTTTTTTAATGCTCATTTTCTTCCTTCAATTGAGCTTCTATTTTGATAGCATAATGATACATATCTTCAAGGTAAGGTGGTGGATTTCTATCAACCGGATGAGCAATTTCTCGATTCAAACCTCCAAGGAATCGAGACATGGTGTCTTCCTCTTCTTCTCGAATTTTTGCTCTTTCCATCAAGGACTCCATCTCTTGATAATATTCAGCAACACTTTTTGTTCCCTTTCTCAAAGATTGCAATTTAGTTTTGAAATCTCTTTCATAATGTTTTGGAACATACCTCTTTCTCATGGCTTCTTTATGTTCTTCCCAAGTTTCTATTGGATCCTCATCTTTCCTTCTTCTCTCGGATTTGAGATGTTGATACCATTCTCCTGCATGATTGGTGAATTCGACAATGGCAAGTTTCATGTTCTTATTCTCACTATATGTATTACAATCAAATACATGTTCTATTTTTCTTTCCCATTGCAAGTATGTCTCGGAGTCCGCCGTACCACTAAAGGGTGGAATTCTGAGTTTCACTTCGTTATCCCTTTCTTCATTCACTCTTTCCACTCTTCTAGGTTGCACAATGTTTGCAATGTTATTTCTTCCTCTTACCCTCACATTTCCTCTTCCTCCTAAGTTTCTTTCTTGTTCCTGTAAATCAAACTTGCCTTCATCTTCTTGCAAGATTCGTTCTTCTCTTTGTTGTTGTGCTCTCCTTTCTTCCCTTTCTTCCTTCATCATCTCCATCATACCTTTAATTGCTTGAAAAATAGTCATATTTGGATCTACCACTTGCGGAACTGTTTCTTTATTATCTTGTGACATTTTTTTTATAAGGACCTCTCCACACTTTTCACCAAGATATCACTCAAGGACACTCGTGTTTATCACTCAGGGGTAGGCTTTTGGTACTACGTCAAAGATGTAAGGGTTGGTTTAAAACAATTTGGTGCAACCTTGCTTTTCAACTTGATATAAAACTAAATCAATGATAACCTTTCACAAGCTAAGACTAGAGAAACTGATCCTAAGGATTTAGAACCCAAAGTTTGAGTAAATAAAATTAAAAAACAAGAACTTTTGTGTGCCTTGGATCCTTGATTACCTTTTTTTTTTTTGCTACTATTTCTTTTTGTTTTTTTTTTTTTTGCTACTGTTTTTTTTAACTTTTTGCTACTGACTTTTTTTTTTTTAATGATCCAAGAACAAAATACAAAGAAATTAAAGACAAGTTGCAGAATGCCTTGTGTTACACTTTGTAAATGCTTACGAAAAAAATGACAGAAAAAAGTAACACAAATTGTAGATATTTCACCTCTAGAGAGTCAGCCAAAGGATGTCGACCAACGATCTCTGATACCAAATGATAAGCGCCGAATTGGTTGGTTTAACAAAGCTAGAGGTCCTTCTAGGATCTTTACAAACGTCACGAACAAGGTCAACTTCACGAATTGATTCCAACCAAGAGTTTAGTTAGAAGATGAATCACTCTTAGATCAAACATAGAATAAGGATGGTCATTCCTAGATCCTAAGACGAATCACTCCAGAATTAGCTTGATCGGGGCTAATCCAATGAATCGGTTAAACATCAAACCTAAAGCAAGATTTGAAAGAAGTTAACACCAAATGGGGCTAAACAAAACACAAGTGTTTTTCATAAAGGTTCTGCCTTTTCCATGCCAATACAAGCCTTTAAATAGGCCAAAATGGTCGTGCAAAGCACAAAAGACCAAAAGTCTTCAATAAGCATTAAATGTAAAATGAAGAAAAAATTGACCTAGGAATTTAAAATTTGATTGCAAAACGTTTGAGAGCTCTAAATATGGAACAAAAAACATAGAAATGCTTTAAATGGTCTTAATTATCTACTGTATGATCCGCCATGCATGACTATTTCGTTTGACGAGGTTTGACATCACGAAATCCCAAGAGGTGCAATCTAGACAGCCACCTGTTCACATTTTCTGCACACTTTTTTTGTCCTCCGTGCCATCTTTCAAACTAGACAACTTTTCTCGTGCCATCTTCACTCAATTCTCATCTTGACTTGTTGTACTAACATTATAAAGAATTTTGGGCTCAAAAATCTGGGTCTCTCCTTGTGCATTCACGAGCTTTTGGAGATGCAATGTGAAAGCCTCTTGAATCTTCTTGGTCTTGCTCCTTGTTATTGCTCCTTCAGGTACATGCAATGGATCAATGGTTTGATTCACATCAAGATTTACAAGCGTATTATTCTGGTTTTTCGTTCTGCTTTGTTTATCTGTTTGCTAATATACCGGTATTTTTGGTCCAAAGTTAAAATGTGATAAATGATTCATTCGTTTCCGTTGCTCTAAGGGTTTTTAGAAATCTCATCAATGACAAACATATTTGGGACAGATAGGTTGTTAGGCTATGAACAAACATGTATGTCCTAAGTCTAAAGCAAGAATCAAGAAACAATAAACAAGCCGAGGGAATTTTGACCTAATCTCTACTTAACGCTAACCTAAACATTCATTCTCAATGCAATTAGATTGAAAATCTATCTACTAGCATACAAGATATTAAACTAATCAAAGAGAGATTAAACTTCTATTTTGCATTTGAAAATGAACAAAATCTCACAAAAAATTACAAAGTACCGAAGTTTTCAACCCGAAATTGGCGTCAGATACTTAGTCGAACCTCGAACCGAGCCTCTTAAACACCGAGGATCAATCAAAACAACCTAAATATATCAAAAAACCTAAGAAAACCGTATAGGGTGGGCAAAATCAAACCATGGAGGTTGGTCTCGAGAAAAATTCTCCATCCCATGACCTAAAGCACAAAATTATGCTTTTATACAAATCGACACAACAACGATACAGGCAGCGTCGACGTTGTCCTTAATTGCTTCAGCGTCGACCAAGGCTTGTCGCAACATTGTGTGACTCTCTCGTCTAAACGTCTCGACGATGTTTTACATATGTGCATTATGTCCATCTTCCACTGTCTAGACACTTCGACTAGAATTATGAAACTGATATTAATATTCTTTACTAAATTGTAGATTCTTATCTTTTTGTTCTCAAACAGCAAATTACAGGTTTTTATTTCTTCTGGATTGATAAGCACAAACATGAAACGCTTTTCAGTTTTAGGAAATTCACCTAATTTCCTTTTTTTAGCCTTCAGAATTAGGTTTTTAGAAAAGTATTTGCTTCATGATCTATTATGGGGCAATTGGCCAATTAGCGAAATAGAGCTAAAATGTTGTAAATATAGTAAATTGTTAAATTATTTTTATATATAGCAATTTTTCATTTAAATTACTAAAAAACACATGCACCTGCCTTTAGCTTAAATAAAAATTGCAATTCATTTTTCTTCATTTCTTCGTAAGACTTTCATTGATTTTTTTCTTTCACCTCAATCGACTAAATACTGAGGTTCAATTGATATCCAACGTTTATTTTTATTATTTTTTTACAATGATTGGAGTCTATCAGTAATAAACTTCAATCACTGTTTAGTGATAATAGTCTATTAGTGATATAAGTTTATCACTATCACTAATAGACTTCTATATTTATTGTTTTCCTCTTCTGGTTGACGTTTATCACTATGACTGAAGACTTCTGCATGTATTGTTTCTATCTTCTTATTGAAATTTATTACTGGTAGACTTCTACCACTATCATTGGGTGATTGAAGTCTATCACTGATAGAGGTGTATATGTTGACTGTTAAATCTCTCTCTTATAAATTACTAGAATTTTGAATTTTGAATCAATTAGGATTAAAATAGGTTAATTTGCATCTTGAATAAGCTAGGGCATGAGATTGAAGTCTATTACTACCCTGTTAGGTAACGACTCTAAATTTTTGGGATAAACCTAACTAGGGTGTTACTCAAGACACGACGTTCGCGCGGCAGCATAACGACGCTACTAGGACTTTTCCAAAAATTTCAATGACCTATTTTAACATCAGAAGCACTTCAAAAATAAATTATTCTTCCCAGCCACCCACTAACTTCAAATACACAAGGGCTAGGGTTCAACATTCATAGATTCACAGCAGAATGAGAACAATTCCATAAATGCTCAAAACACGACTTATGTCTTAAACTATGCCAAGAAAATTTAGCAGAATAAGCAATCCTACAAGTGTACTCAACCAGAAAAGTTCCAACAACTCTCAAGTACTAAACGAGGCTTAAGGGGAAAAAGAGGAACTCCATAGCCTCACAGGTGGTCACCGTCATCTGCCAGCACAAGATCAAGCTCTATCTGCAAACAAAACAACAATGAAAGCAGCGTGAGTATTGGGAATACTCAGTAAGTAGCTTACTCAAGTCCAATATACAACAAAACATCAACAATCAACAGGTAACAATCAAACGAACACACTAACACTCAACCACCTATACGAAGTCCTGTGACCCTAGCCTTCCTTCATGCACCCTACTACCCTGGCTTCGTAAACTGAACCCCCGACTCACGACCACAAAGGCCAACCTGTTACAAAGGCTCTTGTGCCACAAAGGCTACTAAGTCATGCGACAAAGGCTCTCGTGCCACAAAGGATCTGTTGGGATTTATGCCCTAAAGCCTCGTAATTAATGTTTTATTTAATAACTAATAATTATTTTAATTATATATTATCCATTATATGAAAAATGCATGGTTATTAGTGTAATCTTGAACAGTATGTAGTTGTCATACGATAGGATCATGTTCAAGAAATAACCTAAAAGGTTATAGTATTTGGATAAGGTTGGGTGTCTTATCCTGACAACACTATTGATAGGGCCCACTTTATAATAGTTACAAATAATTTAATTCAAATCATTCATGTGGAGACATGTGAGTAGAGGTATCTTATACAATGAGTTTGTATAAGACCGGACCACGAAATATTCAATCTCTCTTTATAAATCCGTTAATTGAGAAGATTAATATTTCATCAGGATGATCATATGCGACTCGATCTTAATCCTGAGTTAGTTATGAACTTCTGCCCGTGAGGGCTTGTCCTTTGATTTGCATAGGTGAGAATGACTTTTGTAGCCGACTCAATAAGCCTACCACTTTGGAGACTTGACCAAATAGGGAGTTGAGAACAGAGCCTCACAAGATGGAATTCACTCCTTCTCATATAGGGTAAGTAGATGAGTAGTTCCCTTATGTGTTGATTTTGAGACTTGAACAATGGGACCCCCACCCTTTCACTTGCTTGAGAGGGACTTAGTTTATGGTTAGATCATAAACAAATTGTTCATTAGAGAATCAGTGGTACTTAAGGTGCAAGATGTAATTACAGGGGTAAAACAGACTTTTGACCCAGCTGTAATTACGAACAACTCGTGAAGGACCGACTTGCATGTAGTGATTATAACCATGGACATAACTTGTCCTACAGTGCATAAGAGTTCAACTCCAGGTCTATAGTGGAATGACCCTCGAGTTAATGAATGAAAATTGATTAATTAAAGAGTTTAATTAATTATGTATCATTGGAGCTTATAATCTGTAGGTTCATAAGGTTCTCTTGCTAGCTCATAATAACACTAGAAAGATCAACTTAGTTGAAAAAAAATATTTGAAATGTTCAAATTAATATAATTTGAATTGTTTAAATTAGTATTAATATATTAGATATATTAAATATAAAAGAGGAAAATATATTTATTGTATTTGATGAAGGGATTTTAAATTCCCGCAGCGGAAGACGTTGTGAAACGTCGTTGATCCGTTGTGTAATTCTATCTTAAAATTGAATCTATCTCATAGATCCTAGGCTAAACATGCAAAGAAGAAGAAGAAAACAGTAAGTAAAAAGTACTAACCTCTTGAAGAACTCTTCTTCAACATTTTCTCCTTATCCGGTCACGATCTCTCTAGATCCAACATCCTCCTCGAACACGAACCACGATCCGAACAGGGAGACACCTCCAAAGGGTCTTCTCGGTTGTTCTTGGGAGGTTGAGGGAGAGTAGGTGGGACTCTCTTTGGTTTTGGGTGAGGAGAGAATGATAGAGAATTGAGAGAGGATTTGAGAGAGAATCCCTTGCTCTCTTTGGATGGAAATCCAAAAAATGGCAAAATGTCTTATGAGATGCCTTTGAATGTATCCTTTTATAATGGTGTGTGGTGGAGTTAAAATCTCCACCAATTCACCATTTTTACCACAACTATATAATATACAAATCATATTTGCATATTATATAATATAAGGTATCTCATACCTTATTATACAAATCTCATTTGCATAAATGTGGAATTATAAATTGAATCACATTCAATTTAATTTCTCTCAATTCTATTTCTCCAAATAGCCCTAATTAATCAATTAGGCTATACTATAGTTTATTATGAATCTCATTCACATCAAACTATATATTATGTCATCTATATCTCATATAAATGATATAAATACCCAAATAATGAATTTGAACACTTCAAATTCACACCAAACTGTAAACCCTCAATTTGTCCAATTTGAGCCAACTGAGGGACCTAATGGACCTACAAGTGACGAGCTCCAATGATCCGAGAATAACAAGTCAAACTCTTCGACCCGGTTATTCAACATTCATTAGCTACGGTAACACTCCACTAAAGCCCGTAGCTGCACTCTCATCACTGTAGGACAAGTTGTGTCCATCGATATAACCAATACCCATGAGTCGACCCTTCACAAGTTGTTCGTAGTCACAGCTAGGTCAAATTACCGTTTTACCCCTGTGTCTACCTCTTGCTCCTTAAGTCCCACTGCTCCTCTAATGAACAACTACGTTGCATGGTCCAACCATAAACAACAACCCTCTCAGCCCAATGAGAGAGTGGGGCCCCGTTGTTCAAGCCCTAGAGACAACACTTAAGGGAACAACCCCTCTAGTTTCCCTAAGTCGGGAACGAGTGAATTTCTTCTTGCATAGTCAAGTTTCAGCTCCCCACGTGGTCCTGCCCCTGAGAAGGTAGGCATATTGGGCGAGCAACAGTGGCCACCCTCACCCGTACTAATCAAAAGACAGACCCCCGCAGACAGGAGTCCGTAACACGCTCAGGATTAAGGTCGAGTCACTAATGGTCATCTACGAATTTATTAGCTCTATCTTTGTTAGCGGTGTTTACATCGATAAAGTCTAATAATTCACGGTCCGATCTTGTACAATCTCATTGCACAGATGCCCCCCCTCGCATGTCAACCACATGAGCGAGTCGATTACCTCGTTTGTATCTAATACAAAGCGGGCGCATCCACGATGTATCCGAGGATTAGGTCTCCAACCCTATCCATATCACATAGATCGATTGGGTCATTAACTCGAACGCGATCTTCCCTGTGTGTCCACTACACACCGTTCAAGTTCTTAGTTCTCTCATAATACAATGACCCTGGAGCTTAGTTTATTGGATTAAGTTTATGAAAACGCGAGACACAAAGTTTAAATAAATAACTCTTATTTATTACACAATGTTGAAATAAATAACTCTTATTCATTTACAACTTGGAATATTACAAACTACACGAGATGAGGACATACATCCCAACATTTGATACATTAAATATTAAAATAACTAATGTATATTAGATACATGAAAGAAACGATATTTATAGAATTTGAATAAGATTCAAATGATTAAATACCATAGGAGATTTGAATAAGATTCAAATAAGTATAAGATATGTTTTAATATATTTGATATTCAAATATAGTTTTTTAATTATGGTAAAAACCTTCTCTTGGACTCTATAAATAGAACTCTTGGGTTGACTATTTTCAGCTAACTTTGTAAAGTTTTTTTTTTAAGGATTTTTAAGTCTGTCGGTTTTTTTTTTTTACTTTATTTGATAATCCTCTCGAAGTAGGGGTTTTCTCTCTATTTGAGAGTTGGTTTTTTCCTGCATTTTTTTTCGGTATTTAACGACGTGGGAAGGTCTGTTCTGAAGTTCCTGAGAGGTTTCACAGGGTTTACTATTGCGACTATGGAGGATTTGGCAGTCCACTTGCAAGCTCTCTCTCTTTCTGAAAAAGAAAAGAGGATTATATCAATCGAAGAACCAGAGAATCTCCTATCAAAGGAGAGATTAGACCTATGTATTGCTGCAAAATTATTATAATAAGATGATAAACTTTGAGGCTTTCAAATCTGTCATGCAAGTAATATGGAAGGTTCACCAACAGACTCGCTTCGAACTGGCTGGGAAAAATTTATTCTTTATCCAATTTCGTTCAATCCCTGAAAAAACTAGAATAATGAATTCGGGTCCCTGGTTATTTGATAAATCTCTTCTGATTTTGCAAAATCTAAAGGAAGAAGATCAGATCTCTGATCTTGTTTTCTCTCATCAGTCGTTTTGGATCCAAATTCATGACACCCCAATGAACTTTATGTCGTTAAAGATGGCAAAACTCTTAGGAAACGAAATTGGATCTGTAGAAGAAGTTGACTGGAATGGCACTGATACATGGGTTGGCCCGTTCTTGAGAATCAGGATCAAGATAGATATCACGATCCCTTTGCTGAGAGGTTTAAAATTAAAAACAAAATCACGTAAAGAGATTTGGTGTCCAGTTAAATACTGAAAAATTACGACTTTTGTTTTGTTTTGATCAGGTGTTATAGGGCATTCAAATCGAGAATGCCCATTGAAGAACTTAGAGAGTATAGGGAGAAAAAACCTAGAATTTGGAGACTGGATCCGAGCAACAATCATAAAAAAAAAGCAACATGGGAGTGATGATCTTCTAATTACATCTGATACCTCAGATAGAAGCATTAGGGGAAGAAAAACTTATGGAGGAAGGGGAGGAGGCAGGAGTAGAAGTGCCGCGGATCGGGTGGCGAGTATCGGATCCAAGGGAAGGATGATGAAAATTCTGAAGATGTGTTGAGAAAACCATCAAGTGGGATTTCTTTGTCCAAACTAGCAGAAGAAGGTAGTGTGGGTATAAAACAAGGAGCCTATGAGGAAAACATTAAAGCAACACTCATCTCCTCAATTAGAGATTAGTATAGCAAGGGGGTCAGAATGTAAATGACTTTTTCGATGGAGACAGAGACGTGATTGGGCGGGGTCTGCAAGCAATCAATGAATCTGATGAGGAGGAACGTAGTTTACTCTATGGACAAATCAATGAATGAATCTGTAAGCAATCAAGATCCACCTTTAGAGAACAATTCGATGAAGATTGGCGACGATAATGTTGCCTCTATGCAATATTCCCCGCGTGATTTAGGGGGAGAAAAGCCACTGGCTGCTACTAGAAAGAAGTGGAGGCGCAAGGTGGGGTCTAAACCATCTAGTACTAAAAATTCATCAAAATTGAAGGTGTCTAAACTTTACGATAGGGAAACTGTGTTACAGGGGAAACGCAAATTAGGGGAAGATAATGAAGTACAGGAGACTATTAAAAAATTGAAGTCAAAAGGTTCTGAGATTTCTGTGGCGGAGGCTGTTGAGCAGGCCCGCCAAAGGCCATGAAAATCTTAAGTTGGAACGTCTGAGGTGGGGGAAATCCAAGGGCGTTCAGATTCCTAAAAGACGTGATGCGTCTTCAAAATCCCTGTTGGGATTTATGCTATAAACTTGTGTAATTTTGATCAATTAAATAAAGTGTTATTTGTTTTGATAGAATTACAGTCTTGCTTTAATAAATCCAACAAATTAAGCTCAAAGGTTATAACATTTAACTTGAACCTCAGTGTAGTGGACACTATTTGAGTTGAGTTCAAGAGTATAACCTAAATGGTCTATGGTATAAGAATAAGGATGGAAACCTCATTCTGGTAACACCATGGATGCGACCCACTTTGTAAGTAGTACAAATGAGGTAATCCAACTCATTCATGTAGTTGACATGCGAGTGGGGGCCTCCTGTATGAAGAGTTCATACAAGACTGGATCGCAAATTATTAGTCTAACCAGTGTAACACCGTTAACAGGATAAGAGTAGTAATTTATAGATGGTCATTAGTGACTCGACCTGAATCCTGAGCAAGTTAAGAACTCCTGCTTATAGGGGTTTGTCCTTAGACTAGTATGGGTGAGAGTGACCTATAGCCGACTCAATAAGCCTCCACGTTCTCGGGACGTAACCTCGTAGGTAGTTGGGAACTTAAGCATGCAAGATGGAATTCACTCATTCCTACACTAAGGAATTAGATAGGTTGTTCCCTTAAGAACCGACTCCGTGTCTTGAACAACGGGACCCCACCTCTATGAGGGTATGAGTCTAAGGTAGGACCTTAGACTTGTTGTTCATTAGAGGATCGGTGGTGCTTAAGAGCAAAGAGGTAATCACGAGGGGTAAACGGTAATTTGACCCAGTGTGATTACGAACAACTTTGTGAAGGGTCGACTCATGGGTAATGACTATATCAAGTGGACACAATAATATCTCACGAGAGAGAGTGCAAATACAAGTCTATAGTGGAGTGACTTGTAGTTAATGAATATTGATTAAGCTGGATCGAAGAGTTTGATCGATTAATCTCACATCATTGGAGCTCATGAACCGTGACGCCCATTAGATCCTCTCCGTTGGCTCAACATGGTAATATTGAGGGTATAAAGTTAGGAATGAAATTGAAGTGTTCAATTTCGTATATGAGGTGTTATATCAATTATATGAGGTGTTATATGGTTGCATGAGATGCAACTAGGTTAAGTGTTTTTACAAGCTCTCTTGTTGTGTTGTTGGAAGGGTTCCAAAACACACATCTCTCTCACAAAAAATACCTCACCTCTCCTAAAGGGAACCCACCTTCCTCCCTCACCTAGAGAACAACGGAGAAGTTCCGGTGGTGGTGTCGGTGTTCGTTCGAGTTTCAGTTGCTGAGATCGAGATCGTGGGAGAGTGGAGCACTTGAAGAAAAGTTATTCAAAGGTAATTTTCTTGTTGTCCATTATATTTATATGCTTAATCTAGCTATATTTGTTCTTGAATTTATCGTTGTAACTAAATCAAGAGCGCGCGATTCGCAATCGCTTCCGCTGCGGGACTACGATCCCCTTCAATTGGTATCAGAGCCAAGTTGCGTTCTTGATTTATGTTCTGGATTTTTCAAGAACAAGGTGGGATTTACTGTTTTTGCATGAGATGTATGAACTATTTTGCAAAATTAGATGTTTTCAATTTTGGCACTTAGATTTACAATTCCATTGAATCGTTCAATGTAAGGGTCCGGTGTTTTATCAATTTTAATTGTAAATCGAGTCTGTAAGTCCGTGTCGATCGAGGCAAAGCGGTTGCTGAGAAGATTGGAGCGAAAACGAGCAAGAATTGGAGAATTCTCATTGTTGTCTGTGTGCAGCGTTGCAACGCTGTTCATCGGCATTGCAACGCTGTGCTTGCAGAAGGAGCGCGAAGGAGACGACAGCGTTGCAACGCTGTCATTGGCGTTGCAACGCTTTGCAGAAGACGACAAGAAGCAGCGTTGCAACGCTGCTATCAGCGTTGCAACGCCAGAGGTGTTTCACAGATTTTAGCAACGGGTGAAAACGTTTATTTTATTATATATTAAATATAAAAACGTTTTATATTTAATTTATATTTAATTAATTAATTTTAATTAATATAATTAGATTATATTATTTAAAATTAATTTTAGGGTGCCAAAATTGGTCTAATTTTTACTATTTTAATTATGCAATTGTTGTGTAATTATTACCATGCATAGTGTATGCTTTTATTTTAGAAATCCCACCTTAGGTTAAGTATTTTCATGCATCATTTATAATATAAGGAGTTATATTATATAGTTTGCATGATTTTTTAGCCTAAGTAAGATTCCTATAAACTTTAAAGTATTCAGTGGGAGGAAAAAGTGTATGAGATACATATTTTTCCACCTACGCTATCTCCTGGAAGTTCACACCGTGAGACTCATACTTGGCCTCGTGGCGCAAACGGGAGCGTCCCCCTTCGGATGGTGTTTATATGAGTCAATATCAAGGTGAATGGAGAGGGTACTTATAGTGAGTGGGAGTAGGTTTAGTGAAAACAAAACCTACGGTCTCTTTTGTCGGTTTACACCATTAGACCACTATGGTCAGCCTACTAGTTTGGCCTGGACCAGACAATCCCTTCGGAGGGCTTGATCATAGGGGATCGAACACAGTAGACACCCAAAAGGGATAAAGATTTCCTTAGACTATTTTCCAATCTAGTCCTCCCTTCGGCGGATTTTATTGGATCGAGACTCTGGGATCTATAGAAAAAGGGTTACACTCTCAGGGTACATAAGTTGTGTATGTATCCAGACCGAAAAATGGTAACTAAAACCTATAGGAATAAGAGTTATTCTGGTATTAGGCTTTGGTCAAGAGTGTCTTGATCCAGAGGAGGAGTGTTTTTGATTACCCTTCGGTGTCATACATTCTAAACCTTTGGAGTATCATTGCAAATTATAAATGGCCTAGGAATCATTTGATAATTAGCTAAAACATGATTGGATTAGTGTTATAGCAAGAAACTCATACAAGTTTGTTTGTAAATTTTTCAGCAAAAATGTCTAGCTCTATAATTTCCTTATTGGGTGCGGAAAAGTTAACCGGAGAGAATATGATGACATGGAAAAACAAACTCAACACTATATTGGTAGTGGATGATCTGAAGTTTGTGCTAACTGAGGAGTGTCCTCAAGTGCCAGGCTCGAATGCGTCACGAAATGTTCGTGATGCATATGATCGATGGATCAAGGCCAATGATAAGGTCAAGGTCTACATGCTGGCAAGTATGTCTGACATATTAGCCAAGAAGCATGAGGGCATGATTACCGCCAAGGAAATCATGGATTCTGTATAGGGTATGTTTGGACAACAGTCACACAGGCCCGACATAATGCCCTAAAGTACATATTCAACTCGAGGATGCCAGATGGTACATCTGTTTGGGATCATGTCCTGGATATGATGGTGCACTTTAACATCGCGGAGTCGAATGGTGCTTCCATCGATGAGTCGAGCCAGGTCAGCTTCATTCTGGAAACCCTTCCGAGATAGTTTCTTCGCGATTTAGAAGTAATGTTGTTATGAACAAGCTTACTTTTAATCTTACCTCCCTTTTGAATGAACTCCGGACCTTTCGACTCTTTGATGAAAATTCGTGGGGATCGAAAGGTGAGGCAAATGTTGCCGTAGGAGTTATCACGGAGGTTTGACCTGCAGGACAAAAAGCGATTGCTTCATCTTCTTCTAACTTTGAGAGGAAGAAGAAGAACATGAAGAAGGTTGGTAAAGGGAAACAAGTCGACAAAGCCGCGCCTGTAAGGGCAAGAAATTCAAAGACGTTGCTGACAAAGGAAAGTGTTTCCACTGCAACGAAGACGGGCATTGGAAACGGAACTGTCCGAAGTACATTGCAGAAAAGAAGAAGGAAGGTAAATATGATTTACTTAGCCTAGAAGCTTGTTTAGTGGATAATGATAAAACAGCTTGGATACTTGATTCAGGCGCCACTAATCATGTTTGCTCTTCTTTTCAGGGAATTGATTCCTGGCAGCAGCTACAGCAAGGAGAGATGACACTCCGGGTTGAAAATGGAGAAGTCGTCTCAGCTGTAGCAGTAGGCACAATGAAGCTTTATTTTGGCAAGAAATATGTATTGTTGGACAATATAATAGTGATACCAGGGTTTACTAGAAACCTTATTTCCATTTCTTGCCTTATAGAACAACGTATTTTTGTTTCCTTTTCTATGAATAAAGTGTTTATTTTGAAGAAAGGTTTAGAAATATGTTCAACTTCATTAGAAAATGGATTGTATGTTTTAAGGCCTAATTCAGTCAAAATGGTTATGAACACTGAATTATTTAAAACTGCAAACTAAGAAACGTAAAATTTCTCCTAAAGAAAATGCTCATCTTTGGCATCTAAGATTGGGTCACATTAATCTCAATGGGATTGAGAGATTGGTAAAGAACGCACTTCTAAACGAGTTAGAAGAAAATTATTTGCCAGTATGTGAATCCTGCCTAGAAGGCAAAATGACTAAAAGATCTTTTAGTGGAAAAGGTTATAGAGTCAAAGACCCTCTAGAGCTTATACATTCAGACCTTTGTGGTCCGATGAATGTTAAAGCCAGGGGAGGATATGAATATTTCATCTCTTTTATAGATGATTATTCTAGATTTGGGCATATTTACCTAATGCACCACAAGTCTAAAGCACTTGAAAAGTTCAAGGAATTCAAGACTGAGGTTGAAAATCAATTAGGTAAATCAATTAAAACACTTTGATCGGATCGAGGTGGAGAGTACATGGATTTAAAATTCCAGAACTATATGATAGAACATGGAATTACATCCCAACTCTCAGCTCCCACCACACCACAGCAAAACGGTGTATCGAAAAGGAGAAATGGAACCTTGTTGGACATGGTTCGATCAATGATGAGTTATGCTCATCTCCCTAGTTCCTTTTGGGGTTACGCAGTGGAGACTGCAGTATACATTTTGAATAGTGTGCCCTCAAAAAGTGTTTCTGAAATACCTTTTGAACTCTGGAAAGGACGTAAAGGTAGTTTATGTCACTTCAGAATATGGGGTTGTCCAGCACATGTGCTAGTGACAAATCTAAAGAAGTTGGATTCACGTTCAAAGTTATTCCTATTCGTAGGATACCCAAAAGAAACAAGAGGTAGTTTATTCTATGATCCTAAGGAAGATAAGGTTTTTGTGTCGACAAATGCCACTTTCTTGGAGGAGGACCACATAAGGGACCACGAACTAAAAAGTAAAGTAGTGTTGAGTGAGTTAGACGGAACAATAGCAAAGGTTGCTAATAAGAACACTAGTACGTCAACAAGAGTTGTTGATACTAGTTTGTCTAGTCAAGAGAGTCCATCTCAAGAGTTGAGTATGCCTCGACGTAGTGGGAGGGTTGTATGTCTGACTTTGGCCAGTTACATGGGTTTAAATTTGAAACCCAAGTTGTTATACCAGATGACAACTGCGAGGATCCATTGACTTATAATCAAGTAATGGTTGACAAAGACAAAGACAAATGTGTCATAGCCATGGACCAAGAAATGAAGTCGATGTACTTCAATTCTGTTTGGGGATCTTGTAGATAAGCTTTGATGGGGTAAAACCTATAGGTTGTAAGTGGATCTACAAGAGAAAACGTGGTGTAGATGGGAAGGTGCAAACCTTTAAAGCTAGACTAGTAGCAAAGGGTTATACCCAGGTTGAAGGGGTTGACTATGAGGAAACCTTTTCACCTGTTGTTATGGTAAAGTCTATTTGTATCCTTCTTGCCATTGCCGCATATTATGTCTATGAGGTATGGCAAATGGATGTCAAGACAACCTTTTTGAATGACAATCTTGAGGAAAAAATCTACATGGACCAACCCAAAGGGTTCATTGAACCAGGACAAGAGCAAAAGGTTTGCAGGCTTAAAAGGTCAATTTATGGACTGAAACAAGCCTTTAGGTCCTGGAATATAAGATTTGATGAGGCAATCAGATCTTATGGTTTTGACCAGAATGATGATGAACCTTGTGTCTACAAGAAAATCATCAATAGTTCTGTCGCATTCCTAATTCTCTATGTGGATGATATCCTACTCATTGGGAATGATGTAGGTTATCTTCTCGACATCAAGGAATGGCTAGCTACGCAGTTCCAAATGAAAGATTTGGGTGATGCGCAGTTTGTTCTTGGGATCCAGATTGTCCGGAACCGCAAGAATAAAACACTAGCCTTGTCTCAAGCATCTTACATAGACAAAGTGTTGTCAAGGTTTAGATGCAAGATTCCAAAAATGGTTTATTGCCTTTTGGACATGAAATCCATTTGTCTAAGGAACAGTGTCCTAAGACACCTCAAGAAGTTGAGGATATGAGACGGATTCCTTACGCATCAGCTGTTGGGAGCCTGATGTACGCCATGTTGTGTACCAGGCCTGACATCTATTTTGCAGTTGGGATGGTCAGTAGGTATCAATCCAATCCAGGACTTGAACACTGGACAACGGTTAAAACAATCCTTAAGTATCTTCGGAGAACAAGGAACTACATGCTTGTGTATGGGGCTAAGGATTTGATCCTTACAGGATACACAGATTTTGACTTTCAGACTGATAAAGATTCTCGGAAATCTACATCAGAGTCAGTATTCACTCTTAACGGAGGAGTTGTAGTATGGCGAAGCGTCAAGCAAGGATGCATCGATGATTCCACCATGGAGGCCGAATATGATACCCTAAAACTGTGTAATTTTGATCAATTAAATAAAGTGTTATTTGTGTTGATAGAATTACAGTCTTGCTTTGATACTAGTTTGTCTAGTCAAGAGAGTCCATCTCAAGAGTTGAGTATGCCTCGACGTAGTGGGAGGGTTGTGTCTGACTGACCAGCTTACATGGGTTTAGCTGAAACCCAAGTTGTTATACCAGATGACAACTGCGAGGATCCATTGACTTATAATCAAGTAATGGTTGACAAAGACAAAGACAAATGTGTCATAGCCATGGACCAAGAAATGAAGTCGATGTACTTCAATTCTGTTTGGGATCTTGTAGATAAGCCTGATGGGGTAAAACCTATAGGTTGTAAGTGGATCTACAAGAGAAAACGTGGTGTAGATGGGAAGGTGCAAACCTTTAAAGCTAGACTAGTAGCAAAGGGTTATACCCAGGTTGAAGGGGTTGACTATGAGGAAACCTTTTCACCTGTTGTTATGGTAAAGTCTATTTGTATCCTTCTTGCCATTGCCGCATATTATGTCTATGAGGTATGGCAAATGGATGTCAAGACAACCTTTTTGAATGACAATCTTGAGGAAAAAATCTACATGGACCAACCCAAAGGGTTCATTGAACCAGACAAGAGCAAAAGGTTTGCGAGCTTAAAAGGTCAATTTATGGATCAAAACAAGCCTTTAGGTCCTGGAATATAAGATTTGATGAGGCAATCAGATCTTATGGTTTTGACCAGAATGATGATGAACCTTGTGTCTACAAGAAAATCATCAATAGTTCTGTCGCATTCCTAATTCTCTATGTGGATGATATCCTACTCATTGGGAATGATGTAGGTTATCTTACTGACATCAAGGAATGGCTAGCTACGCAGTTTCCAAATGAAAGATTTGGGTGATGCGCGTTTTGTTCTTGGGATCCAGTTGTCCGGAACCGCAAGAATAAAACACTAGCCTTGTCTCAAGCATCTTACATAGACAAAGTGTTGTCAAGGTTTAGATGCAAGATTCCAAAAATGGTTTATTGCCTTTTGGACATGAAATCCATTTGTCTAAGGAACAGTGTCCTAAGACACCTCAAGAAGTTGAGGATATGAGACGGATTCCTTACGCATCAGCTGTTGGGAGCCTGATGTACGCCATGTTGTGTACCAGGCCTGACATCTATTTTGCAGTTGGGATGGTCGGTAGGTATCAATCCAATCGAGACTTGAACAACTGACAACGGTTAAAACAATCCTTAAGTATCTTCGGAGAACAAGGAACTACATGCTTGTGTATGGGGCTAAGGATTTGATCCTTACAGGATACACAGATTTTGACTTTCAGACTGATAAAGATTCTCGGAAATCTACATCAGAGTCAGTATTCACTCTTAACGGAGGAGTTGTAGTATGGCGAAGCGTCAAGCAAGGATGCATCGATGATTCCACCATGGAGGCCGAATATGTAGCAGCTTGTGAAGCAGCTAAGGAGGTCGTTTGGTTAAGGAAATTCATGTTAAATTTGGAAGTTGTTCCAAATATGACTTTGCCCATCACGTTGTATTGCGATAACAATGATGCAAAGGGAAAAATCGAGGAACCCCGAAGTCACAAGAGGGAAAAGTACATAGAGCGGAAGTATCATCTCATCCGGGAGATCGTGCATAGAGGAGACGTGATTGTCACGAAGATAGCCTCAGAGAACAACATTGTTGATCCTTTTACAAAGGCTCTCACGGCTAAAGTATTTGAGAGTCACCTAGAAGGTTTAGGTTTACAAGTCTTCCCCAACTAGGGCAAGTGGGAGTATTTTGTACAAAAGTGCCCTAGTTTATTGTATTTACATTACTGCAATGTTTAGTACTCCACAAGCTTTAGGTCAAGTGGGAGATTGTTGGGATTTATACCCTAAAACTGTGTAATTTTGATCAATTAAATAAAGTGTTATTTGTGTTGATAGAATTACAGTCTTGCTTTAATAAATCCAATAAACTAAGCTCCAAGGTTATAAGATTTATCTTGAACCTCAGTGTAGTGGACACTATTTGGGTTGAGTTCAAGAGTATAACCTAAATGGCCTATGGTATAAGAATAAGGTTGGAAACCTCATTCTGGTAACACCATGGATGCGACCCACTTTGTAATTAGTACAAATGAGGTAATCCAACTCATTCATGTAGTTGACATGCGAGTGGGGGCATCCTGTATGAAGAGTTCATACAAGACTGGATCGCAAATTATTAGTCTAACCAGAATAACACCGTTAACAGGATAAGCTAGTAATTTATAGATGGTCATTAGTGACTCGACCTGAATCCTGAGCAAGTTAACAACTCCTACTTATAGGGGCTTGTCCTTAGAGTAGTATGGGTGAGAGTGGCCTGTAGCCGACTCAATAAGCCTACCTTCTCGGGGACGAGAACCTCGTAGGTAGCCGGGAACTTAAGCAAAGATGGAATTCACTCATTCCTACACTAAGGAATTAGATAGGTTGTTCCCTTAAGAACTGACTCCAGGTCTTGAACAACGGGACCCCGACCTCTATGAGGGTATGAGTCTAAGGTAGGACCTTAGACTTGTTGTTCATTAGAGGATCAGTGGTGCTTAAGGAGCAAAGAGGTAATCACAGGGGTAAACGGTAATTTGACCCAGCTGTGATTACGAACAACCTGTGAAGGGTCGACTCATAGGTAATGACTATATCGGTGGACACAATAATATCTACAATGAGAGAGAGTGCATTTCTACAAGTCTATAGTGGAGTGACTTGTAGTTAATGAATATTGATTAACTGGATCGAAGAGTTTGATCAGTTAATCTCACATCATTGGAGCTCATGAACTGTACGTCCATTAGATCCCTCCGTTGGCTCAACATGGTAATATTGAGGGTATAAAGTTAGGAATGAAATTGAAGTGTTCAATTTCGTATATGAGGTGTTATATCAATTATATGAGGTGTTATATGGTTGCATGAGATGCAACTAGGTTAAGTATTTTTACAAGCTCTCTTGTTGTGTTGTTGGAAGGGTTCCAAAACACACATCTCTCTCACAAAAAATACCTCACCTCTCCTAAAGGGAACCCACCTTCCTCCCTCACCTAGAGAACAACGGAGAAGTTCCGGTGGTGGTGTCGGTGTTCGTTCGAGTTTCAGTTGCTGAGATCGAGATCGTGGGAGAGTGGAGCACTTGAAGAAAAGTTATTCAAAGGTAATTTTCTTATTGTCCATTATATTTATATGCTTAATCTAGCTATATTTGTTCTTGAATTTATCGTTGTAACTAAATCAAGAGCGCGCGATTCGCAATCGCTTCCGCTGCGGGACTACGATCCCCTTCAATCCCCATGTGCTTTTTCTGTCAGAAACAAAGTGTGACAAGAGTAAGATAGAATTCTTAAGAAGAAGTTTGAAGTTTAATGGGGGTTTATATGTGGATAGCCAAGGTAAGAGTGGAGGTTTGTGTTTACTTTGGAAGAAGGGATGTGAAGTGTCTATTCGATCCTATTCTACCAATCATATTGATTGCAGTATCAAATGGATAGATAAGGGGTGGAGATTCTCGGGTGTCTATGGAAGTCCCGAAGGAAATCATAAGAGAACCACATGTGATCTCATCAGAAGGTTATCTAATGAAGATAACCCCCCATGGATTATTGGTGGAGATTTAAATGAATGCCTATGGGCAAATGAAAAAAAGGGAGGCTCTACCAAAGTTTCTTCGTCCATGGAATTATTTAGGGAGACGGTTAATGATTTAAATCTACAGGACCTAGGTTTTGAAGGCAGCACTTTCACATGGTCTAATAAATGGTCAAAGGGTAAACCCATCTTCAAAAGACTTGATAGATTTCTTGCAAATTCTACCTTTTGTGACTTCTTTGCCTACCATAAAGTAAGTCACCAGGATGGTATGGGTCAGATCATCGCCCAATATGTGTCCAGTTGGGAACATCAACCTACTGTACTAAACTTCCAAGAAACCATTCCTTATTTAGATTTGAGGAACATTGGACCAAAGACGAGGATTGTGAAAATCTCATTCGTCAATGTTGGAATTTTGAGAGCTACAATAATGAGTTAAATGGAGGATCACTGCAACATTTCATGAAAGCCATTTCCCAAAGCCGAGAGATACTAAGGCCTTGGGGCCTAAAGAAAAGACGAGAGCTTTTTGCTGATATCAATGAGTATCGTGTACAACTTCAAGAAGCATATGCTTCTATCGAAAGTCATGACTTTAAGTCTATTCATAAAATAGAAGGTGAGCTGGATAAAGCCTTATTGAAGGAAGAGATCTACTGGAAACAACGTTCAAAGGAAGAGTGGCTTAAATGGGGTGACAATAATACAAGCTGGTTTCACAAAAAGGCTTCAATGAGAAGGGACAAATATCATATCCACAAAGTCAAAAATAAAAAGGAGGAGTGAGTGTCAACAGATGAGGATATAGAGAGATTGTTTATAGAGTATTTTGAGGAGTTGTTTCATTCAAGCCAACCTAATGATGATCAGATTGATAAAGCTCTGGTTGGGGTCTCCAAACGAGTCACAGAGGAAATGAATAGTATTTTGTTGAAACCGTTCACTGAGGAGGAAATTCATAATGCAGTTTGTCAAATGTTCCCTACTAAGGCGCCAGGCCCAGATGGTTTTCCAGCCTTATTCTATCAGAAGTATTGGACAGTTATAAAGGAAAGAACTGTAGCCGCTTGCCTAAACATCCTGAATAATAAAGCTTCTGTGAGAGGTTTGAACCATACTAACATTGTTCTCATATCAAAGAAGAAACATCATGTTTATGTGACTGATTTAGGCCTATTAGCTTGTGTAACGTATCTTACAAGATTATCTCCAAATCTATATCCAATAGACTAAAATTAATTTTACCAAACCTTATCTCGGAATCACAAAGTGCATTTGTTCCAGGTCGGTTGATTACTGACAATTATCTGATAAGCTATGAGTGCTTAAATCACATTTTAAACAAAAGAGGGGGTAGGAAAGGCTTAGCAGCTATTAAGCTGGACATGTGCAAGGCCTATGATAGAGTAGAATGGTATTTTCTGGAAAAAATAATGCATAAAATGGGCTTTGAGGAGTCATGGGTCTCTTTGATTCTAAATTGTGTATCTACTACGAGTTTCTCTGTTATGATGAATGGAAAAGCTAGAGGATTTATTCAACCCCAACGAGGTTTGAGACAGGGGGATCCCCTATCTCCATATCTCTTTTTACTATGTGCTGAGTGTCTTTCTAATCTTTTACTTCAAGCACAAGAACGGAAAGTCATATCAGGTTGTCAGGTAGCAAAGAAATCCCCCACTATCTCACACCTATTTTTTGCAGATGATAATCTTCTCTTCTGTCAAGTCAAGGAATCCGAGATTGATGCTATAAAGATGATCCTACATACTTATGAACAAGCGTCCGAACAAAGTGTTAATAACTCCAAGTCAGCTATCCTATTCAACCCGAACGTTGAGGAAGGTTCTAGGAACAGGTTGGGACAGAGGCTAGATATGAAGATTGTTCCCAATCTGGGAAAATACCTTGGTCTCCCTTCTCATTTTTCTAAGAATAAGAAGAGTGAGCTGAATTTCATTAAAGAAAGGGTCTCTAGAGCCATTTCTAATTGGAAAGGGAGTTTCTTTTCAATTGGGGGCAAGGAAGTGCTCATCAAAGCGGTGGCTCAGTCCATTCCAACATATATTATGTCCTGTGTTAGACTTCCTAAAACACTGTGTGATGATCTAAACAAATGTATTGCTAAGTTCTGGTGGGGTAGTTCTTGTAACAGTCCCAAGATTCATTGGTTGAAATGTGAGAGGCTATGTCTACCAAAACAACGTGGGGGTTAGGTTTTCGAAACTTAACTGGTTTTAACCAAGCTCTGGTTGCCAAACAAGCTTGGCGAATCCTCCAAAGCCCTCTTTCCCTCGTTTCTCGTTTGTTCTGTGGTAAATATTTTCCAAATTCATCCATACTTGATGCAAAGGTGGGTTATCACCCATCCTATATTTGGAGGAGTTTACTGTGGGGGAGAGACTTATTGATTAAAGGCGTCAGACGAAGGATTGGTAATGGTGAAGACACCATGTTGTTCGAGCACCCGTGGTTACCTCAAGCTTCTACCTTTAAATTATTTTTCGTATCCGACAAATGAGACTAAGAAGTTTAAAGTGGCTGACATGATTAATGCATTAGGAGAGTGGGAAGTTGAGAAACTAAGATCCCTTATCAGTGAAGCTGAGGTTCAGATTATCCAATCTATTCCTATTTGCAAGACCAAAGTGAGAGATAGCTGGATATGGCACTACACAAAGGATGGCCAGTTCACCACAAAGAGCGCTTATAAGATTTTCATCAATAATTACATCGATTGCTCAGTTTCTAATCCATCCAGAAATGAGAAATGGTGGAATTCCTTATGGACCCTCAAGTTACCTACTAAGATAAAGATTTTTATGTGGAGAATTTTTCACGACATCCTTCCAGTAAACTACAATCTACACAAAACGCACATACCTATAGAGTCGTGGTGCATTATGTGTGGGAGAGATCATGAAAGTGTACTACATTCAATATTCCTATGCAAAAGGGCCAAAGAATTATGGAAGAGAATTTTTCAAAAAATAAGAGGTTGGCTGAAACAAAAGATACCCGTTCCAGAGTTGCTTATGTTGGTGTTCGAAGACTTCCAATCAAAGGATATTAAACTATTTTGTATCTGTTGCTGGGCAATATGGTCAGACAGAAACAAGGTAAGTTTAAATCAAGAGTTTCCAAATATTAGTCAGAAAATCGAATGGATAATGAATTACCATTAAGAAATTCTCAAAAGTCGTGAGACGTGCACACTGATTTGTGAAAAAAATACCTGGTCATTCGGAACGTTGGAAGCCACCGAGGGAGGGAATTCTAAAACTTAACACAGATGCATCATGTCACCCTTCTTCTCATTTCACTGGTTTGGGTATGGTCATTCGAGATTCGGAGGGGCGATTGGTAGTGGCAAAGGCAGAAATGGTGGAAGGAAGAAAAGATCCTCTAGCGGCAGAAGCTTGAGTGTTGATGAAAGGGATGGAGTTAGCAGCTGAACGAGGGTTCTCGAATTTGTGGATTGAAACTGATGCAAAAGTAGTGGTCTCTGCAATCCACAATCACATGCTTCAGTCTGCTCCCCAAGGCCTGGTTCTTGAAGATATCAGAAATCTCATGATAGCAAACAAGTTCGTTGGGCTTAGTTACAACCCAAGGTCCACTAACAGAGTGGCTCACACTTTGTCTAGATGGGCTCTATCTTCAAAAGGGGTCCAAATCTGGACCGTAGATGGGTCGGATTGGCTCTCACAGTTAGTTTTAGATGATGTTAGGCCTCATTTAAATTCTTAATTATTTCTTTTTCCTTTTTATATATCAAAAAAAAAAAAAAACTCTTGGGTTGAACCATAAGACAACCCATCTCTTCTCATTTTGAGAATTACAACCTATCTCTTCTCATTTTGAGAATTGGAGACTCCCACAAGCCATGGTTTGTTTTCGAGTCATAGCAATGAGGTAAGGACCTGCCAAAGTTCATGCTTAACCTCAATACTCTTTAGTTTAATTCTAAATAAAATCAAAGGCGATCCAACGCTTCCGCTATGGAGTGAATCGTTGATTCCTACCATTGGTATTAGAGTGATATTTGAATTTTATTTAGAATTAAAAATTCATATGGTGGGTATTTTAACTTTTCATATATGTGATATATGTGGTTTTTGCAAATGGACTGTTTAGGAATATTTGAGGTATTAGAATTTATTCCGCTTTTGATTAGATCAATTGTAAACCCCTAAGGGTTAGGGTTATTTGTAATTTTTGTTTGTTAAGATTCTTGAAAAGAATTGCTGGCAAGTTTTGTTATCTGGTAAAAGTTCCTTCACACGTTCAAGACAACATGTGTTCAAACTCTCTGGAAAATAATATTTAGACGACATTTTTCGGTTCATGCAAAAATTCATATTTCTTTGATGAGATCAAAACTTGATGAAGTTGGGTAGAGCTAAATTGAAATCCCATGGGCTTTTATAAATTCTTGCATGAAGTTCAAGATTGGCAATCAAATTTAAAGTTAATTTTGATTGTGTGTTTGACCAACGGAGAATTGGACTTGAACCACGTGGAATATCTTTCAAAGTTTCATGCAATTAATGTAAATTCATGTTTCTACTTGCCGACGTCCAACTTCTTCAAATTCCGCCGAGCGCTCAAGCAACTGCATCCGAGTCACTTGGTCGTTGATTTCAAAGCCAAAGTGTCAGTGCTTTTCGCGGCTGATACAATTAAGGATATTAGGGTTTTTGTATCCTAAATTTGGAATGGTTTAAAAAGGAAAAAGATATTGAAGAGTAAGGCATGTTTGAGAATAATGTTAGAAATATTGATTTTAGTACCATTGATTTGTTTAGAATTGATTTATTAAAAGTGATTTATAATCGTTTTCATGTTTTGTTCTATACTTCTAATATTGATTTTCATACAATTAAGTAATTTTCAAAAGGTGTATTTGGGAGTGACTTTAAAATAAGTGTTCTAATGATTTAATTATAATTAATTTTTTATAAAAATTATTTAGTTATAAATTATATTAATATTTAATTTAAACGTTGTAAAAGTGAATGTAAATTTAATTAAAAATATTTTTTTAAAAAATAATTAATGTTTGTTTTCAAAAGTGATTTTATAATCATCAAGTCAGAGATATGGAAGAAATAAAATATTATAGAAATAAAGATAGAGAGATAAAAAAAATTTGGTAAGATGATAAAAATTTTAAGAAAAAAATTTATAAGAGTTAGGAACAAAAAAGTACAAGAACAAAAATTGTAGACCAAGAGATAAACAAATTAGTGAGAAGAATTTTAAAATATACGAAAATGATAGGAAAGACCAAAAAATATTTAAAAAAAAAAATCAAAGAAAGTTAAAACTATTATAGAGAAAAATGAATGAAAAGCTAAAAATAATAATAAAGTAAGAGATACATATTATAAAAACTTTAGAGACAAAACTTGTCATTTTGTAAAAAATGACGGATGAACTTAATGGTGACGATTTTGAGAAAATTCATTTTTTTATGGAAATTTATGAATTTTTACAAAAGAATGACGAGTTTTACCCGTCACCAAAAGTATACATTTTTCAAAAATGAAATAATAGTCATTTTAAATCATAATTACTTGATAAAAATCACTTGGGAATCACCTCACAAGTGATTGATAGGATATCACTTCAAGTGATTTTTTATTCTTTCAAAATCACTGGTTCAATATTGTCAAACATCACACCTTTAAAAGGAAAATGATTTTAAACATGTCAAAAGTGATTTTGGTCATTCCAAAATCACTCCCAAACATGCCCTAGATATGTCTTGGATTTAAATTATTGTAATTTAAATTATTTTCAATTTCTTAAGATATGCCAAATATTCCGATCAGTTTTGTTATTTTTAAACTAATACATGTAATGTATGTTTTAAATTGTTTGATTCTTGCATAAAATAAGTCATTTTAGGTTTAAAACCCCATTATAGGTTAAGCATTATCACATACATCTTAATTAATTTTTTGAATATAGATGGTATATTTGGAAATTTTGATTAGGTTGTTTTCTAATAGAATTAAGATGCTTTCCATGTTAGTTTTCCATACATTTGAATATAATAGTTATATTTGGAAATCAATTGAAAAATTTTATTAGGGTATTTCCTAATAAAATTAAATTTTTTTCCTTGTTGATTAATATTTTCCATATCTTTGATTATAAGAGTTATTTTTTGAAAATTGAATGGAAATTTTGATTAAGGATGATGCGTTTCATGTTCCTTGATTTTTTCAATATCTTTGAATATAAGAGTTACACTTGGAAAGTAATTGGAAAATCCAATTAGCAAAGTTTCCTTGTTAATTGAAGGAGAATTGTAATGGGTAGCACAAAATATTAGCATATTTGCAAACTTAGCTATGATTTTTTAGATTTGCAAATCTAGAAATTTTTTTAAATCTGATTTCCGTTTTTTATTATTCCAGATTTACCCTCATTGGTGTAGCAGCAGGTATATCAGTAGTATATCTGATATACTTTACATTTGGTATATCAGTAGTATATCTGATATACTTTATATTGGTATATCAGAAGTATATCTGATGTATTTTATATTGGTATATCATAAGTATATCTGATATACTTTATTTTTATATACCAATATATACCTACGAAATATGTTAATAGTATATTATTGATATACTACGGATACCCTTATTTTAGATATATCATTTAGAATGATATACTTTCTATATATCCGTAGCAAATTAGAGATATTTTGCATATTATATATCACTAATGTACTTCATTTTAGATATGTATATTTCACTAATATACCTAACATTTAGTATATCATTAGTATATCAGTGAAATGAACATATATCATATGCGAGTTACTGATATACTCTTAATTAACTTCATATACATATATCAGTAGTATATTAGTGATATACTTTATACAATAACACATCTAACACAATAAGATATAACAATCCAATTTAGTTTTAAATTATGAATTCTACCTAAAATTTAAAAGTATAACCTGAAATTTACTCTACTTGAAATGTCGGACATTACAAATAGCTTTTGAGATCTCGTTATATACTTAATATTACTGAATAAAGTATATAATCATAGATTCACTATCAAGCATAAATCACTATTTGTGATATATCGTTGATATACTAAATAAAGTATTTTGGTAGTATATCACACCGATATATACTTAATATTTGTGAAATCAACGGCTATTAGTTATTTTTTTGGTTAGATATATCGTTAGTATATCTAATCTATTGTTAATAAACTACTGATTTTTTCGATATTGAAAAATACAGGAGGGCATTTCCAAATCTAGCAATAGTTTTTGAGATCCCGTTGATATACTTAATATTACTAAATAAAATATATCAGCATAAATCACTTCAAGCATAAATCAATATACCGTTGATATATTAATAAAGTATATCGTTAGTATATCACATTGATATATACATAATATTAGTGAAATCAACAGATATCATATCATTCATATAGTTACTTTTTGGTTGGATATATCATTGGTATATCATATCTATTATTGATAAACTACTTATTTTCTCGATATTGAAAAACACAAGGAGAACATTTGTAAATCTAGCAATAGATTTTGAGATTCCATTTATATACCTAATATTACTGAATAAAATATGTCAGCATAAATCACTATCAAGCATAAATCCCTATTTGTGATATAATATTGATATACTAAATAAAGTATATCAATAGTATATCACATTGATATATACTTAATATTAGTGAAATCAATAGAATCAGTAGTATATCACTTATGCAGTTATTTTTTGGTTAGATATATCGTTGCTATATTAGATCTATTGTTGATAGACTACTGATTTTTTCGATATTGAACAGCACGGAGAAGATATTTATAAATCTAGCAATAGTTTTTTAGATACAGTAGTATATCAACAGTATATCTGATATAATTTATATTTGGTATATCGGTAGTATATCAATAGTATATTTCATTTTAGTTATATTATTAGTATATCAATAGTACATCATAAGTACATCATCAGTATGTTTGTGATAGACTATTGATAGGCTATTAATACACTTCAGATTGAAAAATGCGTGCGAAAAATATAAGGATATTTTTTACTTTACACGCCATTCGTTTGGATATTTGATTAACTGAAAAATATAATAGTTATATTTTAAAATTAACTGAAAAATTAAATTAGGATATTTGATTTCTTAATTTGAATGCATGGTTCCTTAATATGATTAGGATCTTTCCTAATAGGATTAAGGTTTCCTAAAATTAAAATATTTTTAATTCATGTTTTAAATAGTTTAAAATTTGAATTTATTCTATCTTTATTGGTTCTTAATGAGATTAGGCTTTCCTTGTAGTGAAGATATTCAAGTTATTTTGTTTAAAATAGCTTAAATTTAATTTATCTTCTTTTACCTCTAATAAGACTAGAATTTAATATAATCTATTAATTTAGTTTTAAACGGTTTAAAATGGTAGAATTTCAAGATTATATTTCAAGAAGTGAAATTAGTTTTTAATATGATTAAATACATGACTTAAGTTCACTTAGGTTCATTAATCTAGTAATTAATAGTTAATGAAAGATTAAATGAATTTTGAAATAAAAATTGACTATAAGGGAACTCTGTTTAAGAAGGGATTATCTAGGCTGGGGTACTTAAGCTGACGGAAACAGAACACCCCTACCTGAAAACTGACCTAGGAGTTGAATTAGTCAATTTTTACTTACTTTCATTAAGCATAATGTGATTAGTATTTTAAATAGTTTAATAAACTTTATAATTCACATTAAACTCAACCCAACAAACATAAGAGTTATGAAGGATAGATTGGGAACTTAGATAAAAGAGTATTTTAAATAGTTTAATAAACTTTCGCTTTCGGGAGTCGCTTCGGTCTTCCTCCAGTCTACTTGTCGTCTGGTGCACGCCTCGAGCGAAGCAATTCTCCTGCACTCATATACTTTTGAGCCCTGGTCAGTAACTCAACGTAAGTTATAGGAGCTTTCTTACCTAACGACCAGAGAAACCTCTCGTCTCGCAGTCCGACCACGATCACTGTTAGGGTTGCCCCATCAGTATTCCCTTCAATTTGGAGGGCTTCACTGTTGAAGCGGGACACATACTCCCTCAAAGTCTCGTAGTTGCCTTGCTTAATGGTAAGAAGATGTGTTGCTGGTCGTTGTTGATCCCTACCACCGAGGAACTGGGTCACAAAGGCTCGAGCCAACTCCCGGAAGGAAGCGATCGACTTTCTCTTAAGCTGTATGAACCACTTCTGAGCTGGTCCTGTCAACGTGAACAAGAACGCCCTACACTTGATAGCATCTCAGACTCCATAGAGTTCCATCCATGATCGAAATGTGTCAAGGTGCTCCACTGGATCTTTCGATCCATCGTAGTCCTTGATTGTCGGCAGCTCTTCAGGGAACTTCCTCCTGCATTATTTCGTCAGTAAAAGGATGATCTACCTGGTCAATGAGATTTTCCAAGTCTAGTCTGCCGTCATCTTGAGCCTTCTTCATATCTCCGAGCTCATTTTGGATCCTCCGTAACTCTGCTGCCCAAGGTTGGCTTTCGACCTCCAACTCTTTCCGCTTCTGGTTGATCAATTCTCTAAGATCTGACCCCGTGTCAGGTCTCCTTGATCGGTCGTCTCTTCGACCCTGCTGTCACTTGACTTCAGACGCATGGTGGTTGTTGTGTCCTCGACTCCCGTGAATCACCTGAGTCCTGACTTGGGATTGTCCCACTCGGGATGCAGCCCTTTGCTGCTCCGAATGGTGGGATCACCTGTCGTTGCCTCCCAACCGTAGCTTGTCATAGACTTACTGGGTGGCACCCGAGACTCTCCCTGTCCCTCCTCCACCAGGCCCTTACGCTTGGCCTGGTCTCGGATTGAAGACAGGGATTTACGTGGTGCCGGAGCATGAATCCGTTCTCCGGGCTGGGCATCGTTGAGATTCTGCTCTGGTCCATCTTTTAGAGCCTCCACAATAGGGTTTGGACGATTCAGTATCTCAAGAATTCTTGCGATGTTTTCGTCCGTGCCCTGCACTGTTGCTCTCTGCGCGCCACAGATCGATCGCCTCGCGGTCAAGACGTTGGTTATACTCCTCAGGTCGGGGATCCTGCGCCCTAGCCGGAGTTCAGCGAGGGTGCCGATCATTATCCGACTACTCTCAATCGTTCATCGGGTTGACTTGATTCAAGTGGTTACTCATAGTAAACGGTGTTAGGGTTTCAAACACGTGGCACTTTGCAAGAAAAAATGTTCCCACAAACGGCGCCAACTGTTGATGTCGGAATTTGGTTGGAGAATCAACGGTGAATTTGTATTGTTGGGACAACAATCTCCTTCAAAATAGGTAGCTAACACCGGTGTGGTGCTCTGCCACACGCACTCCGACGCTCAAGTTAGAGAGGATATTCTCGCACAAAAATAAATCTCAAGCTAAAACCCAGGCCAAATGATTACTTAGCTCTACCAACTTGCAATGTTGAATATATGTAATCCGTATGATTCGTAACGGTTGCTGAAGGTTTATGACCACTAGCCCGTCATGATTATCCAGCTCATAATCACAACCGTTACATGTCGGAGAGTGTTAAGCTTCGACTATTCGTTTGTCTCCCCAACTGTTATGGAGTGTTGAAGGATTGCACCTCTCTGGGTCCGCTTATCGAGGGGACTTACCTTGGTCCGGGGCGGACTCCTCGGAGTCCGCTTCCCGAACTGGTCCGGCTCGGGCCGAACCCATAAAGCAAATCCTTGGGGGCTTGGGGCCGTCCTTATAGGGTCGGCTCCCCGAACCGGACCGACTCCATGGGGGGCCCACCTCGATTCGGGGTCGACTCCATAGGTCGGTTTCCCGAGTTGGGTCGTCTCTGCTGATCAACTTGAACCGACGGGCCTTTCGAATATGCTGTTTTTACCCATAACAAAAAGAATGCTGAAAATAAAATCCATTTTTAAAAGCATCAACTTTGATGTAATCCAAAATAATATTGTTTTAGATTAGCTCAAGTGGTTAAGCATTTATACGATTATATCTCTCTTCTAAAAGCTTCAATCATGTCTCTTTATTCATGACGTATAAATATATATATTTTTTCCAATCTTCATTATTTTAAGTGTATTTATAAATTTACAATATATAAGTTTAAAAAAACAGTAAAAAAAATTAAAATATTTGGAAAAGTTACGTCATTCCTACTTTCTATATGTATCCAATTATATGGCATATGGGGCGTGATGTTAGCTGAAGGTTACTATTAATTAATTTGTATGACTAGGATATCACAAAACTAAATTATTTTAACAAAAAAAGTTGTATGGAAAAAGGAATTTGAATTCCAAAAAGTCTTTTTTTATACCAATTAGTTGGTGAGTTATCCTTGTCGAATAATTAAATTGATAAGTGATACATGAGACTGATGAAAGTATAGAATAGAAATGTGTGAAACAAATAAATATAAGTTGGTTCGACATTTTTTTTCACTTAAATGATTCGTAATTTAAATTGGGGATAAATATTAGAGTAAACTATAAAAAATATTCTTAAACTAACAGTTTGTTTCAATAATACTCCTAAATTTTAAAAATTTAAAAAAAATCCAAAATCTTAAAAGAAACATTAAAATATAATCACGGTCAAGTTTTTGATGGAAAAAGTTAAAACTTAGATTCAATAATACACTTAAACATTCAAAATTTCAAAAATACCTTTGTCTAAAAAACTTTAAAAAGTACCCTTACCATTTAGTTTTAAATAAAAAACATTAAAGTCTCATCTATATCCTTGACAATTATGTTGGTAAGAGTTTTTACTTTTGTCTTTCTAATTTATGGATTGTTTGTCTATCAATCTTAATTTTTTATTAATTAAACCGTTGGTCTTATTGATGAAAAAATTAACTCTCCTAGATACATCTTTCCTAATTATTCTCCATATTTTATTTTATGCTTTTTTTTTTATTGGTTTTGATCTTGCTCCACTTTCTATTTCTTTGTGTAAATAAAATGGAGATTGTATTCATGGTAATTAAGTGAACGGGAACATCAATCATGTGGACAATATATGAACTTGGTCGAGCCCAACCAAGTATTTGGGCTCCTATCCAAGTTGCCTACTTGCTCTTATAGTGGTCGAGTTCCGACTTGGTTTCGCCTATTTTGATCCGTATTAGGCATTTTAGTCCTGTTCATCTTTTAATTTATGTAATTTTTCTAGTCGGTAATTATGGTCTAATTTCAATCCTTCACTAAGTATTTGAAGCAATCTGTGGTATGATATGCATGTGAACAATCCAAGTTGAAATTCATCTATTTACAACTCGTTCACGTCCTACTAGGCCGGATTAGAGAAATATTAAATTTCATCTTAAACCCAAAGGAGTAATTTATGTATTTCATAAATGGTAGTTTTTTTTTGTCGGTTTGATATGAGATCTTCAACCGACCGTTGAAAAGATAAAGCTCTATCAAGAGCTAGCTAGAAAAATCTCTCAACCGTCTGAGTGGATGCCTCATCTCATCCTCCCAAGGATAGTATATCCTACCCCCACTCGAATTCCACACGTTCATTTTCCATTGACACCTCACAGTCCATAGTCATCATCTTTCGTCAGAATCATTAAAAGGATTATAGGTCACTTTCCATTATTAAAACTCAAAGTTTCGAAACACTTATATTAGAATTCAAGCTAAGTATTATATAATTTAACATTTTCAAAAATAATTTTAAAAAATAAGGACCAACGGTTGGATGTTATTAACAAAATGAAACCATAATATAAGTTGTCCTCAATTTAAATAACTCAAATATAATTGTTATTAAAATTTATTACTCATATATGAATTAATTATTAAATTAATTCCAACGAGCACTTCTGTAAAATGAGTAATATTATTATCTCCTTTGACAACACTAAACTCCAAACTCAAGTTGAGTACTCTTTCTCTAGATTTGTTCTAACATGACCACGAAAATGCATGTATCAACACAAACAAAATCTGTCACCTCTCAATCCCTACTTTTTCTTCTTATCTTATAAGTTGTCCTCAATTTAAAAAAATAATAAGCTTTTCAAGAATATAAAATTAAGATTCACAATAGATTTAAGCTCTAATTCAATTAATCAACGGGATGAAACGTATACAAATTTAGAGAGTAGAACGGAATTCAAATATATCTTCCCAATTTCAAAATTCCACATACTGTATTCTTTATGAGTAAAAAAAAAAAAAAAAAAAAAATTTCTCTCTCTCTCATCCATTATATGTTTGGGGGAATGGATGAAATTATGGTTGAATTATTGTTTGAGAGATGAGTCATCAACCTTGATGTTTTGGAATCTTCGTATATTCGATAGGATTCAAAGTGGGATGAGTCGTTTCTGAGTCATCAATTAGGTTACATCATCATCATTTGAAGTACTTTTTTGTCCTTTTTTTTTCATGTTACCCTAACGTTTCGCTGCATATATTAATTAAAATATCAAAGACTTTTTGATTTTGATGTGTGTAGCTCACGGAAGCTTCCACCAAGGCATTATTAAACAAAAAGAAAAAACAAAATTTAGTGGAGCAAGAGTTTGGAAATTATCCGACAACTAATTTAATTATCATTGGTTTCGCTCAGCTTCCAACAAGATATGGATCCTCGTCATCTTCGATTGTTGTTTTTCTCTTTTACGTAAGTAATTAAAAGTTATATTTTCTAATTTATATAATATCGATGCATGATTATTTTGCACGACACAAAAGTTCTTATCTAAGTTTCAAAAATAAAATAATAAAAAAAAAGTGTTCTTATCTACCTTCTAAATTTCCTTTTATCATTTCTTTCAGGCTTCCGTATGGATCTCACATATTTGAAGGGAATATTGTGAAAACAATTTTTTTAAATTTTTTATTACAAGGTAAGTGGGCCCCACCACACATTATTATTTTGCACTCTAATGTGAGTGTGTCTTTTATCTCATTCCACCGTTAGTTCATCCATTATTAGTTGTGGTGCGTGTATATATATATATATATATATAGATAAAATCTTTTGAGATGAAACAATATATTTGACGAAATTAATATTTATCATTTTACCAAAATTAAGTTAATTGTTGTAGAAATAGGATGAAACTCGGTATAATTTTACTAATATTTAAATACTAATATAATATATTAATGATGATGATGATGATAATAATAATTGTTGGAATAGAAATTTCGACAAATCCAAAATTGCCACGTCATCACCCGACATTGATAACAAAATTATTTAATTAGGGACTAATTAACTGTACAGGATCCCTAAATTAAATTGGTGGCTATACAATTGGGTTCCTTAAAATTTGATAGACAAAAGTCTAAATTAAAGACCAAGTTAGCAAAAGTCCAAGCCCGATCCAGAGACGTAGGCCCAAAATCAATAAGGTCTGATCCAGGACAGAAGGCCCAAATCAGCCAAGCTCAAGAAGATTGGCCCAACCCAAAATGGTTGACCCAAAGCCAGTCTGGCCCAACCCAAAGGAGTTGACCCAACAAAAAGCAGGCCCAGTCCAACGGGCCCAAGCCCATCTGGAGGCCCAGAGAAGCTCTATAAATAGAGACCTCCTCCTTCATTTTCAAGGTTTAGAAATTGGAGACTCTGCAGAGAATTCGAAACAAAGTTCGTAAAATCTCCGTAAGCTCTCGAAGATCAAACACCATCTGAACGAAGAACGCTTCAAGGGAATCATCAAGAACACACCACGAATCCATTAAAGTTTACAACATCGAGAACAAGGTGTTTCAGCCCTCGAGAAAAGCTACAAGCCGAAGACCTTCGACACGCTACAAGCCGAGGATCTTCAACAAGCTATAAACTACAAGTCGAAGATCTTCAACAAGCTACAAGCCATAAGCCGAAGACCTTCAACAAGCTACAAGCCAAGACCTTCAACACGCTACAAGTCAAGAGCTTCAACAAGCCGCAGTCAAGTCCTTCAACAAGTCAGTAGTCAAGTCCTTCAACACGCAACAAGCCAAGACCTTGACAAGTCATAGTTTCCAAACCTTCACAAGTCTACACTTGAGAACAAGCTGAAAAACCCTCAAGACAAATCTACATTCGAGAACAAGTTATTTCAACCCTCGATCTAAGCACATAAGTAGGAGAGAGAATCAGAGGATTAAATAGTAGAGATTGTACTCACAATTACCTTAAATCAATACAACACAAATTCTTTTACACGTGTCTCATTCCCATTCGCTGGTTGAAATATCGTGTGAACAATAATAATAATAATAATAATAATAATAAAGGAAAGTAGATGAGCTATGTATATAATATAATATTAAAGATAGTGGAATTGTATAGAGAAATTAAATATAAGAAATAAAATCGAGAAAAAAGTGGAAGAAAAGAAGAGAGATTGAAGAGGTTTTTTCACCCCATTGTTATGTATTCATGATCCACCAAATGCCACTATTTATAGGCAATTTGGCTAGGATGAGTTGGTACATTTGGACAATAAGCATTGGTAAAAATTAGACACATGGAGGATACTTTGGCTATGGGGTATTTGCCACTTGGCATGGGTATCAAATGACATATGGAATGGGCATTTACATTACACATGTTTACAATACTTCCCCTTAAATGCCCATTTATATAAACACATGCCTTGTTAAAACCTTACTAGGGGAAAACCCAATTGGATAAAAGCCCTAGTGAAGGAAAAAGAGTACATATTTTATATAATACATTTACTCCCCCTCATGAAGACATCACTTGAGATCTCTGAGTCGTCGCATCCCAATACTGTGAATCAATTTCTCAAATGTTGCAGTTGGTAATGTCTTTGTAAATATGTCCGCCAAGTTATCCTTCGAACAAATCTGTTGTACTGAGATGTCACCATTTTCTTCAAGGTCATTGACCCTCCGTTGGTGTCCATGGTCCGCTGGGCGGATTCCCACCACATATAGGCGTCATTCCTCAGCATGAAAGCTTCACAAGACGCCCTCTGGTCCTCTAGGCAGTTAATCAGTCTGAAAATGGAATCGATGGATGACAATGATAACTTGCCATGGGAGAGTTATTTTACTATAATTTTAGTGCTTAATGTACTTGAATTGCATAGAATTTATTGAGTCTCATGTTATTTTATCCCTAAATTGTGTGTGTTAGGTTTAAAATCATGAATTTAAGCATTAGATTTGAAAAGAATGAATTTTGATGTTTTTTATGCTTTAATTAAAGAAATTTGGGAAAATAAGCTAACGGTTAATTAAAGACCAAAAGACGAGATTTTTAACTCGAAAAATCCTTGCATATTTAGTTTGATTTATAACTGATTTCATGAATTTATTTGAGATTTTTCGTGCAGGAGATTATCAAAATTACAGTAGTCCTTAAGGGCATTTTAGACATTTTACCCGAAGGATAAGATGGTCTTTCTACCCCTAAGGGCATTTTTGTAATTTGTGGAGTTAGGAAAACATATCTTATATAAGGATGCTAGGGTTCATAAGTGTCAAGGTGAAGAATGAGTTGCCACAAAAGGAGAAGAGAGCGAGAGAGAAGGGGCGATTGCTACAACAAAGGTGTGCATTGAAGAGAAGAATTATGAAGGTGCCATTGTTGTAGCAATCGTGCGTGTGAAGAAAAAAAACGAAGCATCAAGGTGTAATTGTTGTAGCAAAAATTGTGCAGTTCGATTTTTCACAGACGATGCTCACAAATTGTCATTTTCCAGCGTTTCCACCGTTGGATTGTGCTGCAATTTTGACAGCGTATTCGCGACTCAAAGGGCTTTACTTTGAACGGTTGATCGTCGTTCTGAGCTTCAGTGCTTCAGATATTTCTGTCACGTTGGAGATCAGTGCAGTTCGGTTTTGCACCAGCGGCGCTCACAAATTTGTCGTTTCCCGGAGTTTCAAGTGTTGGATTGTGCTGCCATTTTGACAGCTTGTTCAAAACTCACAGGGCTTCATTTTGAACGATTGGATCGTCATTTCGAGCTTTGGTTGATGAGATATTTCTGTCGCACGGAACCTGTAAAAACTAAAATCTGCTGCTATGATCTGCTGTCTTCGGTGGTATCTCTTGGTGTTTTGCTTCGTGTCATTACCTCTCCTAATCTCTACTTGTTAATGCTGTTTTTCTGCTATTGGACACATATTTAAGACTATTTTTGTTCACTATTTTAGACCGAATTCGTGATTGTTTTTAGGCTAGAATTGTGACTGATTTATGCTTAATTTGTGAACGTTGTTTTCTTGAATTCTTTGATCGATAAGAGCATACATCAATTAGAAATTTGTGAGTTGATTTTTGTCATGAACTAAATTGTCTTAAGCGAGGATTAGGTTGTTTTAATGTAATTTTGGATTAAATTTATGGTTGATGCCATTGATTGAATTTATGAAATTTTATTGAATTTAACGTTGCATGAGAATTAAAATTGACCTTTTTAATTTCTCTATAATTCATAAACTTGGGAAAACTAATGAATTAGAAAACTAAAATTTCATTCTAGGATTATTGAGTTTATTAGGGATAATTAACCCACCAAGAACCTAAAATCATGGGCATAATTTAGATCACAATTGAGAAATTGTAGGTTTTAAAACTTAGTGATTTTGGAAAGAATCATTTGAATGCATGTGTAGGTAAATTCAAGGCATCACTCAAAATTTATTCCAATTGAACATTAGAACTCTAACCTAATCCGAGCCTATTTTTCATTACAAATCTCATCTCTTGCATCTGCCTTCTTGTTTGCATTCTCCTCTCCCCGCATTTAAATTTAGTTATTTTCTTAAGTCTAGTCTTATCTTGTCTTACTTATCACATCTGTTTATCTACTACAGTAAATTGCACACCCATACATTTCACTAAAATAAAGAAAATTTGTTAGGACACTCATCCGTTTAGATTGTACTAGTCCTCGTGGGATCGATACTTTTCTTATCACTTGCTGCACTTGACCGTGTATACTTGCACGTCACAGAAGAGTCAGAGTCTCATCCTAATTTACATTAGTTTAGGACATTCGATATTTTCGCATCAGACAACCAAAATTCAGCCATAGTGGGGTCACTAGAAGACCCATCAAATGGTCAGGGGTCATACTTTCTAAAGTCTTTCGTGCTCGGGCCTCTCTGATTTGCATCATTCGGCCCTAACTCGCTTGGGCCAAACCGGGTGGCCATCAGAGCCCGTACCAAGGCTCGCACGCATCGCCTCCACCATCATAGTCGTGACAATTGGGTTATCCCGAACCGCTGCTGGACCTACTATGGGGACATTGCCTCGGCGATCTGGCCGATCCTGTGGGATATCTGGCATGGGTTGAGGAATCTCTTCTTGATCTAGCGACACTTCTGGCAGTGGGTTATCGTTTCCTCCTGCCCTCCGACTCCTACCATGTCCCCTACCTTTTCCTCGTCCTCTAAGTGACATCTTTGTCAGTACTACACCACAGAAGATTTCTAATTCAGTCTCATCATCTTCTAAGCGTAAGGTAGGGTCACATTTAAATCTTTGGTTCTATCTCACATATAAACGTGATCATATTACAATAACTTATTGCACTTATAAATCTTAGAAGCGTACCTAACGGTGACTGAAACGTGTTACTCAACCATGGGACTACTTTCTGCTTACGGTGTAGCAAGTCTATAGAACCCTTAAACTAGGGTTCTGATACCAACTGTAACGCCCTTAACTCCTATGACTCATATCCTAGGGACATTACTACTCATGCATGCATTTTCAGGCCATTAAAAGAAATAATAATAATAATAATAACAATTTAACTTTAAAACACAGTAAAAAATCACATTTAGGGATTCCAAAAATCATAGCATTTAAAAGACATAATAAGTTTGGCCTCAATTTAATATTCTCTAAAATCTTAAAGCGTAAACAAAATTTGTTTAACCATGACTCTTAAAACAAAAAAGCGGAAAACATGGCTTCGTCCCATGGCTTTCGTAACTCGTCCCTGTCACTCGCCCTGTATGCCTTTGCTCTTACCTGAAAAAATTTTTTAAAAGAAAGGGTGAGTATTATAAAATTAATACCCAGTAAGTGACCTCACTGCCGAAGTTTTGGGATATGCATACACATACAATCATGACTATAGACTTTCCTGAGTGAGACCTAACTTTCTTTCATAAAATCTATCATGACTATTTCCTTTGGCTTTTAGTGGTCAATTAAGTTCTCTTGAGAGCATGTTGAGTCCGAAGACTCTTGTACTATGGAGTTCTCCCTAACTCCGAGATCATGTTGGGTCCGAAGACTCATGAGTCATGTTGAGTCCGAAGACTCCTATCATATGGGGTCCTCTCAAAATCCCGAGAGCATGTTGAGTCTGAAGACTCTTGTCATATGGGGTCCTCTCAAAATCCCGGGAGCATGTTAGGTCTGGAGACCAATATCATATGTGGAGTCCTTTCAAACTCCTATTGTCATATGGAGAAAAATAACCACAACCATTCATATCTCTATCATGTACATACAATCATGCATAAGGTCTCATCTTCCTTTCATATTTTATGATGCACATTCATATATCATAGTAAATCTCATATTATAACATACTTTCATAACAATTAAGCTATTAATCAATCATAAATATCATAGCATGGCTTTCATAAGCGGGACCTAAAATTGTATTTATAAAATTCATAACTAAATACATAACTTCACTTTGGCTTGAGTGGTCAATTGGTCAACCTGAGTCCTTTCATTTTGAGTCCCTCACAAACCCCTATAGTTTTAAGCTTTGAGTCCCTCACAGACCCCTATATAGTTTGAGTGCTGACCCATAGGGTCTCTAGTGCATGTTTGACCATGCTTCCTTAGGAGACCAATTGCCACAACCCTTCTTACAATCATTCCATGACATACATAGAATGCATGAGCTCCCATTTATCAATCATAACTTGACGTACATATCTTGAGAAACACAATAAATTAACATTCATGGCTTAACTTTCCTAACATGACTGAAATAATATTCCAGAGCGTAATAAATTTCAAACATAGAGATAATTAAAATACTTTTGAAATAATTGACATGGAAACCTTTTTATCCAATTTTTGAAAGTTCGGCACAGGTCCCTTACCTTGGCTTTAGCACCGAAATTCAATCAGTTCTTACTTCAACATCCCTCTCAGACTGGCCAAGGGACGAATCCCTAAAACAAATCCAATTTTTTCCTAATTAGCTTATACATAATTAAACTTATAATGAAATTTGACAATATCAAGGTCGAATTACCACTAACGGAGACATGAAACAAACTCGAAAAATGAAATTGATTGGATCGGACTAACCTCGACGAGCGACAGCGCGTGGCCGACCGTCGGCGGCCCGTGCGGCGACAAGAATGGCCCGTCCTAGCGCGTGGAGAGTACCCCTAGAATCCTCGTGGCCCGATCTATCCAAAACCGACCTCTAACCCCTGAAACCAGTCAGAAAACAACCCAAAACTCAACCCAAACGTGGCAGTTTCAGCGGCTCTCCGGTGGCTTCCAGCGTGGCTATCTGCGGCTTGGGTGCGAGTCACGGCTTCAGTGCACGATGGCAGTACCGTCTCTGATTTGTTGAACTTTCGGCGAGAGAGGTGTCGGCTACGGCTTCAGGGCGTGCGTTAGTCGGCTTCCCATGCGGTTGTGGTTGGAGAATTGCGATCTTGCGGCTGGTCGGCGAGAACGTGCGATAGAGAAGGACTTTTGGTGCAACCACAGGTTGGGAAGAAGAAGTGGTCGTTAACAACAAGGACGACTCCGCCAGTGAGGGGCGTTCCACATTCAAGCTCGGCGTGAGGTCTCGTGGATGGTGACTAGAACTCTTCTCCGACTGTGGTTGTTCAACGACAAGGCTTGTCGGCTGGTGCACATGAAGAAAGACGTGGAGGGAGAAGATGATATCCCCTTGGAAAACGTGAATAGTAAAAGAAATCCTAATTGATAGTTCCTCAAATTTACGAAAATCCCCTTCAACTTCCTACTAACTACAATTATGCCACTAAGCCTTTTTAAAGCTCTAAATTTGACTCTAATAAATTCAAAAGTCTCTCATTTATCTAACCTTTATTAAAATTACGAAACCTAAGGTCCTAAATAATTAAATTTGACCCAAAGGTGTAAATCAAAAGGAATCCGAAGTTTAGGGTCGTTACAATTCACTTAAGTTGTCCCTCCAGGACTTCAATAAAGGACTCTACCCTCTCATTGGCCTAAGAGGAATTTCTGTTTATTGGTTGGACTATAAACAAATTGTTCATAAGAGAAGCACTAGTACTTAAGGCTATAGATGTAACCTATGGGTAAAACGGTAATTTAACCCAACAGATGTTACAAACACTTATGAAGGATTGACTTGCTATTATTGGTCTATATCCGTGGACACAAAAATATATCTACATTGAGAAGAGTGGAACTACGAGTCTTTAGTGGAGTGTACTAACAATTATCGAATGGTGATTAAGTGGTTAATGAGATTCACCAATTAAGCTTGTATCGTTGGAGTTTCTGATATGTAGATCAATTAGGGCCCCTTCCTAGCTCATAAAGGATATTGAGATTATTTGATCTCGAATAGAATTTGAAATGTTAAAATTCAATTAGGGAATCAATATAATGTATTATGATGCATTATAATATAAAGTTTATATTTTTATTAAAACTTTATAATATAAATTTAATTTTTGATATAATTAAAAATTAATTTAAGAGAGAATTTAATATTTGAAAGAGTACAAATATTAACTTTATGTTAATGAGATTCATATTAAAATTTGAAATTATTGCACATGAGATGTACATTAAATTAAAATCATAGGTTATGGGAGAGTTATATTTGAATATGATTAATATAAATCCAAATTAAATATGTGATACTTAATTTAATAATTAATTAATTGATTTGATTAGTTTTAATTAAATTTAAACTATGGGTTATATACATTTAAATATGATTTAAATGAATTAAATTAAATTGATTTAATTAATAGTTAATTAAATTAAATTAAATTTGATTTTAATTTAATTTAATTAAATTAAAATAGATTGTGTTTTTACACACGAGTCACACTCTCTCTCTTCCTCTCTCACACGTTTATCAATCGATAAACACTTGGAGGGAAGGATGATTATAATCGATCGATTGATTTGGTGGAGAGATTTTTTGTTGAAATTCTGTCTAAAATATTTCTCTCCCAATCTCTCTGTATTTTTTTCCCTTTCACATGATTTCAAGATTTGATTCCCACAAGCCAAATCTTAGTAATTCAGAGGATAGAAAGGTATTCTTTTGGTGGTGTTGATAAAATTCTAGAAGAAAATCAGTGTTTGCAAAATTCAGAAGACTTAGGTAGGATTTCTGGATCCCTTTTTTTTTATGAATTGTTCTTTATTTTTTTCTTTTTGCCAATGTACTTGTATTTTAGAAATTAGTATTAATGCAATATCTTCAATTGGCTTCCGCTGCTATTGATTTATCGAAACAATCAGGTTTCACTTAGGATTCAACTCAAGACAAACAAGACATTGTGTCTGAACCTAATTCTTCTAACTTAAATCCTTGTCCCATAACCTCGGTCGGCGAATGGCAGTGAGAGGAGGTGACTTGCACTCACGTCCTAGCAATGGGGATTCACCCCTCATGTCAAGTATAAGATGGATGGGCACATCCATACGACTCTGGAGCTCGTCGAGAATCACCCCTGGGCTCGCTCGTCGAACTACAAACCATGGCACCACTCCTGTTCATCGGAACAATACCCCAGAGCCATCACATCGAATGAAGGGTCTCTCTCCCAACCACCCGTCTCATAGTCTCGTCAGAATGGAGGGTCTCTCTCTCAATCACCCGTCTTGTAAGCTCGTCGAATGTAGGGTCGTTCTCCCTATCACCCATCTCATAATCTCGTCGAATGGAGGGTTTCTCTCCCAACCATTCATCTCGTAATCTCGCCAACCCGAAGCCCTCTAACTAGGAAGGTCTGGAAGTAAGGGGTATAGGTTCTATTGCACGATTCTAAGGTAACATAGGCTTCACAATACCTTGGGACATGATAGCACACAAAATTTGTTATTCTTAGGCTTGGATTTTGCATGTTTTGTGATTGATTTCAGGGCTTTCTCATGTTTAATCTATTGAATTTCAGATTACGAGTAATAACAGAACAAATGAAGAAATCAGGGCTTTCTCATGTATTAGAGTTGAAATTAAGGCTAATTGAGCATAAAAGTTGAAGCAAGTAGAAGAAGAGAGCCTAAACAAGCTATTGGACCCAAGCTCAGGGCGTTGAGACGCTGATCTAGACGTTGAGATACTGAACCTGTTGGAATTTGGCCTTGAAGTCGTGGTGGCAGCGTCACAACGTCGAACCGATTGTTGAAGCGCCTATATGTCGCATCATTGAGATGTAGTTCACGACATCTCAACGCTGCAATTATTTTCCATATTTAACTCACGCCTAGGGCACGACGTTGCAACACTGTGCCTAGTGTTGCAAAGTTGTGCCGATAACTTGTATATATAGAATATGTTGTGCAATTGAGACGAGAGCACAATTTGATAGACTCTTAGACTTATTTTCGAGACAAACACTCTAAAAGGAGCAGGAGAGGATTCCTTGGAGGCCAAGCAGGAGAGTGGAGGCCCGAGATTGTGACGGGAGCTCAGAGACGAGGACCGATATCGACACCAAAGAGTTTTCTTTCTCTATCTCTTAGTTTGTAGTTTTGTTTATGGAAATTATTATGGATTTAGTTTGTTTATGGTGATTATGAGTAGCTAATTTCCATAGTTAGGGGATTGATGTATCTAGTTATGAACTTATTTTGGTTATTATGTTGAACTTTTGGTTGTGTTGAGTTATTTTTGGTAATTCAAACTATAATGCTTGTTTTTCTCTGGCTAAGATTAGCATGATGTTATTGATTGAAGTTTATTTCGAGAGAATAGACTTAGATTAGATTAAAATTTTCAAACCCCTTAGTAAATCCTTACACGAGAGTGAAGGGTTCTTTGGAAAACGTTTTAAGAAGTTACTTAATGTCTTGCATGCTTTTAAAATCTACAAGGAGACTTTAGGTTTATCGCTATGCATGAGAACACTAGAGCTCAAGAGATTCTTTTGAATATCTTTAACTTCTTGTTTATAATCTCACAACCGTAGTCAATTTCATGTGCTAAAATAATGAAATGACTAGTGAAATCAATTCCCCTAACGTTTCTCTCATATTCGTGTCTCCACTTGTATATTTATTTTACTTTTATTTTACCTTTGACAAATTTCTATTTCTTTAGATAAAATTAAGGGTTAGTATCCTGGTAATTAATCAATCTAGAAAACCATTCCTGAGGACGATACTTGGAACTCAAATCACTACATTACAACTTGACCTGTACACTTGTGGTATTGCAAATTTCACGCAGTAGAACATTACTCACGTCGCCTACCCAACCAAGCTCCTCATGCCTCACACTCCTAAATCAAACAACCTCACGACACAACAAGCACGAGTTGAGTAAAATAATCTTTATAGTTCAGTAACTCGCAAAAATAAGTAATTAATAGAGTTCCACAGTAAGCCAAGCAATTCCAGTCAGGTCTTATACACAGACAAACAATTTGATCGCTAGCTATATCATGCAACTAACATGCTAAACTCAAAATAAACAAGAACTAGTTAAACACGAACATGAACTCGATTCTACTCAGGCACACATGCTAATAGGTTTCAGAAGCAACACATAATAGGACATACTCTAAGCCACACAAGTTTCCTCGCTTACGGGCCCACGTACAATTCCAAATGGCTACTTACCTCGACTTGAGCTTTCACGCACCGTCACTACTCCGTGGGATTTATTTCCTTCGTAGTGACGCTGAGCATACCGCTGCCACGCAAAAGATGCCCCTCACTCCCATAAGTTCTCCAAAACGACCTTCTGACTACCCCAAACCGGAACTCCACTAAACAATGCTGGAAAAAAATTCTTATCCAACACGATTCTAACGAGATGAGGAAATGTTGAAGAAGCATACTTTTCAAGTTGCATCAAACCTGAATTAAATAGGTAAAGGTGGATAAGTTAGGTTTTTTTTTAAAAAAAAATTCAAGACAACGAACTTGCCCCAAACCTCTTGAAATTCGAACTTCTGGCCCAACTCGCTAAATAGCTCCAAAATGGAACGAGGACTAATTAAATTGCACTTAGAACTTAATCTTGGCATACCTGATTAGATCGGACATCACATTCTACCCACCTCCAGAACTTTCATCCTCAAAAGTGGCTAGTTCTCGAACATCTCCGGATATCTCGCACGCATTGAAGGGATTTTGAATTCTCGCAGCAGAAGATGTTGTGAAACGTCGTTGATCTGTTGTGTAATTCCTATCTTAAAATTGAATTAATCTCATAGATCCTGAGTTAAACATGCAAAGAAGAAGAAGAAAACAGTAAGTAATAAATACTAACCTCTTGAAGAACTCTTCTTCAACGTTTTCTCCTTATCGGTTGTTCTCGGGAGGTTGAGGGAGAGTGTGTGGGACTCCCTTTGGATTTTGGGTGAGGAGAGAATTTTGGAGAATTGAGAGAGTTTTAGAGAGAAAATGCTTGCTCTCTTTGGATGAAAATACAAAAAATGGCAAGAAGCGTTCCCAAAAGCTTCTTGCGAAGCCTTTAATTAATGGTGGGATGTGGAGTTAACATCTCCACCAAACCACCATTTTACCACAACTATATCATATACAAATCATATTTGCATATTATATAATATAAGGTATCTCATACCTTATTATATAAATCTCATTTGCATAAATGTGGAATTATAAATTGAATCACATTCAATTTAATTTCTCTCAATTCAATTTCTCCAAATAGCACTAATTAATCAATTAGGCTATACTATAGTTTATTATGAATCTCATTCACATCAAACTATATATTATGTCATCTATATCTCATATAAATGACACAAATACCCAAATAATGAATTTGAACACATAAAATTCACACCAAACTGTAAACCCTCAATTTGTCCAATTTAAGCCAACCAAGGGACCTAATGGACCTACACGTGACGAGCTCCAATGATCCGAGACTAACCTGTCAAAATCTTTGACCCGGTTATTTAACTTTCATTAGCTACGGTAACACTCCACTAAAGCCCGTAGCTGCACTCTCATCACTGTAGGACAAGTTGTGTCCATCGATATAACCAACACCCATGAGTTGACCCTTCAAAGGTTGTTCGTAGACACTGCCGGGTCAAATTACCGTTTTACCCCTGTGTCTACCTCTTTCTCCTTAAGTCCCACTTCTCCTCTAATGAACAACTACGTTGCATGGTCCAACCATAAACAACAACCCTCTCAAGCCAATGAGAGAGTGGGGCCCCGTTGTTCAAGCCCTGGAGACAGCACTTAAGGGAACAACCCCTCTAGTTTCCCTAAAGTCGGGAACGAGTGACTTCCTTCTTGCGTATTCAAGTTTCCAGCTCCCCACGTGGTCCTGTCCCTGAGAAGATAGACATATTGGGCGAGCAACAGTCACCACCCTCACTCGTACTAGTCAAAGGACAGACCCCCCGCAGAAAGGAGTCCTAACACGCTTAGGATTAAGCTCGAGTCCCTAATGGTCATCTACGAAATTATTAGCCCTATACATGCTAACGGTGTTACATCAGTAAGTCTAATAATTGACGGTCCGGTCTTGTACAATCTCATTGCACAGGATGCCCCCACTCGCATGTCAACCACATGAACGAGTCAGATCACCTCGTTTGTATCTAAAACAAAGCAGGCCGCATCCACAGTGTATCCAGGATTAGGTCTCCAACAATATCCATATACTGTATACCGTTCGGGTCATTAACTCGAACGTGATCCTCCCTGTGTGTCCACTACACACCTTAGTTCTCTTATAATGCAATGACCCTGGAGCTTAGTTTATTGGATTAAGTTTATGAAAAATGCGAGACACAAAGTTTAAATAAATAACTCTTATTTATTACACAGAGTTCAAATAAATAACTCTTATTTATTTACAACTTGGAATATTACAAACTACACGAGATGAGGACATACATCCCAAACTCCCACTTGGACTAAGCTAGTGGAGTACATAATAAATTTCTCAAATGTACAGTAAAGTAATACAATAAAGTAATACAATAAACAAGGGCATTGAATACCCCTTTACAATACTCCCACTTGCCCTAGTCAGGAAGCACTCGAAGACCTAGACTCTCTAGGTGACCCTGAAACACCTTAGCCGTAAGGGCCTTTGTAAATGGATCAACAACGTTGTGCTCCGAAGCTATCTGCGTGTCTGTCACGTCTCCACAGTGCATAATCTCCTGTATCAAGTGATACTTACGCTCTATGTGCTTGCCCCTTTTATGACTCCGAGGTTCTCTCGAGTTGGCTACTGCACCATTGTTGTCACAAAACAGCGTGATTGGCAAGTTCATATTTGGAACTGAAGGGAATGAGAATCCCCGCGCAGCGGAAGACGATCGAATCGTCGTGGTATCATTACGCAACTTGATTTTCTTAAAACGATCTACAAAAGATCTAGGCTAAACATGCTGGAAAAGGAAGAAAAATAGCAAGTTTAGAGGTACTTACTTGTTGAAGACTCTCTTCAATGTTTCTTCCTCAGATCACGAACTCTTCGTGCTTCTCAATCTCAACGAACTCTTCCCACGAACGGAACCCGAACACCACCACTTGGAGTCTCAGTTATTCTCTTTTGGAAAAGGGAAGTTATGTGGGAACTTTAGTGTTTTGGAGAGGGAGGAGAATTGAGAGAGAGTAGAGAGAATTCTTCTTCTCTTCTTTGATGAAAATAAAAAAAATGAGAGAATGGTTTCATTCCTTCTTGCAAGAAGGGATTATATAGTGGAATGATGGAGTTAAAATCTCAACATTATTACCACTTTACCACAACCATAGGTTATGCAAATCTCATTTGCATAACCACATAATATAAGATATCTCATATCTCATATTGCAAATCTCATTTGCATTAATTGTGGATTAATTAAATTGAATCACATCCAATTTAATTGCTCTCAATTAAATTCTCCAATTAGCCCTAATTCAACAATTAGGCTAACCTATAGTTTATTATGAATCTCATTCACATTAAACTATATACTATATCATTCATATCTCATATAAATGACATAAATGCCCTTAAAGTGAAATTGAACAGTTCAATTTCATACCAAAATATTAACCCTTCTTTTAACCCAGATTGAGCGAACCGAGGGACCTAATGGACCTATAGTGACGGGCTCCAATGATCCGAGATTAACCTCTCAAACTCTTTGACCCGGTTAACCAACATTCATTAGCTACGGTAACACTCCACTATAGCCCGTAGCTGCACTCCCGTTAGTGCAGAATATTACGTGTCCACTGATATAACCAATGCCCATGAGTCGACCCTTCAAAGGTTGTTCGTAGACACGGTTGGGTCAAATTATCGTTTTACCCCTATGTCTACCTCTTGTTCCTTAAGTCCCCACTGCTCCTCTAATGAACAACATATTGTGATGGTCCAACCATACACAACACCCTTCTCGGCAAGTGAGAAGGTGGCGCCCGTTGTCCAAGCCCCGGAGACAACACTTAAGGGAACAACCTCTAGTTTCCTAAAGGCGGGAACGAGTGAATTCCATCTCGCGTAGTTAAGTTCCCGCCTCCTACTTGGTTCTGTCCTCGAGAAGATAGGCATATTGGGCGAGTAATCGTGACCACCCTCACCCGTATTAGTCAAAGGACGGACCCATGACAGGAGTCCGTAACACGCTCGAGGATTCGTGTCGAGTCACTAATGGTCATCTCACGGTTATTAGTCCTCATCACAACGGTGTTACATCGTGAGGTCTAATAATTCACGGTCCGCACTTGTACAATCTCATTGCACAGATGCCCCCACTCGCATGTCAACAACATGAACGAGTCGATCAACTCGTTTGTATCTAATACAAAGCGGGCCGCATCCACGCAGTATCCGGGAGGATTAGGTCTCCTACCCTATCCATATATCAGAGACCTTTCGGTCATTAACTCGAACGTGATCCTCCCCGTGTGTCCACTACACACCGCTCAAGTTTTAGTTCTCTCATGAATTCAATGACCCTAGAGCTTAGTTTATTGGAAAAGTTTATAAATATTGCGAGAAACAAAGTGATGAAATGAATAACTCTTATTAATTTCAAACAATAATTTACAAACACGAGATTAGGAAAAAAATCCCAACAGGAACAACTTCCAAATCCGTCATGAACTTCCTTAGCCAAATAAATTTCCTTTTGCGCTTCACAAGCCGCAACATACTCGGCTTCCATCGTGGAATCGCGATGCATCCTCCTTGATGCTTCGCCACACTACAGCTCCTTCATTCAGAATGAAGGCTGACCCCGAAGTGCATTTCCTAGAATCCTTATCAGTCTGAAAGTCAGAATCTGTGTATCCCGTAAGGATCAAATCCCCATTCTCATACACAAGCCTGTAGTTCCTCATTCTCCTAAGATACTTGAGGATTGCCTTTACGGCTGTCCAGTGATCTAATCCTGGATTGGAGTGATACCTACTGACAATCCCAACTGCATAACAGATGTCGGGCCTAGTACACAGCATGGCATACATCAGGTTCCCTACAGCTGAAGCATAGGGGATTCCTCTCATATTCTTAACCTCTTGAGGAGTCTTAGGACATTGATTCTTAGACAAGTGAACTCCATGCATGAAAGGCAGCAATCCCTTCTTGGAGTTCTGCATCTAATATCTAGACAACATCTTGTCAATATAAGACGCCTGAGACATGGCTAGCGTTCTGTTCTTTCGTTTCCGGACTATCTGGATACCTAGAACATACTGTGCCTCTCCCAAATCTTTCATTTGGAATTGCGAAGCCAACCATCCCTAATGTCAGTAAGAAATCCTATCTCATTCCCAATGAGAAAGATATAATCCACATACAATATTAGAAATGCGACAGTTTTGTCGACGATTTTCTTGTAGACACAAGGCTCGTCAACATTTTGATCAAAGCCATAAGATTTGATCGCCTCATCAAATCTTATATTCCAAGACCTTGAGGCTTGTTTCAGTCCATAAATACACCTTTGAAGTCGACAAACCTTTTGCTCTTGGCCTTGGGAAATGAACCCCTTGGGCTGGTCCATGTAGATGGTCTCGTCAAGGTTGCCATTCAAAAAGGCGGTCTTGACATCCATCTGCCATACCTCATAGTCATAATATGCGGCAATGGCCAGAAGGATTCTAATTGACTTTACCATGGCAACAGGTGAAAAGGTTTCCTCATAGTCAACCCCTTCCACCTGGGTAAAACCTTTTGCAACTAGTCGAGCTTTGAAGGCCTGCACCTTCCCATCTACGTCACGTTAACGCTTGTAGATCCACTTGCAACCAATAGGTTTTACTCCATCCAGTTGATCCACAAGCTCCCAGACGGAATTGAAGTACATCGACTCCATTTCCTGGTCCATAGCTTTAATCCATTCGTCTTTGTCATCGTCAACCATTGTTTGATCATAGGTCAATGGATCCTCACAGTCATCATCAGGAGTGACGACCTGGGTTTCAGCTAAACCTAGGTAACGTCCAGGCACCACAACCCTCCCCCTACGCCTAGGCATTCCCAACTCTTGGGGATGGACTTGACTAGACGAGCTAGGATCAACAACACTTGTTGACGTACTAGCACCATCAGCAACTCTTGCCGATGAACTGTCCATTTCATTCAACACAATCTTACTCCTTGGTAAGTGATCCCTGATGTGGTCTTCCTCAAGGAAAGTGGCGTTTGTCGACACAAGCACCCTATTATCCTTAGGATCGTAAAAGAAACCACCGTTAGTCTATTTTGGGTAACCTACAAAGAGGCACAACTTTGAACGGGGTTCTAACTTTTTCGGGTTTGACACCAACACATGGGTCGGGCTTCCCTAAATTCTAAAATGACGTAAACTGGTTTTACGACCATCCCAGAGTTCGAAAGGTGTTTCATAAACACTTTTCGACGAAACTGTGTTCAAAATGTATACCGCAATTTCCACTGCGTAACCCCAAAAAGAATCAGGGAGACGAGCATAGCTCATCATCGACCGAACCATGTCCAACAAGGTTCTGTTTCTCCTCTCCGATACACCATTCTATCAGGCATACCAGTCTTTGAGAGTTGGGACGTAATTCCATGTTCTATCATATAGTCCTGGAATTCAGTGTCCATATACTCTCCACCTCGATCCGATCAAAGTGTTTTTATAGTTTTACCTAACAGGTTCTCAACCTCAGTCTTGAACTCCTTGAACTTTTCAAGAGTTTCAGGCTTCCTATACATTAGGTAAATGTACCCATACCTCGAATAGTCATCTATGAAAGATACGAAGTATTCGTAACCACCTCGTGCTTTAACATTCATCGGATCACAGAGGTCAGAATGTATAAGCTCAAGAGGCTTCTTGGATCTATATCCTTTCCCACTAAAAGAACGTTTAGTCATTTTGCCTTCAAGGCATGACTCACATATCGGTAAAGAGTTTTCTTCCAACTCGCATAGAAGTCCACTCTTCACTAGTCTCTCAATCCTATTGAGATTAATGTGGCCTAACCGTAGATGCCAAACATGGACACTTTCTTTTGGAGAAACTTTTACTCTCTTAGTTTGCGTTTCTGTTGTTTTAAACAATTCGGTATTCAAAACACTTTTGACCAAATTAGGGTTCAAAACATATAAATTGCTCTCAAGCAAAACAAAACAAATCAAATTTCCATTTCGAGAAATAAACGCTTTATTACTCTTGAAAGAAATGGAAATATTTTGTTCTAATATGCAGGATATAGAAACTAGGTTTCTCGTAAACCAAGGGACTATGTACATATTATCCAATAATAAGTACTTCCCGTCAAAGAACAACTTCACCGTGCCTATTGCTGCAGCTGAGACAACTTCTCTGGATCCAACTCTGAGTGTTATCTCACCCTCTTGCAGCCACTGCCAGGAACTTAATCCTTGAAAAGAAGAGCAAACATGGTTAGTGGCGCCTGAATCCAATATCCAAGCAGAGTCATTACTCTCCACTAAACAAGTTTCTGTGACAAGTAAATCACATTTACCTATCATCTTCTTTTCATCAAGGAAATTTGGACAACTTCTTTTCAGGCGTCCGTCCCCGTTGCAGTAGAAACACTTTCTGGCAACTTCCTTGATTTCTTTGCCCTTTAGGATGGCAGCGTGGTCAACACTAACCTCTTTCTTCTCCTTCTTCCCTTTAGGGCCTGGAGAGCCTACAAACTTTATCCTAGAGGTCGAACCACTGTGAAAAGGTCTTAAGGCAACACTTGCCTCAGCTTTCTGTCCCCTGGTTTGCACCAAGGACTGGAAGGTTTGTAGATCGTTGAATAGGATTGTTGAGCCGGACACCTGAGGACTCTCTTCAATGAGCGCGAACTCTTGGTCGTCATTTACCAAAATCGTGTCTATATTGTTTTTCCACGAAATCTTATCGCCGATTAACTTAACGAAAGCTAAAGGAGCGTTAAAAGCATTTAACATTTTGTTGCTGAAAAATGAAAAAAAAACTTTGTATTAGTCTCACAAAAACTTTTGAAAATCCATTCAGGTTTTAACAAATTTTTATCCTATGATCCCTAGGTCATTTGCAATGATACCCCAAAGGTTTAGAATGACCGCCACCGTAGGGTAGACAAACCCACTCCTCTTCTTGGACGAGACTTTCTCGACCAGACCCTAATACCAGAATAACTCTTATTCCATTAGGCGTCTAGTTACCATTTTTCTGTCTGAATACATTAACTCTTAATGAATCCTGTGAGTGTCACCCTCAATCTTTAAATTTTCAAGTATTCGTCCAAACAATAGGCGTCGTAGGGAGGACTAAGAAGGAAAACCAACAAGGAAATTGTATCACTTTTCGGAATTCACGGTGTTCCGCTCCCATGATCAAGGCCCTCCGTATGGATTGTCTGGTCCAGGCCAAACTAGCAGGCGGATCATAGGCGTCTCACGGTGTGAATCGAAAAAAGAGACTGTGGGTCCCGTTTTCACAGGTCTCACTCCCACTCACTATAAGTACTCTCTCCATTCATGTTGATATTGACCCATACAAATGCCACTGATGCGAAAATATCAGTGCCCTAAACTAATGCGAATTAGGATGAGACTCTGACTCTTCTTTGACGTGCAAGTATACACGGTCAAGTGCAGCAAGTGATAAGAAAAGTATCGATCCCACAAGGACTAGTAGAATCTAAACCAATGAGTGTCCTAGAAATTTTTCTCCTTATTTTTTTTGGTGCAATGCATGGACATGCAAATTTTTGTTAAGAATAAGTTAATGCAATAATAGGAATTTGATTTTTTGTTGTTTGAATGAGTTAAATATAATTAAGACTAATGCAATAAATCAAAGTATGTGAAAACATTAAAAACATAAACTAAACGAGAGAAAACTGAGGCTTTTAGATTAAGAAATAGGCTAGGGTTAAGTTGAAGTTTCATGTATAATTAGAATAACAAATATGTAGTTGATGCCTTGAATTTACTACATGTGATCAAGTGAATTTTTCCAAAATCACTAAATTTTAAAACCAACAATTTTCCAATTGAGACCTAAATTACGCTCATGATTTTAAGGTTCTAGGTGGGTTAATTATCCCTAATTAACTCATGATCCTAGAATGAAATTTTAATTTCCTAATTCACTAGCTTTTCCAGGTTCGTGAATTTTAAGAGAATTTAAAGTGGCCAAATTTTAACCCTCATGCATCGTTGCAAACATTAAAATCTCATAAATCCAACTATGGCATCAACCATTAATTTATTACAATTTATACATTGAAGAACAACCTAACCTGTGCCTAGAAGAATTTAAGCTCATGCTTTGGGTCAAATTGCACATCTTTATGTTGAACATGCTTTCACTAATCAAGAGATTTATAAATAGCAACACGAAAATAGTCACACAATTGTCTAAATAGTGAGCAAATTAACCTCTAATTAGTGTATAAACAACCCAACAAAAGCAGTGATAATTGACAAAAATAATAGGCAAAAGCACTAAAAGAAAGGGAACAATTTACACAACAAGTGGCCTTGTTTTGCTACAGCAATTGCCTTGCAGCAGCCCTCTGTCGATGGACTGGAGTAGGGCACTTTGCTTCAGCAAAACCCTTTGGTTGGTCTCAGCACAGATCAACCAATTGCTTCAGCAAAAGGGTTCTCGGGTTCCTACTTCACAAAGCGGCAGCGATTGCTTCAAAGAAACCTCGACAACTCCCAACGCCAGCAACCTCACGCGATTGCTTCAGCAAACCTCGACAGCTCCCAACGCCAGCAACCTCACGCGATTGCTTCAGCAAATCGATGGGCCAACTCTCCCGATGTCGTCCCTCGCAATTGCTACAGCAAATCTCAGCGCATTCCTCCGACTAGTTCATCACAGATTTGAGATGGCTCTTCCGATGCCCTCCACGAATCTGCTCCCTCGGCTTTGCTGTAGCAAAATTGAAGCCCCTCTCGGTCTGCCTCCAACAATTGCCTCAGCCACGGATGAACCTCACGATTGCTACAACAAAGACACCATCATGATTTGTCACTCCAACGCACACTTTGCTGTAGCAATCACTTGGTTCTCCTTCTCTTCTCGGTCTCTTCCTCTTGTCACAAATTCTCTCTTCCTTCTCACACTTGTGAACCCTAGCCTCCTTATACAAGATGGTGTTGCCCTAACTCCACAAATTACAAAAATACCCTTAAGGGTAAAAAGACCATATTACCCTTCGGGTAAAATGTCTAAAATGCCCTTAGGGACTCTTGTAATTTTTAAACATCTCCTGCACACAGAAAAACTCCAAATAAATTAATGAAGTCAATTATAAATCAAACTAAATATGCAAGAATTTTGGAGTTAAGAAAAATCTCAAATTTCGATCTTTAATTAACCATTAGCTTATTTTCCTAAATTTCTTAAATTAAAGCACAAAAACATCAAAATTAATTCTTTTTGAACCTGATGCTTAAATTCAAGATTTAAAGCTAACATACATAGTTTAGGGATAAAATAACATGAGACTCAACAAATGTTATGCAATTCAAGCAGATTAAGCACTAAAATTCTATTAAAATTACTCTCCTATGGCGAGTTATCAAACCCCCAAACTTGAACTACTCATTGTCCTCAATGAGTTCTATTCCCTAAAGAATTTAAAGACCTTTAAAGACTCAAATCATTCGGGTTTATTAAACAAGGATTGAATACTTAAGCTTTAAGGTACAAGTCACCATCCATTCCAAGCTTTCTAAGTGGCTCACCCGGGGTTTCCTAGTTACACTTATGCATCAATAACCAAGAGCAAACCAACTAGGATTCGACATCTACCCTCAAGCTCAACCACTAGAATCATAATCATTTAAATCAAGCAACCCATAGTTAAAGATTAGTCACACTCAAAACTCGCATGACTACAATTTTATGATCATTTCTTTTTATTTATTTAAAACAAACAAATATGTACAATATTCCCTTCAATTTCCATAAAACTCACTACTTAGGGCTAGATTTTTTTTTTGTTTTTTTTTTTTTCTTTTTTTTACTCTCCCGTAGTTCTTAGAATGGCACACGTGGTTAGCGCAGCACACCTAAGCAATGGGTACATGCTTATTGCTTGATACCTTCGCTCCAAGAGGCCAGCATGGTTAGTGCCAGACCCCCTGACATCGAGCACCAAGTTGCCTGAAATAATAAAATAAATAACATATTTTTTGTTTAGCCCAATGAAATTTTAGGGATATGAAAGGTTTGCACACTCTTTCTTTTTTTCTCTTTCTTTTATATTTTTTCTTTTTTTTTCTTAAAATAAAACCGAAGAATTTACCTTTCCCCCCAAACTTAGAGTACTCAATGTCCTCATTGAGTTAGGGAGGTCGGGTAACTCCCCCAAACTTGAAATGATCACAAATTGAAGTTTACTAATTTTGGAGTGCTCTAAAATTGTATGGGTTACCTAACTTGTCATGGCTTCTAGCTTTCGAAATTTTTGGCCTAGGAGTTGAATCCTAACTAGTTTGATTAACACAGTAACCATAAGTGCACTAAAAAAAACCTTAATGACAAACTTGACCTTGAGAAACACCAAACAAGATAGCATACTCTTGCCTCAAACACAAGCAATAACTCTTATTTTGATTAACCCTAAGATTTGACCTTAAGTTTGTATTTTCAATGAGATGTGTAACAAGTTTCTACAAAAAACAACAAACTTTTTACCATTAAAAAAATGCAGAAAGTTAATTTTTAAACACGGGACAACAACCATCTTTCCTATTTTTACTTGCTTAAACATAATGAATCAACTACCTACATCATGCATATCATAGACCATGAAAACCAACAACTAAACATGGAATCCGGTAGCCAAATTAGATCATTTTGAAGTCTTAAAGCAAGTAAATAACTTTATAAACACAAAGGCTTGCAGCACCCTATAAACTCTAGCAGCACACAGTCTCATCAACAGAAAAAAATTTCAATTAAGCCCAAACTCAGATTCAGAACAACACATCTCCCCCTCATGGTTAAAGCACACATTACCCTTAATGTATAATCTACTCACTTAAGCATGCTTAAGGACAATTAATAAAGATGGAAGGGAGAACAATACTGCCCTGAATCGAGGAGACCTCTACTACAGCGCATATCACTCATCAATCCCTAAGGGAGCTGCAAGATAGGCAAGGGTTATTTATTCGAAAACAAAATCAACTAAAAATGAAACAAAAGCAAAAACAAAAAAAAAATTAAAAACAAAACAAACGAAATAAATTTTGGGTTGCCTCCCAAGAAGCGCTTGTTTAACGTCCTTAGCTTGACGCAGTATACGTGGGCTCGTCAAGGTATGTAAAAATTCTCCCACTTCTTCGGGCCTCTCTTTCTTGAATCTACAAAATAAATCAGAGCTAACAAGAATACTAGCTTCTCGTGAGAGCCCGAAACAAATATATTTTTTGATTTTTTATATATTAAAAGAAAAGAAGGAACAACAACAAAGTAAACATTTTTTGGTTTTTTATTTGATAAGAGAAAACAAGGAAAAACAGGAAAATAAACGGACTCAAACAAAGGCACTGACTCAAGAGAATAGAAAGAAAAACACTCACCAATAAGAGAAAAATCAGAAGATAGAACTGTCATAGACTCAAAAGCCTCAATTTCTACCTCCTAGTCTAACTCAACATGCTTGACTTCTTCTACACTCTCACTAACTCTATCCTGGTGTGTGCTAAAAGGTTCTAGTTCTTTTACATCTGAAGCACATTCCTCTAAATGTCCATAATCAGAAAAATGTGAAGGACTAGGATCCTGAAGGTCTATCAGTGGGTCAGTGATCAAGTGACTCACTGAACTATCTAAGGGTGTGGGTCCTTCTTCACTATCTTCCCTAGGGTGCTCAACCTCAGACTAGTCTAAATACATTTGTTCTCTAAGAGAGGCAAGTGTATCTGTTAGGCGTTGAATTGACTCCCCTATTTGACTATTTAGCTCTACTATTTGCCTATTCCTCTCTTCTGTGGTTCTCATATATTCTAATAACAACATTTTAAGGGAAGATTCGTCTTCTACCTGGGTTTCTTGATTATAGGAAGGATATGACTCAAAACCCCTAGGATATGGTTCATAGGCCTAATTGCTTTGATTATTATCATATATATGGTTCTCATAAGTCATAGGGTTGGTATGATAGTAATTAGGCATTTGGTAGCCATAAGGTCCATTCCCCTCACTAGAAGACTCTAAATTGGCAAAGGAATGATCATAAGAAAAAGAACTATACTGTGTTTGTTCATTGGGCATAGAAGACCACCCAAAGTAATCATAAGCCATAATAAAGTAATGAATCAATTATAACGGGCTCAACAAAAACAATTTGCACCAACACAACCAGAAAGAGAAACCAAGACTCAAAAAAGATAAAAACATGAAACAAAGAAAAGAAAACATATCCAACAAGAAATAAGGATAAAATTCACTAAAATCACCTCAAACAAGATAAGAATCAAAACTGGTCCCCGACAATGGCGCCAAAAACTTGATGCGAAAATATCAGTGCCCTAAACTAATGCGAATTAGGATGAGACTCTGACTCTTCTTTGACGTGCAAGTATACACGGTCAAGTGCAGCAAGTGATAAGAAAAGTATCGATCCCACGAGGACTAGTAGAATCTAAACCAATGAGTGTCCTAGAAATTTTTCTCCTTATTTTTTTTGGTGCAATGCATGGACATGCAAATTTTTGTTAAGAATAAGTTAATGCAATAATAGGAATTTGATTTTTTGTTGTTTGCTTGAGTTAAATATAATTAAGACTAATGCAATAAATCAAAGTATGTGAAAACATTAAAAACATAAACTAAACGAGAGAAAACTGAGGCTTTTAGATTAAGAAATAGGCTAGGGTTAAGTTGAAGTTTCATGTATAATTAGAATAACAAATATGTGGTTGATGCCTTGAATTTACCTACACATGTGATCAAGTGAATTTTTCCAAAATCACTAAATTTTAAAACCAATAATTTCCCAATTGAGACCTAAATTACGCTCATGATTTTAAGGTTCTAGGTGGGTTACTTATCCCTAATTAACTCAAGATCCTAGAATGAAATTTTAATTTCCTAATTCACTAGCTTTTCCAAGTTCGTGAATTTTAAGAGAATTTAAAGTGGCCAAATTTTAACCCTCATGCATCGTTGCAAGCATTAAAATCTCATAAATCCAACTATGGCATCAACCATTAATTTATTACAATTTATACATTGAAGAACAACCTAACCTGTGCCTAGAAGAATTTTAGCTCATGCTTTGGGTCAAATTGCACATCTTTACGTTGAACATGCTTTCACTAATCAAGAGATTTATAAATAGCAATTATCCAATAAAGAACCCTTGGCTATAGGATGAATACTTGAACTTTATGTGTGACATAAAAGTGGATCAAGTTCAAGTTATAGCCAGAACAATCTATAGTATAAGGATAGGGTTGGGTATCTTATCTTGGGGACACTATGGACGCGACCCACTTTGTAGAGTACAAACGATGTGATCCTAAATCGTTTATGTGGAGACATGTGAGTGGGGGCGCCCTATGCAATGAGTTTGCATGAGACTGGATCGCGGAATAGTCACTTAGACTTTATAACTCAGCTTCGCCTTAATCGACTATATTCATACGATGACCTAGGTAACTCGATCTTAATCCTGAGCGTTCTATGGACTCCTGTTTATTCGGATTATCCTTAGATTTGCATGGGTGAGAGTGGCTCGAGACTGCCGACTCAATAAGCCTCCCATTTCAGGGATAAAATCGGGTAGATAGCTGGGAACATAGTTCTGCAAGATGGAATTCACTCCTACTCGCTTTAGGGATTAGTAGAGAGGTTATTCCCTTAAGTACTGACTCCGGGTCTTGAACAATGGGCCCATCCCTCTCATTGGCCCGAGAGGGATTCGGTTTGCTGGTTGGACCACAAACCAATTGTTCATTAGAGGATCAGTGGGACTTAAGGAACAATAGGTAATTACAGGGGTAAAACGGTAATTTTGACCCAGCTGTAATCACGAACGACCTGTGGAGGATCGATTTACTAATCATGGTTATATCGAGTGGACAGAAATATATCTACAGTGAGGAGAGTGCAACCACTGGGCTTTAGTGGAGTGTCCCGGTGGTTAACGAATGTTGATTAGCTAGGCTAAAGAGTTTGGCCGATTAATCTCTTATCGTTGGAGCTCATGATCTGTAGGTCCATTAGGTCCTCCTTACTAGCTCAGACTAAGCCTTGTAACATTTTGAGAGAAAAGAATTTGAATTGTTCAAATTCGAGTTTGGAAGAAAGCGTTAATTATATGTGATATTTTTAACGAATCATAGCTTAATTATGTATTAAACTATGATTAATAAAAGGAAGTGTATATATTTAAATATGATTTAAATATTGGATCGTTTTATAGCATGAATAAAGATTCATGTTCGGAAAATCGATCGAGATCGGGCAATTTATTTAATTTAATATTTGATTTTAAATTAAATTAAAAAATTAATTATTTAATAATTTAATTAATTAAATTAATTTTAATTAAAAATCAATTTAACATTAATTTTTGAATTAAAATTAAATGAAAAAATAGTGGATTTTCATGGAAAACAAATTGGCAACTTGCCCAATCCCTCTCATCTTCAAATTCACCAAATTTGGCCACCTCCATCTCAAACCTTCCTTATCACACTTGAGTTGTCACTCTAATAAAGCTTAATGAAGCTTTATATAATGGTGATTTGAGGTGTTTTGAGAGAATTTTACAGAAAATTCAATATTCCCAAATTAGTGACCTTTGAGCTCTTTTCTTCCAAATTCTCTCAACCTAGGATCCCACAATCCGTTCTAAGGCCTGAGGATAGTAGGGAAGACTCTAACGGTTGTCCACGAAGTGTTCGTATTGAAAACCATCCACCGGGTTTAGAGAATTTGATCTTCAAAGTTGAGTTTTCTATCCCTCTGTTTTTCCAGCTTTGAGCATGCATTTTATTTTACAAAATTGATCAACTTAGAGTGTTCAAGATCCAAAATTACTTTCGCTTTCTTAATCTAGATTCTTTCAATTAAGTGCGGAGTAAAGTTTTTTATTTCTTGAATGTGGGAAGGCTCAAAGATTAGTAATTAAGACCAGTGTAGGGGGAAGTTGAATGGGGAGCCTAATAAAGTTGATCCGGGCTTAGTAAAAAAGAAGGGAACATAGGCTAATCATACACACACGTAGGAACACTTAGGAAAAGTTTTAAATTACTCATTGAAGTATTATGTTTGAATGTTCCCTATTATTACTAGATTTTCTCTTAAATCTTTGAGGCTCGAATCAAATATATGTATAAAAATAATCTAATGTTTAATTCTGTTTTTGCTCGGGACTAGCAAAATTTTAAGTTTGGGGGTGATTTATAGCACACAAAATGTGCTATACTTATGCTTATTTATTGCTAGTTTTATGATAATTTCTAGGCTTTGATGTGTTTAATTCATTGAATTTCAGGTAAAGAGCTTAAACAGGACATTTGAAGACATTTTTTATCACTCGGGATCGAAACGAGGCTATTTGGAGCTAAAAATAACATCAATTGGAAGTGAAAGGATCAATCTAAGCATGAAGACCCGAGGTGATGGCGTTGCAACGTTGTCCTTAGCGTTTCAACGTCGAGTGTGTTGCATTGATGCGTTGAAGGAATATGCAGGTAGCGTTGCAACGCTACCTTAGGGCGTTGCAACGCTATACCAATAAAGGAACAAGCATGAAGAACTGCACAGAGGTCGTTGCAATGCTGACTTACAACGTCGCAACGCCGGATCGATAGGAACGCGCGCGTTAGGGGTAGTAGTGTTGCAATGCTGTCCCTAGCGTTGCAACATTGCCGACTATTTCCACATATACCACGTAAGGTACAACGTTGCAACACTGTCCCTAGCGTTGCAACGTTGTACCGATCTCATCTATTAATACATCCTTACATCTTCTTGCAAGGGGAGTCGAATTTGATAGAGAATTGACCCTAATTTTGAAATACACTTTGTAAGAAGAAAATAGAGAGCGTTTTTGGGAGCCAAAGGTCGTGGAGGTTCAAGATCGAAGACGGGAGCTCGGAGACGAAAGACCGACATCGACACATAAGTTTAATTTCCTTTTCTTTCAGATTGTAATACCGTATTAAGACGTTTTCTACATGTTTAGCTTGGTTTTCATGTGATTTAGAGTAGGTAAATGTTGTAGTTAGGATTTGATTTGCATGTTAAGACTTATATGCTATGTATTGAAGCATGTTTTGTTCTTATTTTTGGCAATTCGTTCCTTAACTCTTCATATTGTTGGTTTAAGTAGACTCGAGAGATAAAACTTGAATTAGAGCAAAATTGTCAAAACCCTTAGGAGTCTGGCATGAGAATGACCTAGAAATCTAAGGGAAACATATAAATAAGTTGCTTAATGTCGTGCATGTTTTAGATTTCTTAAGAAGACTTAGAATTTATTGTATGTGCGAGGCTCACTAAGAATTGATAGATTTTCTTAAGTATCTTACTTCTTATTTATAAATTCATCTCTTTGGTTCATTGCATGTGTTGAGTAAGTCATTAACTTGTAAAGTCATTTTCCTCAAATCTATCAATTCGTGTCTCCACTTATGTTTTTTTGTCTTTACTTTCAATCACCTATCCATGTTATGTTACTTTAGCTAAAATTGAAAATCAGTATCTTAGTAATTAATTAATCTAGAAACCCATTCTCGAGAACGATACTTGGACTCTTAAATCACTATACTAAAACTTGACCCAAACATTGCGGTATTGCAATATAATTTTACGCAACAGAGACTTAAGGAGCAACAGGTAGACACAGGAGTAAAATGGTAATTTGACCCAGCAGTGTCTACGAACAACCTATGGAGGGTCGACTCACGGGCATTGATTATATCCATGGACACAACTTGTCCTACAGTGATGGGAGTGCAGCTACGGGTTTTAGTGGAGTGTTACCGTAGCTAATGAGTGTTGAATAACCGGGGCAAAGAGTTTGACAGGTTAGTCTCGGATCATTGGAGTTCGTCATCTGTAGGTCCATTAGGTCCCTCGGTTGACTCAAATTGGACAAATTGAGGGTTAACAGTTTGGTGTGAATTTCAAGTGTTCAAATCAATTTTTTGGGAATTTATGTCATTTATATGAGATATAGATGACATAATATATAGTGTTATGTGAATGAGATTTATAATAAACTATAGTATAGCCTAATTTATTAATTAGTGCTAATTGGAGAAATTGAATTGAGAGTAATTAAATTGAATGTGATTGAATTTAAAATTCCACAATTATGCAAATGAGATTTGTATAATAAGGTATGAGATACCTTCTATTATGTGATATGCAAATATGATTTGCATATCATATGATTGTGGTAAAATTGTGATTTGGTAGAGGTTTTAACTCCATCACACAATAGTATATAAAGGCTTGGCAAGAAGCCTTTGGTGAAGAAATTGTCATTTTTTGGATTTTCATCCAAAGAGAGCATTCACCTTTCTCTCATTCTCTCTCAATTCTCTCTCAATCTCCTCACCCAAAACCAAAAGGAGTTCCACCTACTCTCTCTTAACCTCCTGAGAACAACCGAGAAGACCTTTTGGAGGTGTCTTGTTGTTCCGTTCGAGGATCGAGATCGAGGAGATCGTTGTTCTAGATAGATCGTGACCGGAGGAGGAAAGCGTTGAAGAAGAGTTCTTCAACAAGTAAGTAACATGTTACCTTACTGTTTTCTCTATTTTTCTTCTCCATTTGCATGTTTAGCCTAGGAATCTATGAGATAGGTTCATCTTAAGATATGATTTACACAACGGATCAATGACGTTTCACAACGTCTTCTGTTGCGGAAATTTTCCAATCCCTTCAATTGGTATCAAAGCCAATCGTTACTCTTCGTTGTGTAATCTGTGATATCTTAAAATTAGGTGGGTAGCATTAATTTTCATGAGATGAATGTTAATGGTTTGCAATTTTGGATGTTTTCGATTTTTGGCACTTAATTTAGATTTGCATTAAAGTTGATGAGATCAAACACTATAACATAGAAATGCATGTAACCTAAGTTAATTATTAGTTTTAAATTGTTTAGAACTTGAATAATTAAACTTAGGTTTTCTAGTTCTAATAAGATTAGAATTAGGAATTCAAATATTAGGGGTGTACATAAGTCGGGTTGGGTTGGGTTGAGGGAGTTTTTTGGACCAACCCGAAAATTCGGGTTGGTCATTCCTTCAACCCAACCAACCCTATTCATGAGAGTAACCCAACCTAACCCAACCCAATATTTTCGGGTTGGGTTGGGTTGGATCACCGGGTTAACTTTTTTATTTTTTAATTATTTTTTAAATTATTTAAAATATTTTTTTCTTGAATTAATAACTAAAATCACATAAAATTCAAATATCAAACTTCAAAATCCATAACATCTTAACATTTTGTTAGAAGTCTAGAAGAAAACATAAGAAATTGACAAATAATTCATTTATAAGTATATATTTAATTAAAATAAAATTAAAAAATATAAACTTTGAGTTGGGTTGGGTTGGGTTGGGTCAACCCGAGCCTAAAAGGCCCAACCCGAGAACCAACCCAAACTTTTCGGTTTTCCAAACATCTAACCCAACCCAAACCGAAAAAAAAATCTAACCCTACCCAACCCTTACGGTTTGGGTTGGGTAGTCCGGGTTGGTCGGGTTACTTGTACACCCCTATCAAATATGATCTTTGAATAGAAACTAATAAGTAACTCTATCTAAGGAATGCTCTGTCTAAGGCTGGGGTATTTAAGCTGATGCTTTGGGGAACACCCGTACCTGGAAACCGACCTGGGAGTGAATTTGGTCTGGAGATTCATAGGTTATATTTTTGTGAGTGCCATTAATTAAGAGTTAATTAATTTACTCACATAGACCTAAGTTAATAATGTGATTATAGACTTAGGCTAATCCAATATAAGTGTTATATTGGTAGACTTAGCAAAATTTTAGCCAGTTTATCTAGGTCAATCCCGATTAATTTAAAGTGTTAAGTGGGAGGAAAAATAAAGTGTATAAGATACATTTAATTTTCCATCCACAAATCTCCATTAAGTTAGCACCGTGAGATCCATACTCGGCCTCGTGGCGCAAATGGGAGCGTCCCCCCTACGGATGGCATTTGTATGGGTCAATATTCAACATGAATGGAGAGAGTACTTATAATGAGTGGGAACGAGACCTGTGAAAATGGGACCTACGCTCTCTTCTTTCGATTCACACCGTGAGACGCCTATGATCCGCCTGCTAGTTATGCCTGGACCAGACAATCCCTATAGAGGGGCTTGATCATGGGAGTTGGAACACCGTGAATTCCCGAAAGGGATACGATTTCCTTGTTGGTTTTTCGTCGTAGTCCTCCCTAGGGCGGCTATTGTTTGGATGGATACTCGGAAATTTAAAGATTGAGGGTGACACTCACATGATTCATTAAGAGTTAATGAATTCATACCGAAAAATTGTAACTGGATGCCTAATGGAATTAGAGTTATTCTGGTATTAGGGTCTTGTCGAGAAAGTCTCGTCTCAGAGGAGGAGTGGATTTGTCTACCCTACGGTGGCGGTCATTCTAAACCTTTGGGGTATCATTGTAATTTTTTAATGACCTAGAGATCATATGATAAAAATTTGCTAAAGCCTGATTGGTTTTTCAAAAGTTTTTGCGAGACTAATACAAAGTTTTTCATTTTTCAGCAACAAAATGTCAAACGCTTTTAACACTCCTTTAGCTTCCGATAAGTTAGTCGGCGATATTGTTTCGTGAAAAAACTATTGACACGATTATGGTAGATGACAACCTAGAGTTCGCGCTCACTAAGGAGGGTCCTCAGATGCCCGGTCCAACAGTCCTATTCAACGATCTACAAACCTTCCAGTCCTTGGTGCAAACTAGGGGATAGGAAGCTGAGGCAAGTGTTGCCTTTAGAACTTTTTTCACAGGGGTTTGACCTTTGAGACAAAGTTTGTAGACTCTTCAGACCCGAAAGGGAAGAAGGGGAATTTGAAGGAGGTTAAGGTTGACCGCGCTACTGCCCTAAAAGGCAAAGAGATCAAGGAAGTTGCAAGAAAGTGTTTCTACTGCAACAGGGATGGACACCTGAAAAAGCGTTGTCCCATGTTCCTTGACGAAAGGAAGATGACAGGTAAATGTGATTTACTTGTCAGAGAAATTGTTTAGTGGAGAGTAGTGACTCTGTCAGGATACTGGATTCAGGCGCCACTAACAACGTTTGCTCTTCTTTTCAAGGATTAAGTTCCTGGCAGCGGCAGCAAGAGGGTGAGATAACACTCAGGGTTGGATCTGGAGAAGTTGTCTCACCGCGAAGAATTGGCACTGAAGTCGTTTCTTGGCGTGAAGTACTTATTATTGGATAATATGTACATAGTTTCAGGGTTTACTAGAAACCTAGTTTCTATTTCCTGCCTATTAGAACAAAATATTTCTGTTTCATTCAAGAGTAATAAAGCGTTTATTTCTCGAAATGGAAATTTGTTATGGTTTGCTTTGCTTGAGGGTAATTTGTATGTTTTGAACGCTAATTCGGTCAAAAGTGTTTTGAATACCGAAATGTTTCAAAAAGAAGAAACGCGAACTAAGAGATTAAAAGTTTCTCCAAAAGAAAGTGCCCATCTTTAGCATCTAAGGTTAGGCCACATAAATGTCAATAGGATTGAGAGACTAGTGAAGAGCGGACTTCTAAGCGAGTCGAAAGAAAATTCTTTACCAGTTTGTGAGTCATGCCTTGAAGGAAAAATGACCAAACATCCTTTTAGTGGAAAAGGATATAGAGCCAAAGGGCCTCTTGAGCTTATACATTCTAACCTCTATGGTCCGATGAATGTTAAAGCACGAGGAGGTTACGAATACTTCGTATCTTTTATAGATGACTATTCGAGGTATGGGTACGTTTACCTAATGCATAGGAAGTCTGAAACACATGAAAACTTCAAGGAATTCAAGACTGAGGTTAAGAACCTATTAGGTAAACGATTAAAACACTTCGATCGGATCGAGGTGGAGAGCATATGGACACTGAATTCCAAGACTATATAATATAACATGGAATTACGTTCCAACTCTCAACACCCGATATGCCACAGAAGAATGGTGTATCGGAGAGGAGAAACAGAACCCTGCTGGACATGGTTCGGTCGATGATGAGCTATGCTTGTCTCCCTGATTCTTATTGGAGTTACACAGTGGAGATTACGGTATACATTTTGAACACAGTTCCATCGAAGAGTATTTGTGAAACACCTTTCGAACTCTGGCATGGTCATAAAACCAGTTTACATCATTTAAGAATTTGGAGATGCCCGACCCATGTGTTGGGGTCAAATCCGAAGAAATTGGAACCCCGTTCAAAGTTGTGCCTCTTTGTAGGTTACCCAAAAGAGACTAGGGGTTGTTGTTTTACGATCCTAAGGATAATAGGGTGCTTGTGTCGACAAACGCTACATTCCTTGAGGAAAACCACATCAGAGATCACTTACCAAGGAGTAAGATTATATTGAATGAAATTGACAGTTCATCAGCAAGAGTTGTTGATGGGGCTAGTACGTCAACTTATGGGAATCTGATCCCCTTGAGCAGCGGAAACGAGTTTGGGATCGTAATTGCTTGATTGTATTAGTTAGAAACAAAAACCAGTACATTGACAAAACAGAACAAACATGCTTATCTAATCCTAATTAGACATGGAGACATGCAAACATGCTGAAAATTACAATTAAACTAAAAGGAAGAGGAGAAAATTACCTTTGTAGTTTAAGTTTCCAGTCACAACAACTCCTTGCTCCAATGTTCACAGCAACACAGCAACACGCAAGAAGCTTCTCTGTTTTCTTCAGCAAGACAACACCACGAGAAAAACCCTCTATGTCTCTTAGTGCTTAAATCTTCCTTGGTGGAAAAGATCCAACAATTGGAGAATTTTTTTGGGAATGAGAGGGTGAGAGAGAGAGAATTCTTCAGTCAGAAATTCAGTCGATTGAATTGAATCATTCGTCCATCATTTCTTCTCACCAGGAGAAGAAAGGTATGCTTAGGGAATAACTTCCCCACTCCCGATCGATGGGGAGTGTGAGAGAAGTAGGGAACGTGCCACACGTTCCCCTCCTTTTTTATTTAATTATTATATTATAAAATAAATAATCAAATTATTAAGTAAATAATATAACTAATTAATCAAATCGTATTTAATTAATCATAAATTAAATATCATATATTTAATTTGGATTAAATCACATTTAATCAGTTTTCCCCTCTAACCTATAGTTTTAATGCACATCTTATGCACATTAAATTTTAACCTATAGTTTTCAAATATGAATCACATTCACATTTGAATTTAATATTTGAACTATTTCAAATATTTAATTCTCTCATATAATTTAATATGAATCATATCCACATTAAATTTATAATATATAGTTCCAAAACTATATATTATATTGTATCTTTATACATTAAGTTTATTCCCTAATGAATTTGAACATTTCAAATTCAAATGATCTAAGAACCCTTTACGAGCTAGAAGGTGGACCTAATGGACCTCACAGATCGTAAGCTCCAACGATACGAGATTGCTCTGCTTAATCTCATTAACTCGCCAATCAACATTCGTTAACTGCGCAGGACACACTCCACTAAAGTCCCATGGTGCACTCTTCTCACTGCAGATATATTTCTGTGTCCATGGATATTGACCAATAACAACAAGTCAATCTTTCACGAATGTTCGTAATACCAGCTGGGTCAAATTACCGTTTTACCCCTGGGTTAAATCTTGTACTTTAAGTACCAGTGCTCCTCTAATAAACAATTTGTTTGTGGTCCTACCAACAAACAGAATCCCTCTTGGGCCAATGAGAGGGTCGGACCCTTTGTTCAAGTCCCGAAGACACCACTTAAGGGAACATTCATCTACTTACCCTTGTAGGCGGGAAGGAGTGAATTCCATCTTGCTAAGTTAAGTTCCCAGCCGCTCACTCGGTCTTGTCCCCAAGAAGGTAGGCATATTGAGTCGGCGAATCTGGCCACTCTCACCCATACTAGTCAAAGGACAATTCCTCGCGAACAGGAGTTCGTAACATGCTTAGGATTGAGATCAAGTTGCCTAGGTCATCCTAGTGAAATAGAAACCTAACTAGTCAATGGAGTTACATCTAGTGATTACTATTTCGCAGTCCGGTCTTATGTAATCTCATTACATAGGATATCCCCACTCACATGTCATCTACACGAACACGTTAGGATCACAGTGTTTGTATCAAATACAAAGTCGGCCACATCCATAGTTTTACGAGGGTAAGGTACCCTAACCTTATCTCCTAACTATAGACCCTTTAGGCTGTATCTCGAGCTAAGATCCTTTATATGTACACTACATTCAGTTAAAGATTCATTTAACATCCCTGGATGTTTAGTTTATTGGATTTAGGGTTTAAATAAAGGCAAACTCGTAGATAACGAACAATAACTCTTTATTGAAATAATAACACTTTATTACATTAATTAGAACAGAAATACAAACTACGAGTGGGCACCAACCCCAACAAACTCCCACTTGAACTAAAACTCTAGTGGGGCACATCATAATTTAAAACAGTGGTTACATAGATAAGAAATAACAAGAAACTAGGGCATCCATATACCCCATTACATATTTCCCACTTGCCTTAGATTAGCCTATGTACATATCTCGTAGACCCAGACTTTCTAGATGACCCTCGAACACTTTAGTCGTGAGAGTCTTTGTAAACGGATCAACAATATTGTGGTACAAAGCGATCTTCGTGACTGTCACATCTCCTCGTTGCACTATTTCTTGTATCAGGTGATACTTTCTCTCGATGTGCTTGCCTCGCTTATGGCTGCGAGGTTCCTTCGAATTGGCTACCGCACCACTGTTGTCACAGTATAAGGTGATGGGAAATTCCATATTTGGAACGACTTCCAAATCAGTAAGAAATTTTCTTAGCCAAATAGCCTCCTTAGCTGCTTCACAAGTAGCGACATACTCAGCCTCCATCGTGGAGTCGGCGATGCATCTTTGCTTGATGCTTCGCCATACTATAGCTCCCCCGTTAAGGATGAAAACTGATCCCGATGTGGATTTCTGAGAATCCTTATCGATCTGAAAATCAGAATCAATGTATCCAGTAAGGATAAAATCCTTAGACCCATACACAAGCGTATAGTCCCTCGTTCTCCTAAGATACTTGACGATATTTTTAACTGTTGTCCAGTGGTCTAACCTTGGATTGGACTGGTACCTACTGACTATTCCCACTGCATAACAAATTTCTGGCCTCGTGCACAACATAGCATACATTAAGATACCTACTGTAGAGGCATAGGGAATGCGTCTCATATCCTCAACTTCTTGAGGTGTCTTAGGACACTATTCCTTAGACAGATGAACTCCATGCCTGAAGGGCAACAAGCCTCTCTTGGAATTCTGCATCGAATAACGGGACAACATTTTATCGATATAAGACGCTTGAGACAATGCTAGCATTCTGTTCTTGTGATTCCTGAAGATCTGAATCCTAAGAACATATTGCGCCTCTCCCAAATCTTTCATTTGGAATTGGGTCGCCAACCAATTCTTTATGTCAGTAAGATATCCTACATCATTCCCAATGAGTAGGATATCATCCACATAAAGTACTAATAAAGCTACTTTGTCGTTGATGATCCTCTTGTAAACACAAGGCTCATCAATGTTTTGGTCAAAGCCATAAGACTTGTTCGCAGTATCAAATCTTATATTCCAAGATCTGGATGCTTGTTTCAACCCATAAATGGATCGATTGAGTTTGCAAACTTTTTGCACCTGACCTTGGGTCATGAACCCTTCGAGCTAAGACATATAGATGCTCTCGGTAAAATTACCATTCAAAAAGGCAGTCTTGACGTCCATTTGCCAAATTTCATAATCGTAAAACGCGACTATGGACAAGAGTATCCTTATTGACTTCAGCATAGCAACAGGAGAAAAAGTTTCTTCATAATCAACTCCTTCCCTTTAGGTAAAACCCTTTGCTACAAGTCTAGCCTTAAAGGTATGTACCTTTCCGGCTGTATCTCTCTTTCTCTTATAAATCCATTTACACCCTATGGGTCTAACCCCTTCAGGTTGGTCTACAAGTTCCCATACTGAATTGAAGTCCTTTGACTCCATTTCAAGGTCCATGGGTTTGATCTATTGGTCCTTGTCTACGTCATTCATTGCCTGGATCTTCTACAGTGTCATCAGGTATGACGACTTGTGTTTTAGCTAAACCCAAGTAGCTGTCAGGTTGGGAAACAACCCTCCCACTGCGTCGAGACATTCCCAACGATTGAGAAGGATGAGACTGACTTGAGGTGTTGGCTCCTCCATCAACTCTTGATGAAGGTCCGGCTTGATCAACAACTCTTGTTGGTTTACCTGTAGCTTCATCTAGCACTAATTTACTATGAGGTTTATGGTTTCTCATGTGATCTTCCTCCAAGAAAGTGAGGTTTGTTGATACAATCACCTTGTTTTCTTGTGGGTCGTAGAAAAGATCACCTCTCGTTTCTTTGGGATAGCTAACAAATTGGCACAATCTTGAACGAGGTTCCAGTTTCTTTGGGTTTGTCACTAGCACGTGTGCCGAACAACCCCAAATTCTGAAGTGTTGTAAACTAGGTTTACGCCCCTTCCACAACTCAAAAGGTGTTTCTGAAACACTCTTTGATGGAACAGAGTTCTAGATTTGAACTGCAGTCTCTACTGCGTATCCCCAAAATGAGGCAGGCAATTAAGCACAGTTCATCATAGAACGAACCATGTCCAACAAGGTTCTATTTCTCCTCTCTAACACACCATTTTTTTGTGGTGTATTAGGTGCTGAGAGTTGAGATTTAATTCCATATTCTATCATATAGTCCTAAAATCTCAAATCCATATACTCTCCACCTCGATCGGATCGAAGTGTTTTAATGGTTTTCCCTAATGCATTCTCCACTTCAACCTTATACTCTTTGAACTTTTCAAGAGCTTCATACTTGTGATGCATTAGATATAGATAACCATACCTCGAATAATCATCTATGAAAGAGATGAAATATTTGTACCCTCCTCGAGTTTTAACATTCACCAGACCACAAAGATCCGAATGTACAAGTTCTAAGGGCTCTATGGCTCTGTAACCTTTTCCAGTAAAAGGTCGCTTGTTCATTTTACCTTCCAAGCAAGACTCCCAATGAGGTAAAGAATCATCTTCTAACTTGTTTAGAAGTCCATTCTTAGAGAGTCTCTCAATCCGATTGAGATTTATATGACCAAGTCTAAGATGCCATAAATAGGTATTATTCTTTGGAGAAATTCTTTGCCTTTTACTTTGAGTGTTAGCATTTTTAAACATCTCATGATTTAAAATTGCTTTAGTTTGATTCGGTTTAAGTACATACAAGCCGTTTTTCAATTTAGCAGAACAAACATTGACCCCTTTTTTTAAAATGAACGCTTCATTTATAGAAAAAGAAATACAATATCTATGTTCTATTAAACAAGAGATAGAAATTAAGTTCCTCTTAATCTTAGGAACTATATACAGATTTTTTAATAAAATAAATCTATCTACGAAAAATAGCTTAGCATCTCCCACTACACGAGCTGAGACGACGTCTCCTGTTCCGACCCTGAGCGTCATCTCACCCTCTTCGAGCTCCTTGAGGGAACTAGTTTCCTGAAACGAAAAGCAAACATAATTAGTGGCTCCTGAATCAAGTATCCAGGTAAAATCATCATTTTCCACTAAACAAGTTTCAAGAACAAGTAAATCTAATTTACCTTTCTTCTCTTTGAGCTCAATGTTTGCAATAGCAGAAGCTTTCCCTTTTCCTCCTTTCCTCTTCTTCCGAGTCTTCTTAATCCCAGAAGAAGAATCGCAGGGCTTGGTTCTAGAGGATGAACCCATCTGGAGCCTTTTGGAATAGGCAAACTGATTTGCCTCTCCATCAACCTGTCTCTTATTATCCATAAGACACTGGTAGGTCTGCAGTTCATTTAGGAGGGAAGTCAGGTTATACTCCTTTTTGTTCATCTCCGCATTGCTACAGAATGGCTGAAACTCTTTGGAAGAGAATCCAGGATGAAGAATACTTGACTTTGCTCATCCAGGACTGCTCCGTTCATTTTGACCACATTGAAGTGAATTATAAGATCGAGAACGTGTTATCTCACTGAAGTTCCCTCTTTCATGCGGGCGTTATAAACGTACTTGAGGGACTCATGCCAAATTTGTTCAGACGGTTGTCCAGAAAAATTCTGCAGATAACCCATGATCTCACGAGCTGAGACCATACCCTCCGACTTTCGGGCAAAGACATCAGATATGCCAACCAGGATATAGGCCTTGGACCAGCGGTCAAACGCATCCTTAACAGATTGAGGTGCGTTTTGAGAAGGGACCTGAGGACATTCCTCAGTCGGTACAAACCGTAGGTCGTCAACAACAAGAATCGCATCCAAATTGGACTTCCACGTAGTAAAGTTTTCACCAGTTAAACGTTCGCGTTTGAGTAAGGCTATATACGAGGACGACATGCTGAAATTCTAAAATAGTTCTAATTAGTTATGCCTTTTAACCCATTATAAAACCAATCAAATTTAGCAAAATTATTAAAGAACCCTAGTGTTTAAACTAAACCCAATGTTTAAATTAAACCTTTAATTTTGCAACGATATTTCAAGGGTTAAGAACAAAAGCCTCCGTCGGGCGGTCAGTCATTCCTCCCCTGAATTGAGACTTTCTCAGCCAATTCTCACTACCAGAACATCTCATGTCCCAATAGTCCTTAGTTATCGTTTGTTTGGTCAAGGACTTGTTAACTAGCTTAACTCATCCCGTAAATGTGACCCTACCATTTTTCGGATCCAATAGGTCCGAGCCAACAAAGCTACTATTAAGAAAGACAACTGTTGGCAAATTACCTAAGAGACCCTATCCATTTCTGGAGTTTGCGGTGTTCCGATCCCTATAGTCAGACCCTCCGTAGGGTTTGGCTGTTCCAAGACAACCTAGCAGGTGGACTATAGAAATCTCACGGTGCGACCTAATGGAGGAGACCGTAGGATACGTTGACACGCGCCCTACTCCCATTTACTATGGATACTTCACTCATTCACCTTGGTATTGAACCATGCAAACACATACCGTAGGGGGACGCCTTATTGACTCCGCGTAGCCGAGCATGGAACTCACGGTGTGAACTCTTGAGGACGTGAGAGTAAACTTGATGCGAACATCTCGTTTTCTCCCACTGAAGCTCCTAAGGTTAGGGTATAAGTTTAACTTAGTCGGATTCTGGCTAAAAGAATCTATCTAAGTCTATGCCATTTATAACTATTATAACTAGGTTTTTTAACCTTATGTCTAGGTGAATAAACATTTTAATTACTTGGATATAAAATAGAACTAAGGTTAATTCAACTCAAGTTCTGGATCAGTTCCCAGGTAGGAGGTGTTTCGTTAACCGTCAGCTTAAGTACCCCCGCCTTAGACAGAACTTCACCAGTAGAGTTCCCTTATAACCAAAGTCCTAAAGTCATACTATATTTTAAACTATTTAAAATACTATGTAAGACTAATTTCTAATCCTATTAGAAATTAAAACTTAGGTCTAAATTAATTTTAAACAATTTAAAACAAATTTAAATTTTAACCCAAGTTCCTATGTTTGCATGCATTTCTTTATTACAGGTTATGGTTTCTAAAACCCCTTTAATTTATAATTTTTATAAATTTAATAATTAACCTATGATAAAGAAACTATATTATAAATCCAACAATTATTTTTCAAATTGGAATTATAAAATATTCAACTAATTGAATAATAAAATTACTTAAATAAAATAACATTTATTTTAAACTAAGTAATTTCATGCTCCATGCAATTTATTTTCCATATAATCTAATTATAACAATTATAACTAATTAATCATGTATCTTAACCATATTCATATAACAATTATACAAATAAAATGCATGAACATGCTTATCCTATGGTGGGAATAATCTAAATGCCATTCATAAAGATATATAGCTGTAAAACTGGAATAATTTGGCCCCTAAAGTGCAAAATAATAAAGTTACACTAATTTTATTACATAAAATCGGTCCAAAACGCCTTGAACCGGGCTTGAATCGCTCGAACCGGACCTAAAATAAACCAAACCGCTGAACCGGTCTGCAGCTGCTGGAATGCCATCATGGCGTTGCAACGCCCGCTTCGTCCGCGTGCGCCTTTTATCGGGGTGGCGTTGCAACGCTGAGGTGCAACGTTGCAATGCCGCTGACCCCTGGAGCTCCTGCGTCGATAGGGAGTCTGGCGTTGTGACGCCGTTCTTCAGCGTTGCAACGCTGCTGCTTCGGTAATGACCTTTCGTCTTCGAACACAGCAGCATCAATCAACAAATTCTCCTTCGATTCTCAACCAAATTGCATGAAACTGGTCCCGAACGACTTTTAACTCGAATATAGACTCGATAATGCACTTTATGCCCAAAAACACAGGGGCCTTTATATACAAATTGATCAAATCAAAAGCAAACTATGGCCAAATATTCCTAAACTAGTTTTACAGCAAACCATATGCATTTCCCACCAAATCAACGCAATTTTGTTTCAACCAAACCAAATCAAGCATCGCTCTGATACCAATTGATGGGGATCCGATCCCCTTAAGCAGCGGAAACGAGTTTGGGATTGTAATTGCTTGATTGTTTTAGTTAGATACAAAAACTAGTACATAGACAAAACAGAACAAACATGCTTATCTAATCCTAATTAGACATGGAGATATACATGCAAACATGCTGGAAATTACAATTAAACTAAAAGGAAGAGGAGAAGATTACCTTTGTAGTTTCAGTTTCCAGTCACAACAACCCCTTGCTCCAATGTTCACAGCAGCATAGCAACACCCAAGAAGCTTCTCTGTTTTCTTCAGCAGGACAACACAACGAGGAAAACCCTCTATGTCTCTAAATTGCTTAGATCTTCCTTGGTGGGAAGGATCCAACAATTGGAGAATTCCTTTGGGAATGAGAGGGTGAGAGCGAGAGAATTATTCAGTTAGAAATTCAGTCGATTGAATTGAATCATCCATCCATCATTTCTTCTCACCAGGAGAAGAAAGGTATGCTTTGGGAATAACTTCCCCACTCCCTATCAATGGGGAGTGTGGGGGAAGTGGGGAACGTGCCACACGTTTTCCTCCTTTTTTATTTAATTATTATATTATAAAATAAATAATCAAATTATTAATTAAATGATATAACTAATTAATCAACTAATATTTAATTAATTATAAATTAAATATCATATATTTAATTTGGATTAAATCACATTTAATTAGTTTTTCCCTCTAACCTATAGTTTTAATGCACATCTTATGCACATTAAATTTTAACCTATAGTTTTCAAATATGAATCACATTCACATTTGAATTTAATATTTGAACTCTTTCAAATATTTAATTCTCTCACATAATTTAATATGAATCATATCCACATTAAATTTATAATATATAGTTCCAAAACTATATATTATATCGTATCTTTATACATTAAGTTTATTCCCTAATGAATTTGAACATTTCAAATTCAAATTATCTAAGAACCCTTTACGAGCTAGAAGGTGAACCTAATGGACCTATATATCAGAAGCTCCAACGATACGAGATTGCTCGGTTAATCTCATTAACCTCACAATCAACATTCGTTAACTGCAGGAACACTCCACTAAAGTCCCGCAGCTGCACTTTTCTCACTGCAGATATATTTCTGTGCCCACGGATATTGACCAATAACTGCAAGTCAATCATACACGAATGTACGTAACACCAGTTGGGTCAAATTACCGTTTTACCCCTGGATTACATCTTGTACCTTAAGTACCAGTGCTCCTCTAATGAACAATTTGTTTGTGGTCCTACCAATAAACAAAATCCCTCTCGGGCCAATGAGAGGGTCGGGCCGTTTGTTCAAGTCCCGGAGACACCACTTAAGGGAACATTCCTCTACTTACCCTAGTAGGCGGGAATGAGTGAATTCCATCTTACTAAGTTAAGTTCCCAGTCGCTCATTCAGTCTTGTCCCCAAGAAGGTAGGCATATTGAGTCGGCGAATCTGGCTACTCTCACCCATACTAATCAAAGGACAATCCCTCGCGAACAGGAGTTCGTAACCTGCTCAGAATTGAGATCAAGTTGCCTAGGTCATCCCAGTGAAATAGAAATGTAACTAGTCAACGGAGTTACATCTAGTGATTACTATTTCGCGGTCCGGTCTTATGTATTCTCATTACATAGGATATCCCCACTCACATGTCATCAACACGAACACGTTAGGATCACAGTGTTTGTATCAAATACAAAGTGGGTCACATCCATAGTTTTACCAGGGTAAGGTACCCAAACCTTATCCCCTAACTATACACCTTTTAGGTTGTATCTCGAATTGAGATCATTTATATGTACACTACATTCAGTTAAATATTCATTTAACAACCTTGGATATTTAGTTTATTGGATTTAGGGTTTAAATAAAGGCAAACTCGTAGATAACGAACAATAACTCTTTATTGAAATAATAACACTTTATTACATTAATTAGAACAGAAATACAAACTACGAGTTTTAGGGCACGAACCCCAACATCAACAAGTGTTGTTGATCCTAACTCGTCTAGTCAAGTCTGTTCCCAAGCGTTGGGAATGCCTCGACATAGTGGGAGGGTTGTGAGACAGCCTGAATGTTACATGGGTTTAGCTAAAACCCAAGTCGTCACCCCTGATGATGACTGCTAGGAACCACTGACCTATGATCAGGCAATGGAAGACGTTGACAAAGACGAATGGATTAAAGCTATGGACTAGGAAATGGAGTCGATGTACTTCAATTCCGTTTGGGAGCTTGTGGATCAACCGAATGGGGTAAAACCTGTAAATGGATCTACAAGCGTAAACGTGGCGTAGATGGGAAGGTGTAGATATTCAAAGCTAAACTAGTGGCAAAGGGGTTTACCTAGGTGGAAGGGGTTGAATATGAGGAAATCTTTTCACCTGTGGTCACGGTAAAGTCTATTAGAATCCTTCTGGCCATTGCCGCATATTATGACTATGAGGTATGGCAGATGGATGTCAAGACTGCCTTTCTGAATGGCAACCTTGACGAGACCATCTACATGGACCAGCCCAAGGGGTTCATTGCCCAAGCCCAAGAGCAAAAGGTTTGTCGGCTTCAAAGGTCTATTTATGAACTGAAACAAGCATCGAGGTCTTGGAATATAAGGTTTGATGAGGCGATCAAATCTTATGGCTTTGATCAGAATGTTGACGAGCCTTGTGTCTACAAGAAAATCGTCAACAGTACTGTTGCATTTTTAATATTGTATGTAGATGATATCCTTCTCATTGGGAATGAGGTAGGATTTCTTACTGACATTAAGGAATGGTTGGCTTCGCAATTCCAAATGAAAGATTTGGGAGAGGCAAAGTATGTTCTAAGTATCCAGATAGTCCGGAACCGGAAGAACAAAAGCTAGCCATGTCTCAGGCGTCTTATATTGACAAGATGTTGTTGTCTAGATATAAGATGCAGAACTCAAAGAAGGGCTTGTTGCCTTTCAGGCATGGGGTTCAGTTGTCTAAGGATCAATGTCCTAAGACTCCTCAAGAGGTTGAGGATATGAGACGAATCCCCTATGCTTCACCGTAGGGGAGCCCGATGTATGCCATGCCGTACTAGGCCCGACACCATTATGCGCTTGGGATTGTCAGTAGGTATCAATCCAATTCAGGATTAGATCACTGGAATACCGTAAAGGCAATCCTCAAGTATCTTAGGAGAACGAGTAATTACAACCTTATGTATGGAGTGGGGATTTGATCCTTACAGAATACACTGACTCTGACTTTCAGACCGATAAGGATTCTAGGAAATCCAGTTTGGGGTCAACCTTCATTCCGATTGGAGGAGCTGTAGTGTGGCGAAACATCAAGCAGGGATGTCTCGCTGATTTCATGATGGAAGTCGAGTATGATGCGACTTGTGAAGCTGCAAAGGAAGTTGTTTGGCTTAGGAAGTTCATGCTTGATTTTGATGTTGTTCCAAATATGAACTGTCCAATCACGATGTTTTGTGACAACAGTGGTGCAGTAGCCAACTCGAGAGAACCTCAGAGTCATAAAAGGGGCAAGAACATTAAGCGTAAGTATCAGCTGATACGGGAGATTGTGCACCGCGGAGACGTGACAGTCACGCAGATAGCTTCGGAGCACATCGTTGTTGATCCATTTATAAATGCCCTCAAGACTAAGGTGTTTGAGGGTCACCTAGAGAGTCTAGGTCTTCTAGTGCTTACTAACTAGGGCAAGTGGGAGTATTGTAAAGGGGTATTCAATGCCCTAGTCTATTGTATTACACTTTTATTGTATTACTATACTGGGAAAGAGTCTAGATTAAGAAAGCGGAAGCAATTTTGGATCTTGAACACTCTAAGTTGATCAATTTTGTAAAATAAAATGCATGCTCAAAGCTGGAAAAACAGAGGAATAGAAAACTCAACTTTGAAGATCAAATTCTCTTCAACCGGTGGATGGTTTTCAACACGAACACTTCGTGGACAATCGTTAGAGTCTTCCCTACTATCCTCGGGCCTTAGAACGGATTGTGAAATCCTAGGTTGAGAGAATTTGGAAGACCTCAAAGGTGACTAATTCGGGAATTTAGAATTTTCTGTCAAATTCTATCAAAACACCTCAAAGCACCATTAAATAAAGTTTCACCAAGCTACATTTGAGTGACAACTCAAGTGTGATGAGGATGGTTTGAGATGGAGGTGGCCAATTTTGGTGAATTTGAAGATGAGAGGGATTGGGCAAGTTGCAATTTGGATTTTATGAAAATCCACTAATTTTACAATTAATTTTAATTCTAAAATCAGTATTAAATTAATTTTTAATTAAAATTAATTTAATTAATTTAATTATTAAATAATTAATTTAATTTAATATCAAATATTAAATTAAATAAATTACCCGATCCCGATCGATTTTTCGAACATGAATCTTTAATCATGCTATAAACCGATCCAATATTTAAATCATATTTAAATATATACACCTCCTTTTAATCATAGTTTAATTAAGCTATGATTCGTTAAATATCACATATAATTAACGCTTTCTCCCAAACTCGAATTTGAACAACTCAAATTCTTTTCTCTCAAAATGTTACAAGGCTTAGTTCGAGCTAGTAAGGGGGACCTAATGGACCTACAGATCATGAGCTCCAACGATACGAGATTAACTGACCAAACTCTTTAGCCTAGCTAATCAACATTCGTTAACCACCGGGACACTCCACTAAAGCCCAGTGGTTGCACTCTCCTCACTGTAGATATATTTCTGTCCACTCGATATAACCATGATTAGTAAGTCGATCCTTCACAGGTCGTTCGTAATTACAGCTGGGTCAAAATTACCATTTACCCCTGTAATTACCTCTTGTTCCTTAAGTCCCACTGATCCTGTAATGAACAATTGGTTTGTGGTCCAACCAGCAAACTGAATCCCTCTCGAGTCAATGAGGTGGGTGGGCCCTTTGTTCAAGACCTAGAGTCAGCACTTAAGGGAACAACCTCTCTACTTATCCCGAAAGCGGGTAGGAGTGAATTCCATCTTGCAGAACTATGTTCCCAGCTATCTACCCAGACTTATCCCTGAAATGGGAGGCTTATTGAGTCGGCAGTCTCGAGCCACTCTCACCCATGCAAATCTAAGGATAATCTGAATAAATAGGAGTTCATAGAACGTTCAGGATTGAGATCGAGTTACCTAGGTCATCGTATGAATATAGTCAGTTAAGACAGTAAACGGAGTTATAAAGTCTAAGTAACTATTTCGCGGTCCAGTCTTATGAAAACTCATTGCATAGGGCGCCCCCACCCACATGTCTCTAGGATCACATCGTTTGTACTCTACAAAGTTGGTCACGTCCATAGTGTTCCCAGGATAAGGTACCCAACCCTATCCTTATACTACAAAGTTGGTTACATTCAGTTTACAAAACCACGAGTTTTAGGACATAAAACCCAACAAACTCCCACTTGGACTAAAACGTCTGTGGGTAAAACATGTTGAGCAAAGAAAAAACTGCCCTACTGTACAACCCGTAGTCCTAGACTCTCTAGGTGTCCCTCAAATACTTTAGCCGTGAGGGGCTTTGTAAACGGATCAACAATGTTGTGCTCCGAAGCGATCTGCGTGACGATCATGTCTCCTCGTTGCACAATCTTCCTGATGAGATGATCATATCCTGGATTAGACTGATATTTGCTGACTATTCCCACTGCATAACATATGTCGGGTCGAGTACATAGCATGGCATACATAGGACTACCGACAACAGATGCATAGGGAATGCGTCTCATATCCTCAACTTCTTGAGGTGTCTTAGGACACTGTTCCTTAAACAAATGAATTCCATGCCTGAAAGGTAATGAATCCTTCTTGGAATTCTGCATCTTATATCTAACAAACATCTTGTCAATATAAGATGCCTGAGACAGTGCTAGTGTTTTGTTCTTGCGATTCCGAACAATTTGGATTCCAAGAACAAACTGAACCTCTCCCAAATCTTTCATATGGAATTGAGTTGCTAGCCATTGCTTAACACCAGTCAGGAATCCTGCATCATTCCCAATGAGCAAGATATCGTCTACGTATAGAACTAAGAAAGCTACAGTGGTATTGACTATCTTCTTGTAAACCCAAGGCTCGTCAATATTCTGTTCAAAGCCATAAGATTTCAATCCATAGATGGATCGTTTAAGCTTGCAAACCTTTTACTCTTGACCCTGAACTATGAACCCCTCTAGTTGATCCATATATATACTCTCTTCAAGATTGCCATTCAGAAAGGTTGTCTTGACATCCATTTGCCAAATTTCATAGTCATAAAACGTGGCAATGGACAAGAGTATTCTAATGGACTTGAGCATGGCAACAGGGGAGAAGGTTTCTTCATAGCCCACCCCTTCTCATTGAGTATAACCCTTTGCCACAAGTCGAGCCTTAAAGGTTTGCACCTTACCGGCTTGATCTCGTTTCCTCTTGTAGATCCACTTGCAACCGATAGGTCTTTCACCATCTAGTTGATCTACAAGTTCCCAGACTGAATTGAAGTACATTGACTCCATTTCAAGGTCTATGGCTTTAATCCACTAATCCCTATCTATATCATTCATTGCCTGTTTATAGGTCAATGGATCCTCAACGCAATCATCAGGTATGACGACTTGGGTTTCAGTCAAACCCATGTAACAGTCGGGTTGTCTAACATCCCTCCTACTACGTCGAAGCATTCTCAACTCTTGAGAAGGACCAGCTTCATCAACAACTCTTGTGATTTATCTATAGCTTCCCTGGAAATTTCGCTCAAGATAATCCCGCTTCGAGGCTGATGATCTCTCATGTGGTCTTCCTCTAAGAACGTGGCATTTGTCGACACAAGCACCTTGTCCTCTTGAGGATCATAAAACAGACCACCTTTCATTTCTTTGGAGTATCATACGAATAGGCATAATTTTGAATGATGTTCCAGTTTCATTGGATTGGACACCAGCACATGTGCCGGACATCCCCAAATTCTGAAGTGACGTAAACTACCTTTACGCCCTTTCCATAACTCATAGGGTGTTTCTGAAACACTCTTAGAGGGAACCATGTTCAAAATATATACAACAGCTTCTACTGCATATCCCTAAAACGAAGTAGGCAGTTGAGCATAGCTCATCATGGATCGAACCATGTCTAACAAGGTTCTATTTCTCCTCTCAGATACACCATTCTACTTAGGTGTACCGGGCGTTGAGAGTTGGCATACGATTCCATGTTCTATCATATAGCCTTGGAATCTCAAATCCATATACTTTCCACCTCGATCTGATCGTAGTGTTTTAATCGTTTTACCTAATGTGTTCTCAACCTCTGCCTTATACTCCTTGAACTTTTCAAGGGTTTCGGACTTATGATGCATTAGGTAAAGATAGCCATACCTAGAATAATCATCAATAAAACTGATGAAGTATTCATATCCTCCTCGTGCCTTGACATTCATAGGACCACAGAGATCCGAATGCACGAGTTCCAAGAGTTCTTTGGCTCTATAACCTTTTTCAGAAAAAAAAAAAAAAGTCTTTTAGTCATTTTTCCTTCGAGACAAGACTCACATGGTGGTAAAGAGTTGTCCTCTAACTGACTTAGGAGACCACTCTTGACCAATCTCCCAATCCTATTGAGATTAATGTGGCCTAGTCTCAAGTGCCAAAGATAGGTACTAGGAGAAAGTTTCTGCCTTTTACTTTGAGTATCAGCTATTTTAAACATCACGGTGTTCAAAATATCTTTTACTTCTGTTGGTCTTAACACATATAAGTTGTTTTCAAGTTTAGCAGAACATATTCATACACCTTTTTGCAAATGAACGCTTCATTATGATCAAAAGATACTTTATACATATGTTCAAGTAAACAAGAGATAAATACAAGATTTCTTTTGATTCCAGGAACCAAAAGTACATTTTCTAATAAAATGAATCTATCTCTAAACAACAACTTCACTGCTCCCACTGCTTTGGCTGAGACAACCTCTCCCGTTCCAACCCTGAGAGTTATCTCCCCATCAGCAAGTTGCTGCCAGGAACTAGTTTCCTGAAAAGAAGAACAAACATGGTTAGTGGCTCTTAAATCTAATATCCAAGCAAAATCATCATGTTCCACTAAACATGTTTCAACAACAAGTAAATCATATTTACCTTGTTTATCCTTCTCAGCTTTCTTTTCTGCAAGGTACTTCGGGCAGTTCCTCTTCCAGTGCCCGTCTCCCACCACAATGGAAACATTTTCATGTGGCTTTCGCCTTGCGTGTGGGAGCTTGTCCCTTCCCTTTGTCCTTCTTCTTCTTCTGAATACCCTTATTCTTGGTAAAAGAAGGACCAGACTTGCTCCCTGAGGACGATCCTTTTAGGAACTTCTTCGAAGAGACAACATTTGCCTCCTTCTCTTTTCCCTTTGATTTCATCAAGGATTCAAAAGTCTGAAGCTCATTCAAGAGAGTGGTCAGGTTATATTCTATTTTATTCATCACCGCATTGGTGCGGAATGGTAGGAAACTCTTCGGAAGAGATTCCATAATAAAGGTTACCTGACTTTTCTCATCTATGACAACCCCATTTACTTCAGCCACGTAGAAGTTGACCATCATGTCAAGGACATGTTCCCTAACAGAGGCTCCCTCCTTCATATGGGAGTTTTAAACGTATTTGAGGGAATCATAATGGACCGATAAGGATGGTTGTCCGAACATCGCCTGTAATAATCCCATGATCTCCTTAGCAGTGACCATACTCTCATGTTTCTTAGACAACACATCAGATATGCAGGCTAAGATATAGACTCGGGCCTTCTCATAAGTCCTAATCCATCTGTCATAAGCATCCTGAACAATTCGATTTGCTGTCGAGCTAGGAGGGGGAGGACATTCCTCCGTTAAGACGAACCTCAGATCATCAAGAACAAGAATCGTATTCAAGTTTGATTTCCAGGTTCCATAATTTTCGCCGCTAAGTTTATTGAAGGTGAGTAACTGGATAAAAGAGTTCGACATGCTGAAAAAGAATGAATTCTATTAGTAAATTGTTTGTAACCTATCCAATTTAAGAATTTAGCAAAAGTAATAATGTACCCATAAACTCATTATTGTTTTTGCAACGATACTGCGGTGAGTTAGAGCAACCGCTACCGAGGGGCAGTCAATCACTCCTTCACTGAACCAAGACATTCTTGACCAAATGCTAACACCAGAATAACTCTTATTCCTATAACATTCTAGTTATCACTACTTTGGTAAAGAAATTACTAACACTTAGTAATTCTTGTAAGTGTGACCCGCCATTTTCAGACCTTAGAGGTCGGCGCCAACAATGCTACCGAACTTGAGAGACAAAGCTGAGAATGGACCTAAGAGACCCTATCCATTTCTGGAGTTTGAGTTGTTCTGAATCCCATGTTACATCCCTCCGAATGGATGGTGCTACTTCAACAACTGCGCAGCGCAACATGGGAATCTCACGGTCCCAACCTAATGAAGGAGACCGTAGGATGTGTTGACACACTTTCTTCTCTCACTTACTATAAATACTTTCTCCATTCACCTTGCTCTTGATTTATGCAAACACCATCCGAATGGGGATGCCCTATTGACATCACGAGGCCGAGCATAAATCTCACGGTGTGAACTACGTGGAGAGCGTAAGGGGAAATTGATATATCATATATACCTTTTCATTCCCACTAAGTATTTAAACAGTTTGGGTATGCTTTTACTTTAGGCATATTTCGGCTAAAACAATATGACCTAAGTCTACCAATATAACAATTATATTGGGATTACCTAAGTCTACTAACCTTTTAATAAACCTAGGTCTATGAGTTTAATTTATTAACTTTTAATAAATGCCATTCACGAAAGATAATTTATAAACCTCTAGATTAAATTCACTCCCGTGTCGGTTCCCGTAAAGGGTGTTCCGTTTCAAATCGACTTAAGTACTGACCTAGCTTGAACCTTCCTTAGTCAGAGTCCCTCTTCAATCAAAGTTTATAAATTGTTTCCTAATTCTAATCTTATTAGAACTAGATAACCTAAGGTCTAATTAATTCCAGTTATAAAACCATTTTAAAACTAATTAATTAATCTTAGGTTACATGCATTTCTATGTTATAAATTATTTCATCATTCATCACATGAAAAAAAACATACATTTATAACAAATTCATCACATGAATAAATGCATAGCAATTATATGTCTAATTTTTAATTAATATAACCCTTATATTAATTATAATTAAACATATAATATTTGTTTCATAAATTAATATAACTCTTATATTAATTCTTATGAAACTCAATTAACATGCATACAATATATTATAACACTTATAACATACTTTCAATGCAAGCATGCTTCCTATGGTGTGGGATTTTAAAATCTATATGGCATACTTTATGCACATATAATCAAGGATTTTAATTAAAACATACATTCACAATGCATAATTAATCAAACACACTAAAGTGCACTGGTTTTAGCATCAACAAGAAAACTTCTAAATTATTAAAATAATAATCTAGGATTAACATCGAACCACTTCAAACTCTTCGAATTTTTGTCGAACCAGCTTGCAAATGTGTGAACCGGACCTTCAAAAGGTTGAATTGGGCTGTAAAAGGCTGAATCGGGCCTCCAATTGGTGAAACGGACCTCCAAAATGGAAATACGGGCCTCGAAATAGTCAGAACCGGTCTTAAACCACCCGAATCGGATCGAAAACGAGCTGAACCGACCCAAAATAGTTGAATCGGTCAAAGTCAACAAAACCAGAAATCAAAGGTCAACACCTTCTTCTTTAGAATGCAAAACACGGGCTGGGCTAATAAAATTACTGTAGCAAAGTTGCAGAATTTAAAAAATGCCCCTGTTTTGTTGTATCAGTGACCTCCGTAGCTTCTCTCTTCAAATTGAAGACCTTCCTAAACTCCGATCGACTTGCAATTTTTACAGCTTATTCTACACACATTAATGCTCAAACAGACTTGAGAAATTTGAAAATAAAGCACGAATTGATGCTCAATTTAAATGCCAAAGCCAAAAGAACACTTTAGACGCCCAGAAAAAATAGATTTCAAAAAACACCCACCACATAACAAAATAGATCAAATTGAGTGCTCAAAATTGCTCTAATACCAATTGAAAGAGTCTAGATTAAGAAAGTGAAAGCAATTTTGGATCTTGAACACTCTAAATTGATCAATTTTGTAAAATAAAATGCATACTTAAAGCTGGAAAAACAGAGGGATAGAAAACTCAACTTTGAAGATCAAATTCTCTTCAACCGGTGGATGGTTTTCAACACGAACACTTCGTGGACAACTCTTAGAGTCTTCCCTACTATCCTCGGGCCTTAGACCGGATTGTGGTATCCTAGGTTGAGAGAATTTGGAAGAAAAGACCTCAAAGGTCACTAATTCGGGAATTTAGAATTTTCTGCCAAATTCTATCAAAACACCTCAAAGCACCATTAAATAAAGCTTCATCAAGCTACATTTGAGTGACAACTCAAGTGTGATGAAGATGGTTTGAGATAGAGGTGGGCAATTTTGGTGAATTTGAAGATGAGAGGGATTGGGCAAGTTGCAATTTGGATTTTATGAAAATCCATGAAAATCCACTAATTTTACAATTAATTTTGATTCTAAAATAAATATTAAATTGATTTTTAATTAATTATTTTTAATTTAATTTAATATCAAATATTAAATTAAATAAATTGCCCGATCCCGATTGATTTTTCGAACATGAATCTTTAATCATGCTATAAACCGATCCAATATTTAAATCATATTTAAATATATACACATTCTTTTAATCATAGTTTAATTAAGTTAGGATTCATTAAATATATCACATATAATTAATGCTTTCTCCCAAACTCGAATTTGAACAATTCAAATTCTTTCCTCTCAAAATGTTACAAGGCTTAGTCCGAGCTAGTAAGGGGGACCTAATGGACCTACAGATCATGAGCTCCAACGATACGAGATTAACTGACCAAACTCTTTAGCCTTGCTAATCAACATTCGTTAACCACTGGGACACTCCACTAAAGCCCAGTGGTTGCACTCTTCTCACTGTAGATATATTTCTTCCACTCGATATAACCATTAATAGTAAGTCGATCCTTCACAGGTCGTTCGTAATTACAGCTGGGTCAAAATTACCGTTTTACCCCTGTAATTACCTCTTGTTCCTTAAGTCTCATTGATCCTCTAATGAACAATTGGTTTGTGGTCCAACCAGCAAACCGAATCCCTCTCGGGCCAATGAGAGGGGTTGGCCCTTTGTTTAAGACCTGGAGTCAGCACTTAAGGGAACAACTTCTCTACTTATCCCTAAAGCGGGTAGGAGTGAATTCCATCTTGCAGAACTATGTTCCCTGCTATCTACCCAGACTTATCCCTGAAATGGGAGGCTTATTGAGTCGGCCGTCTCGAGCCACTCTCACCCATGCTTCTAAGGATAATTCGAATAAATAGGAGTCCATAGAACGCTCAGGATTGAGATCGAGTTACCTAGGTCATCGTATGAATATAGTCAGTTAAGACAATAAACGGAGTTATAAAGTCTAAGTGACTATTTTGCGGTCCAGTCTTATGCAAACTCATTGCATAGGGCGCCCCCACTCACATGTCTCCACATGAACGATTTAGGATCACATCGTTTGTACTCTACAAAGTGGGTCGCGTCCATAGTGTCCCCAGGATAAGGTACCCAACCTTATCCTTATACTATAGATTGTTCTGGCTATAACTTGAACTTGATCCACTTTTATGTTGCACATAAAGTTCAAGTATTCATCCTATAGCCAAGGGTTCTTTATTGGATTAAGGTTACACAATACACAATATTCAATAACACCTTTACTGAATAAATTCCAATAACAACTTTATTGTGAAATAGAATATACATTCAGTTTACAAAACCACGAGTTTTAGGACATAAAACCCAACATACTGTACATTGGAGAAATGTATTATGAACTCCACTAGCTTAGTCCAAGTGGGAGTTTGTTGGGATGTACGCCCTCATCTCGTGTAGTTTGTAATATTCCAAATTGTAATAAATAAGAGTTATTTATTCGAACATTGTGTCTTGCAATTTTCATAAACTTAATCCAATAAACTAAGCTCCAGGGTCATTGTATTATGAGAGAACTAAGAACTTGAACGGTGTGTAGTGGACACACAGGGAGGATCACGTTCGAGTTAATAACCCAAACGATCTACAGTATATGGATAGGGTTGGAGACCTAATCCAGGATACACTGTGGATGCAGCTTGCTTTGTATTAGATACAAACGAGCTGATCCAGCTCGTTCATGTGGTTGACATGCGAGTGGGGGCATCGTGTGCAATGAGATTGTACAAGACCGGACCGTGAATTATTAGACTTACTGATGTAACACCGTTGACAGTATAGGACTAATAAAATCGTAGATGACCATTAGTGACTCAATCTTAATCCCGAGCGTGTTACGGACTCCTGTCTGTGGGGGTCTGTCCTTTGACTAGTACGGGTGAGGGTGGCCACTATTGCTCGCCTAATATGCTAATCGTCTCAGGGACAGGACCACGTGGGGAGCTTGGAAATTGACTACGCGAGACGGAATTCACTCATTCCCTATTTAGGGAAACTAGAGGGGTTGTTCCCTTGAGTGTTGTCTCTAGGGCTTGAACAACGGGGCCCCACCCTCTCACTGCCCCGAGAAGGTTGTTGTTTATGGTTGGACCATGCAACGTTGTTGTTCATTAGTGGAGCAGTGGGACTTAAGGAGAAAGAGGTAGACATAGGGGTAAAACGGAAATTTGACCTAGCACTATCTACGAACAACCTGTGAAGGGTTGACTCACGGGCATTGGTTAGATCGATGGACACAACTTGTCCTACAGTGATGGGAGTGCAACTACGGGCTTTAGTGGAGTGTTACTGTAGCTAATGAATGTTCAATAACCGGGTCAAAGAGTTTGACATGTTAGTTTCAAATCATTGGAGCTCTCATCTGTAGGTCCATTAGGTCTCTCGGTTGGCTCAAATTGGACAAATTGAGGGTTTACAGTTTGGTGTGAATTTGAAGTGTTCAAATTCATTTTTTGGGTATTTATGTCATTTATATGAGATATAGATGACATAATATATAGTTTGATGTGAATGAGATTCATAATAAACTATAGTATAGCCTAATTGATTAATTAGTGCTAATTAGGAAAATTGAATTGAGAGTAATTAAATTGAATGTGATTCAATCTAAAATTTCACAATTATGCAACTGAGATTTGTATAATAAGGTATGAGATACCTTATATTATGTGATATGCAAATATGATTTGCATATCATATGATTGTGGTAAAATTGTAATTTGGTGGAGGTTTTAACTCCATCACACAATAGTATATAAAGGCTTGGCAAAAAGCCTTTGGTGAAGAAATTGCCATTTTTTGAATTTTCATCCAAAGAGAGTATTCACCTTTCTCTCATTCTCTCTCAATTCTCTCTCAAATTCTCCTCACCCAAAATCAAAGGGAGTCCCACCAACTCTCCCTCAACCTTCCGAGAACAACTGAGAAGACCCTTTGGAGGTGTCTTGCTGTTCCGTTCGAGAATTTGTTGGGATTTTTGTCATAATCTCGTGTTTGTAATACATTGTTTGAAATTAATAAGAGTTATTCATTTCATCACTTTGTGTCTCGCAATATTTATAAACTTTCCAATAAACTAAGCTCCAGGGTCATTGAATTTATGAGAGAACTAGAACTTGAACGGTGTGTAGTGGACACACAGGGAGGATCACGTTCGAGTTAATGACCCGAACGGTCTCATGATATATGGATAGGGTTGGAGACCTAATCCTGGATACACACGTGGATGCGGCCGCTTTGTATTAGATACAAACGAGGTGATCGGCTTCGTTCATGTGGTTGACATGCGAGTGGGGGCATCTTGTGCAATGAGATTGTACAAGACCGGACCGTGAATTATTAGACCTCGATATAACACCGCTGATATGAAGGACTAACAACTTCGTAGATGACCATTAGTTACTCGACACGAATCTCGGCGTGTTACGGACTCCACATGCGCGAGTGTCCGCTTTGACTAGTACGCGGGTGAGGGTGGTCACGATTACTCGCCCAATATGCCTATCTTCTCGTGACGTAAAACCAAGTAGGGAGGCGGGAACTTAACTACGTGAGATGGAATTCACTGCGTTCCGCTTTTAGGAAACTAGAGAGGTTGTTCCCTTAAGTGTTGTCTCCGTGGCTTGGACAACGGACGCCCACCTTCTCACCGCCCGAGAAGGGTGTTGTGTATGGTTGGACCATCACAATATGTTTTTCATTAGAGGAGCAAAGTGGGGACTTAAGGAACAAAAGGTAGACACGGGGTAAAGCGGTAATTTGACCCAAAGTGTCTCACGAACAACTGTGAAAGGTCGACTCATGGGCATTGGTTATATCGATGGACACGTAATATTCTCGCAGACCGACGGGAGTGCAGCTACGGGCTATAGTGGAGTGTTACCGTAGCTAATGAATGTTTGTTAACCGGGTCAAAGAGTTTGTGAGTTAATCTCGGATCATTGGAGCCCGCCACAACAGGTCCATTAGGTCCCTCGGTTGGCTCAATTTGGGTTAAAAAGAAGGGTTAATGTTTTGATCCAAATTGAAGTGTTCAATTTCACTTTAAGGGCATTTATGTCATTTATATGAGATATGAATGATATAATATATAGTTTAATGTGAATGAGATTCATAATAAACTATAGGTTAGCCTAATTGTTGAATTAGGGCTAATTGGAGAATTTGATTGAGAGAAATAAAATTGGATGTGATTCAATTTAATTAATCCACAATTATTGCAAATGAGATTTGCAATATGAGATATGAGATATCTTATATTATGTGGTTATGCAAATGAGATTTGCATATCCTATGGTTGTGGTAAAGTGGTAATAATGTGGAGGTTTTAACTCCATCAATCCACTATATAATCCCTTCTTGCAAGAAGCATAGTGTGCATTCTCTCAATTTTTAGAATTTCACCAAATAGAAGAAGAAAGTTCTCTCAATTTTTATAACCTTGGAACTTAGTTTATTAGATTTAGGTTTATGTGCGAGAATATAATAAATAACATCTCTATTTATTTGAAATATGATTATTATAAAACTACCTTTGTTTAGGGCATAAACACCAAAAATATCCCACTTGACCTAAAGCTAGTGGAATACATAATGAACATTACAGTAATGTAAATACAATAATGTAGGGTACTGAATACCCTTTGTACAACATACTCCCACTTGCCCTAGTTAGGGTAAGATACGTAGTCCTAGACCTTCTAGGTGGCTCTCAAACACTTTAGCCGAGAGAGCCTTTATAAATGGGTCGCCGAGATTCTCACCTGGAGCTATCTTCGTGACAATTACGTCTCCTCGATGCACTATCTCCCTGATTAGGTGATACTTCTGCTCAATGTGTTTTCCCCTCTTGTGACTTCACGGTTGTCTTGAATTTGCCACAACACCACTGTTATCACAATAAAGTGTGATTGGCAAACTCATGTTTGGAACAACTTCCAAATCCATCATGAATTTCCTAACCCATACTGCTTCTTTAGCTGCTTCACAAGTTGCTACATATTCGATTTCTATAGTTGAATCTGCGATGCATCCTTGCTTGATGCTTCGCCAAACTACAACCCCTCCATTAAGAGAGAATACTCACCCTGACATAGACTTCCTAGTGTTTGGGTTTGTGCCCTAAAAGTAGTAGTATGTAAATATTATTCTAATTAATGTAATAAAGAGTTTTTTTTTTCAATAAAGAGTTATTGTTCATTATTTACAATATTGTCCTTTTTTTATTAACCCTAAATTAAATAAACTAACATCCAAGGTTGTAACATGTCTCTTGACTTGAATGTAATGTATATATAAAGGAACGCAGTTCAAGATACAGGCTAAAGGGTTTATAATAAGGAGATAAGGATTGGGTACCTTACCACAGTAATGTTATGCATATGACCCACTTTGTATATGATACAAACACAGTGATCCTAACGTGTTCGTGTAGACGAAATGTAAGTGGTGATATCGTATGTGTTGAGATTGCATAAGACAGGACCACAAAATAGTAACCACTACGTGTAACTCCGTTGACTAGTTAGGTTTCTATTTCACTAGGATGACCTAGGCAACTTGATCTCAATCCTGAGCAGGTTACAAACTCCTGTTTGCGAGGATTGTCCTTTGACTAGTATATGGGTGAGAGTGGCGATTCACGGACTCAATAAGCCGACCTTCTTGGGGACAAGACCGAGTGAGCAATTTGGAGACTTAACTTAGCATGATAGAATTCACTCCTTCCCTCCTATTAGGTAAGTAGATGAATGTTCCCTTAAGTGTTATCTCCGGACTTGAACAAATGGTCTTACCCTCTCATTGGCTCGAGAGAGACTTCTGTTTGTTGGTAGGATCACAAACAAATTGTTCATTAGAAGAGTATTGGGACTTAAGATAAAAAATGTAACCTAGGGGTAAAAGCGGTAATTTGACCACTGTTTGTGTTACTGAACATTCGTGAAGGATTGACTTGCTCTTATTTGTCAATATCCGTTGACACAGAAATATATCTACAGATTGGAAGAGAGTGTAATCATGGGACTTTAGTGGAGTGTTCCTCTGATTAAAGAATGTTGATTAGGAGGTTAATGAGATTAATAGAATAATCTTGTATCGTTGGAGCTTACATGTAGGTCCATTAGGTCCACTTCCTAGCTCGTAAATGGCTCTTAGATCATTTTAATTTGAAATCTTCAAATTCAATTAGGGAATAAACATTCGTGTATATAGATACATTATAATATAAAGTTATGGAACTTTATATTATAAATTTAATGTGAATATGATTCATATTCACTAGTAGAAAATAGAGTTACAATGACGGACGCAAAAAACAAGGGGCGAGAAACAATGACGGACGGTGGGGATTGGCGCTGAAAAAAATTTTCGGAGATATAATGACGGCCATTGCCCGTCATCATAGGGTAATTTTTTTAAAAAAAAATGACAGCTCACTTTCATTTTGATTCCACGCCCGACATTTCCACTTTCCCCTTTTGATTCTTCTTCTCTCTCACGACTCACGCCTCCATCCTCGCCACGACCAAATCGTTTCTTCGCCCGCCTCGCCGTCGCCGCCAACCGTGACTCGATCTCACAGCGACCTCCATCGCTCATCGCCGCGACCCTCTCTTTTCCTTGAATCGCTCGCCACCGACCAATCTCTCTCTCTCTCTCACAGCCGTCGTCCGTTGTCTCTGCTTGACCGAAGATCGCCTGCTTGTGACCCTCTCTCTTTTCCTTCGATCGACCCTCTCTCTTTTCCCAATTTTTTGGTGCGTCGTCCACACTTCGCCGCCGCCCACAAATCTTTACCGCCGGCTATTTGGGAGTCGTTGCCGTCCACAGATCTTCTTCGCTGTTGTCGGGTTTGCCGGAGTCTAAATTTTGCAGATCTGTGAGGTCCTTCGTTTGAAGATCTAGTTCACAGAGGTAGATCTACACCGATCAGTCACGATTTGTAGGAGTTCACCATTGTCGAGTTCACCGAAGGTTGTTTACGACTACAAATTTTATTAAAATTTTGTATGTTATGTTTAGGAAACATTTTTATTAAAAATCATGGATGTTGTGTTGCTATTAGTTTAGGAAAAATTTTATATTTATAGCATGGATGTTGTGTTGATGTTAGTTTAAGGAAAAAATGTGCATTGATCTATAAAATGGAAGTTTGTGTTCTGTTAGTTTAAGAAAAAATGTGCATTGATCTATAACATGGAAGTTGTGTTGTTAGTTTAGGGAAAAATTCAAAGGAATCCATTTGTTGTGTTGTTTGGTTAGAATCATATCTACTGCTGGATGACTATTTGAATTGTTGATAATATATAATGTTTTGCATCATCTATAAGATATGAATATCCATAGCATATAAACAACTAGCAATTATACCTTTCTGAGTGAAACTAAAAGAAAAACTATGCAGATTTAATCACTTAATCTAAAAGATTAAACCAAACTAAAAAAAATCAATAAAAACACATAAAATGACAATCAATATAGTGCATACATATAAAAGTTAAATTAGTTTCTATATAAATAACTACCATAGATTTTGCAAGAAAAATATTGGCCATGATGGAGATCGAATCTCCTTGAGCAGCGGAAACGAATTTGGAATCGTAGTATGCAAGATTGTTTTGCTTAAAAAAATAAAAACCCATACATTGACAAAAATACAGAACAAACATGTAATTAACTCTAATCTAATTAGGCATGGATTAATTGCATACAGACATACATATGTCTAACATTAAACTAAATGGGAAGAAGAAGAATAACCTTTGTAGTTTCAACTTGCAACAACTCCTTGCTTCAAACAGTACAACAACACAGGAACTTCCAAGAAACTTCTCTGTTTTCTTGAGTTGGACAACACCACGAGGAAAACCTTCTATCCTCCGGGGATTCAACTTAGAACAAAATCCTTTGTGGGAAGGATTCCAACTTTTGGATAATTTTGGGAATTCTGGAGAGTGAGTGAGAGAGAGAATTTTTCCTTCTATCAAAAAATGATCAATCGATCGATCACAATGAAAGCAACCCCTTCTCCCCTGTTAAACCGTGCCGATGGGGAGGAGGGAGGTGTAGTGAAGCGTGTGTCCGGATGACACGTTCCCTTATTTTATTATTAAAATAATAATAATAATAATTAAATAATAATATTAAATCAAATTTAATTATTAATTTAAATAGTAGAAATTAAATATAATATATTTAATTTGGATCAAATCTCATTTAATCATATTACCCTTTTAACCTATTGTTTTAATGTACATCCGATGCACATTAAATTTTAACCAATAGTTTTCAAATGTGAATCACATTCACATTTAGTATAATATTTGAACTCTTTCAAATATTCAAGTCTCTCGTATAATTTAATGGTGGGGCTGTGGCTCGGAGAGGATTAGAGCACGTGGCATGAATCATATTCACATTAAATTTATAATATATAGTTCCAAAACTATATATTATATAAATATCTAAATACATAAAATATATTCCCTAATGATTTTGAACATTTGAAATTCAAATGATCTAAGAACTCTTCTGAGCTAGAAGGTGGACCTAATGGACCTCTGGATCGAAAGCTCCAACGATCACGAGATTGCTCGGTTAATCTCATTAACCTCCCAATCAACATTCGTTCACTGCGGGAACACTCCACTAAAGTCCTACAGTTGCACTCTTCTCACTGCAGATATATTTCTGTGTCCATGGATATTAACCAATAACAGCAAGTCAATCCTTCATGAATGTTCGTAACACCAGCTGGGTCAAATTATCGTTTTACCCCTGGGTTACATCTTGTACCCTAAGTACGAGTGCTCCTCTAATGAACAATTTGTTTGTGGTCCTACCAACAAACAGAGTCCCTCTCGGGCCAATGAGAGGGTCGGCCCTTTGTTCAAGTCCCTGAGACAACACTTAAGGAACATTCCTCTACTTAACCTAGTAGGCGGGAAGGTGAATTCCATCTTGCTAAGTTAAGTTCCCGGTACTCACTCGGTCTTGTCCCCAAGAAGGTAGGCATATTGAGTCGTGAAACTTGCCACTCTCACCCATACAAGTCAAAGGACAATCCCTCGCGAAAGGGAGTTAAGTAACCTTCTCGAGATTGAGATCAAGTTGCCTAGGTCATCCTAGTGAAATAGAAACCTAACTAGTCAACGAGTTACAAACTAGAGGTGACTATTTCGTGGTCCTGTCTTATGTAATCTCATTACATAGGATATCCCCACTCACATGTCATCTACACGAACACGTTAGGATCACGATCTTTGTATCAAATACAAAGTGGGCCACATCCATAGTTTAACCAGGGTAGGTGCCCAAACCTTATCCCCAACTCTAGACCTTTTTAGGTCAGTATCTCGACCAGATCCTTTTTATGTATATTACATTGAGTTAGAGATTGATTTAACAGCCTTGGATGTTTAGTTTATTGGATTTAGGGTTTGAATAAAGGCAAACTCGTAGATAACAAACAATAACACTTTATTGAAATAATAACACTTTATTACATTAATTAGAAAATAATTACAAACTACGAGTTTTAGGGTTCAAGTCTCAACAAACTCTCACTTGAACTAAAACTCTAGTGGGGTACAACAAAATCTAAAACAGTGGTTACAGAGATATAAATACAATAAACTAGGGCATCCATATACCCCATTACATATCTCCCACTTGCCCTAGATTTAGCCTATGTACATATCTCGTAGACCCAGACTTTCCAGATGACCCTCGAACACTTTAGCCGTGAGAGTCTTTGTAAACGGATCAACAATATTGTTCTCCGAAGCGATCTTCGTGACTGTCACATCTCTTCATTGCACTATTTCTCGTATCAGGTGATACTTCCTCTCGATGTGCTTACCTTGCTTATGGTTGCAAGGTTCCTTCGAATTGGCTACCGCACCACTGTTATCACAGTATAAGGTGATGGGAGATTCCATATTTGGAACAACTTCCAAATCAGTAAGGAATTTCCTTAGCCAAACGACCTCTTTAGTCATTTCTTCACAAGCGGCGACATACTCAGCCTCCATCGTGGAGTCAACGATGCATCCTTGCTTGATGCTACGCCATACTATAGCTCCCACGTTAAGGGTGAAAACTAATCTCGATGTGGATTTCTGAGAATCCTTATCGCTTACAAAATCGAATCGATTGTATCCATGAGATCAAATCCTTAGACCCATACACAAGCGTATAGTCCCTCGTTCTCCTTAAATACTCGAAGATAGTTTAAGCGTTGTCCAGATGGTCTAACCCTAGATTGGTGGTACTTCACCGACTATTCCCATCTGCATAACAAATGTCCGGCCTCGTGCATAGCATAACATACATTAACCTACCTACTGCAGAGGCATAGGGAATATGTCTCATATCCTCAACTTCTTGAGGTGTCTTGGGACACTATTCCCTAGACAAATGACCTCCATGTTTGAAGGGCAATAAGCCCCTCTTGGAATTATGCATCGAATATCTTGACAACATTTTGTCGATATAAGACGCTTGAGACAGTGCTAGCGTTCTGTTCTTGTGATTCCTGAGGATCTGAATCCCAAGAACATATTGTGCCTCTCCCAAATCTTTCATTTGGAATTGGGTCGCCAACCAATTCTTTATGTCAGTAAGGTATCCTACATCATTCCCAATGAGTAGGATATCATCCACATAAAGTACTAACAAAGCTACTTTGTTGTTGATGATCCTCTTGTAAACACAAGGCTCACAACGTTTTGGTCAAAGCCGTAAGATTTGATCGCATTATCAAATCTTATATTCCAAGATCTTGACGCTTGTTTCAACCCATAAATGGATCGATTGAGCTTGCAAACTTTTTGCTCCTGACTTTGGGCTATGAACCCTTCGGGCTGAGACATATAGATGCTCTCGTCAAGATTACCATTCAAAAAGGCAGTCTTGACGTCCATTTGCCAAATTTCATAATCATAAAATGCGGCTATGGACAAGAGTATCCTTATAGACTTAAACATAGCAACAGGGGAAAAAGTTTCTTCATAGTCAACTCCTTCCCTTTGGGTAAAACCCTTTGCTACAAGTCTAGCCATAAAGGTCTGTACCTTTCCGGGTGCATCTCTCTTTCTCTTATAGATCCATGTACACCCTATGGGTCTAACCCCTTCAGGTTGGTCTCCAAGTTCCCATAATGAATTTAAGTCCATTGACTCCATTTCATGGTCCATGGCTTTGATCCATTGTCCTTTGTCTACGTCATTCATTGCCTGTTTATAAGACAATGGATCTTCTACGCCGTCATCAGGTATGACAACTTGAGTTTCAGCTAAACAGCAGTAGGGAGCCTGATTTATGCCATGCTGTGTACTAGGCCCGACATCATGTTATGCGAAGAGGGAATTGGCGATGAGATATCGGTCCAATCCAGGATTAGATCACTGGACAGCCGTAAAGGCAATCCTCAAGTATCTTAGGAGAACGAGGAACTACAGCTTAGTGTATGAGAGTGGGGATTTGATCCTTACGGGATACACAGATTCTGATTTTCAGACCGATACGGATTCTAGAAAATCCACCTCGGGGTCAGCCTTCATTCTGAATGGAGGAGCTGTAGTATGGCGAAGCATCAAGCAGGGATGCATTGCTGATTCCAATATGGAAGCGGGTATGTTGCGACTTGTGAAGGCGCAAAGGAAGTCGCTTTGGCTTAGGAAGTTCATGACAGATTTGGAAGTTGTTCCAAATATGAACTTGCCGATCACGCTGTTCTGTGATAACAGTGGTGCAGTAGCCAACTCACGTGAGCCTCGGAGCCATAAGAGAGACAAACACATTGGCGCAAGTATCATCGATCACGGAGATTGTGCACCGTGGAGCGTGGCGGTCACGCGAGATAGCGTCGGAGCACAACGTGTGCGATCCATTTACTGAGCCCCCTCACGACTAAGGTGTTTGAGGTCACCTGAGAGTCTAGGTCTTGAGAGCTTCCCGACTAGGGCAAGTGGGAGATGCGTAACGGGTATTCAATGCCCTAGTTTATTGTATTACTTCATTGTAATTTATGTACATTTCATAAATGTATTTTCTCCACTAGCATAGTCCAAGTGGGAGTTTGTTGGGATTTTTGTCCTAATCTCGTGTTTGTAATATATTGTTTGAAATTAATAAGAGTTATTCATTTCATCACTTTGTGTCCTAATATTTATAAACTTTTCCAATAAACTAAGCTCCGGGGTCATTGAATTTATGAGAGAACTAGAACTTGAGCGGTGTGTAGTGGACACACAGGGAGGATCACGTTCGAGTTAATGACCCGAACGGTCTACATGATATATGGATAGGGTTGGAGACCTACTTACGGATACTACACCGTGGATGCGGCCCGCTTTGTATTAGATACAAGCGAGGTGATCGACTCGTTCATGTTGTTGACATGCGAGTGGGGGCATCCTGTGCAATGAGATTGTACAAGACCGGACAATGATTTATTAGACCTACTGATGTAACACCGTTGATAGTAAGGACTAATAACTTCGTAGATGACCATTAGTGACTCGACTTTGAATCACGAGCGTGTTACACGGACTCACATCTGCGAGGTCTATTCTTTGACTAGTGCGGGTGAGGGTGGTCACGATTACTCGCCCAATATGCCTATCTTCTCGGGGACAAAACCAAGTAGGGAGTTGGGAACTTAACTACGCGAGATGGAATTCACTCGTTCCACCTTTAGGGAAACTAGAGGTTGTTCCCTTAAGTGTTGTCTCCGGGGCTTAGACAGCGCGCGCCCACCTTCTCACCGGCCGAGAATGGTGTTGTGAATGGTTGGACCATCGCAATATGTTGTTCATTAGGGAGCGGTGGGGACTTAAGGAACAAGAGGTAGACACGAGGGTAAAACGGTAATTTGACCCGGTAGTGTCTCTGAACAACTGTGAAGGGTTGACTCATAGGTATTGGTTATATTAGTGGACACGTAATATTCTCTGACCGACGGGAGTGCAGCTACGGGCTATAGTGGTGTGTTACTGTAGCTAATGAATGTTGATTAACCGGTCAAAGAGTTAGGCGCGAGTTAATCTCGGATCATTGGAGCCCGCCACACATTGTAGGTCCATTAGGTCCTCGGTTGACTCACACCAGTTTAAAGAAGGGTTAATGTTTTGGTATGAAATTGAAGTGTTCAATTTCACTTTAAGAAACATTTATGTCATTTATATGAGATATGAATGATATAATATATAGTTTAATGTGAATGAGATTCATAATAAACTATAGGTTAGCCTAATTGTTGAATTAGGGCTAATTGGAGAAATTAAATGAGAGAAATTAAATTGGATGTGATTCAATTTAATTAATCCTAATTATTGCAAATGAGATTTGCAAAATGAGATATGAGATATCTTATATTATGTGGTTATGCAAATGAGATTTGCATAACCTATGGTTGTGGTAAAGTGGTAATTAAGTGGAGATTTTAACTCCATCAATTCCACTATATAAACCCTTCTTGCAAGATGGATTATGACACACTTTCTCATTTTTGGAAATTCAACCAAAAGAAGAGAATTCTCTCTCAAACAATTCTCTCAAATTCTCCTCCCTCCCAAAACTCTTACAAGATCCCACCATCTTCCCTTCTCCAAAAGAGAACAACCGAGAAGATCACTTGGTAGTGTTCAAGACCGTTTTGGTAGAAGTTTCGTTGAGTTCGAGGAGCACGAAGAGTTCGTGATTTGAAGAAGAATCTTTGAAGAAAGTCTTCAACAAGTAAGTAAATTCTTCTTGCTGTAATTTTCTTCTTCTTTGAAGCATGTTTAGCCTAGATCTAGTGTTAGATCAATTTTAATAAAATCATGTTGCATATTGATACCACAACGATTCAATCGTCTTCCGCTACGTGGGATTATCATTCCCTTCAATTGGTATCACAGCCATCTCGATTGTTCTTCAATTTTGCACTGTTTTGTTAAAATTAGGTGGGTATTTTGTCATGATTTATGTGATAAATTGTTGGTTTGCATAATGGATGTTTCGGTTTTTGGCACTTTTAGATTTATTACCTGTTTGATGAGATCAAATGTAAAGGGCTCGTGTTTTTGGGCATTTTAGAAAATAAATCGAGTCTGTAAGTCCGTGTCGTTCATGGTAAGTGTTGCTGTGAAGAATCGGAGCGGAAACAGGCGAAAATCGATGAAAAACAACAAAGGTGTTTCTTTGATACATCGATGGCGTTGAGACGGCGCCAGCAGTGTCTCAATCTTGTCCTTGCGGACGAGAGGCCTGCAGCAGATCGGCGTAGCAACGCCATTGGCGTTGAAGCGCGGGTTGGCGCTACTGGCGGCGGCGTTACGCCGCTGCGCGTTGAGGAAGCGATTCATGCGATTTCGCGAGGAGTGGGCGTGCTCTTGACTTAGTGGCGATTGTTTTACGAATTTATTTTATTTTTAGTTTGTAAATGTAATTTAATTATTTTATTTAATTATTTTATTAAATAATATTAATATAATTGTTATATTAATGTTATTTAATTAAATAATTACCCCTAAATGCCAAAAATCGGTCCATTATTGCTATTTAATTATTTTATGCATATGATGTATATTTTAATTATTTTAACCAAGTAGGGAGTTGGGAACTTAACTACGAGATGGAATTCACTCGTTCCATGCTTTAGGAAACTAGAGGGTTGTTCCCTTAAGTGTTGTCTCCGGGCTTGGACAGCGGGCGCCTACCTTCTCACTTTGGCCCGAGAATGGTGTTGTGAATGGTTGGACCATCACAATATGTTGTTCATTAGAGAGGCGGTGGGGACTTAAGGAACAAGAGGTAGACACGGGGTAAAGCGGTAATTTGACCCAACCGTGTCTCTGAACAACTGTGAAGGAGTCGACTCATGGGTATTGGTTATATCAATGGACACGTAATATTCTACTGCGGCGGGAGTGCGACTACGGGCTATAGTGGAGTGTTCACAGTAGCTAATGAATGTTGATTAGCAGGGTCAAAGAGTTTGGCGAGTTAATCTCGGATCATTGGAGCCCGTCACTTTGTGAGTCCATTAGGTCCCTCGGTTGGCTCACACAGGTTAAAAGAAGGGTTAATGTTTTGGTATGAAATTGAAGTGTTCAATTTCACTTTAAAAACATTTATGTCATTTATATGAGATATGAATGATATAATATATAGTTTAATGTGAATGAGATTCATAATAAACTATAGGTTAGCCTAATTGTTGAATTAGGGCTAATTGGAGAAATTAAATGAGAGAAATTAAATTGGATGTGATTCAATTTAATTAATCCTAATTATTGCAAATGAGATTTGTAATATGAGATATGAGATATCATATATTATGTGGTTATGCAAATGAGATTTGCATAACCTATGGTTGTAGTAAAGTGGTAATTAAGTGGAGATTTTAACTCCATCAATTCCACTATATAAACCCTTCTTGCAAGAAGGATTATGACACACTTTCTCATTTTTGGAATTTCAACCAAAAGAGAGAATTCTCTCTCAAATTCTCCTCCTCCCAAAACTCTTACAAGATCCCACCATCTTCCTTTCTCAGAAAGAGAACAACCGAGAAGATCACTTGGTAGTGTTCAAAACCGTTTTGGTAGAAGTTTCGTTGAGTTAGAGGAGCACGAAGAGTTAAGTGATTTGAAGAAGAATCTTTGAAGAAAGTCTTCAACAAGTAGGTAAATTCTTCTTGCTGTAATTTTCTTCTTCTTTGAAGCATGTTTAGCCTAGATCTAGTGTTATATCAATTTTAATAAAATCATGTTGCATATTGATACCACAACGATTCAATCGTATTCCATTGCAGTGGGATTATCATTCCTTCCGTTCTATCATATAGTCACGGAATCTCAAATCCATATACTCTCCACCTCGATCGGATCGAAGTGTTTTAATAGTTTTTCCTAATGCATTCTCTACTTGATCTTATACTCTTTGAACTTTTCAAGAGCCTCGGACTTGTGATGCATTAGATATAGATAACCATACCTCGAATAATCTGTTGGGATTTATGCCTGTATGCGTGTTATTTGTTTTGATAAGATTACTGATCTTGCTTTTATAAATCCAATAATCTAAGCTCCAAGGTTATAACGTTTATCTTGAAATCGATTGTAGTGGACACTATTTTGGGTTGAGTTCAAGGTTATAACCTAAACAGTCTATAGTATAAGAATAAGGTTGTAAACCTCATTCTACTAAAACCATGGATGTGGCGCACTTTGTAATTAGTACAAATGAGGTAATCCAACTCATTCATGTAGTTGACATGCGAGTGGGGGCATCTGTATGAAGAGTTCATACAAGATCGGATCATAAATTATTAGTCTAACCGATTGTAACACCGTTAATGAGATAAGACTAGTAATTTATAGATGGTCATTAGTGACTCGACACGAATCTGAGCAAGTTAAGAACTCCTGCTTATAGGGGTTTGTCCTTAGACTAGTATGGGTGAGAGTGGCACATGGGCGACTCAATAAGCCTACCTTCTCAATGACAGAACCTCATAGGTAGTGGAACTTAACGGTGCAAGATGGAATTCACTCATTCCTCTCGAGGAATTAGATGAGTTGTTCCCTTAGAAGCCGACTCAGTCTTGAACAATGGGGCCCGCCCTCTGTGAGGTATGAGTCTAAGGTAGGACCTTAGACTTGTTGTTCATTAGAGGATGCAGTGGTGCTTAAGGATCAAAGAGGTAATCACGAGGGTAAAATGGTAATTTGACCCACTATGATTCTGAATAACTTTGTGAAGGGTCGACTCATTGGTAATGACTATATCGATGGACACAATAATATCTCTGATTGAGGAGAGTGCAACTACAAGTCTATAGTGGAGTGACTTGTAGTTAATGAATATTGATTAACTGGATCAAAGAGTTTGATCAGTTAATCTCATATCATTGAAGCTCATGATCTGTAGGTTCATTAGATCCCTCCGTTGGCTCAATATGGTAACATTGAGGGTATAAAGTTAGTAGTGAAATTGAAGTGTTCAATTTCATAGATGAGGAGTTATATCAATTATATATGATATAATTGATATAATATATAGTTTTAATGTGAATTAGATTCATATATAAACTATATACTAAAGAGAGATTAAAGGAGGGGTAGGATGGTCATTTCCATCCCATTTCCTTATATATATGGTTGCATGAGATGCAAATAGGTTAAGTGATTCTAAGTGATTCCTAGCCTTTTGTTGTTGTTGGAAAGGGTCCAAGACAACAAATATCTCTCTCACAAAATACCTCATTTTTCCTTAAGGGAACCCACCTTCCTCCCTCACCTAGAGAACAACGGAGAAGATCTGGTGGTAGTGTGGGGTGTTAAATGCGAGTTCGTGTTGCGATGATCTTGGTCGGAGAGAGGAGGAGCACTTGAAGAAACGTTCTTCAAAGGTAAAATACTTGTTGTCCATTCTATTGCATGCTTAATCTATGTTTTATGTTCTTGAATTAATCGTTGTAACTTAATCAAGAGTGCGCGATTCACAATCGCTTCCTCTGCGGGGACTACGATTCCCTTCAATTGGTATCAGAGCCCAATTGCGTTCTTGATTTATGTTACGGATTTTTCAAGAACAAGGTGGGATTTCTTGTTTTTGCATGAGATATATGAGCGGTTTAGCAAAATTAGATGTTTTCAATTTTGGCACTTAGATTTACAATTTTCATTGAAATGTTCAATGTAAGGGCTCTGTGTTTACGCAAATTTAATTGAAATCGAGTGCGTAAGTCCGTGTATCGATCGAGGCAAAGCGGTTCTTTGAGAAGATTGAAGCAAAAACGAGCAAGGAATGGTGATTGCATGTGTTATGCGTAATGCGGCGTTAACGCTGCTCATTCGCCAGCGTTACAGCAGCTGCGCTTGCGAGAGAAGCGCGCCTTACGGGAGGCGGCGTTGCAATGCGACCTCGGCATTACAACGTTGTGGCATTGCGCAGCGCTTCGGTGAGAAGACGACAAAGCGGCGTTACCGCCTTTATTATCACCGTTACCCAACGCCAAATCGTTTCACGCGCCGAACAACAGCGAGGCGAAACGTTTTCTATTATATATATTAATTATAAAAATATTTTTAATATATTTAATTTTAATTAATATAATTAGATTATATTAATTAAAATTATTTCTAGGGTGCCAAAATTGGTCTAATTTTTGCTATTTTAATTATGCAATTGTTGTGTAATTATTGTCATGCATAGTGTATGCTTGTATTTTAGAAATCCCACCTTAGGTTAAGCACTTTCATGCATCATTTATAATATAAGGAGTTATATTATATAGTTTGTATGATTAATTAATATAAGGTTGTTATATTAATTTTGGGACAGCATTGACATGCATTATTTTTCATGAGATGAATATGCTATGAATGTCTTATTATTCATGTGATGAATGATCAAGCACTATAACATAGTATGCATGTCACCTAAGGTTAATTATTAGTTTTAAAATGTTTAGAACTTGGAAATAATAGACCTTAGGTTATCTAGTTCTAATTAGATTAGAATTAGGAACCAAGTAATTTATAAGCTATGATTAAAGAGGAACTCTGTCTAAGAAAGTTCTGTCTGGTCAGTTTTTAGGTATTTAAAAAGCGGAACACCACTACACGGCAGGCGGCACGGGAGTGAAATTTAATCGTCAGAGTTTATAAATTACTGATAGCATCAGCGAGTTTATTAAGGGGTTAATAAACTTGAAATCCTAGGTTTAATATAAGGAGTTATATTGACAAACTTAGGATAAAATAAATATAAGAGTTATATTGATTATCAATGTAAGAGTTATGTTGATAAAGTAAGGTAAAACCATTAGCGGGTTTTAGCCTAGAAAGATTCCTATAAACTTAAAGTATTCGGTGGGAGGAAAAAGTGTATGAGATACATATTTTTTCCACCTCGCTATCTCAGGAAGTTCACACCGTGAGACTCATGCTTGGCCTCGTGGCGCAAAGCGGGAGCGTCTCCTTAGGATGGTGTTTGTATGAGTCGATATCAAGGTGAATGGAGAGGTACTTATAGTGAGTGGGAGCAAGTTTAGTGAAAACAAAACCTAAAGTCTCTTTTGTCGGTTTACACCATTAGACCACTATGGTCACTGCTAGTTTGGCTGGACCGGACAATCCCTTGAGGGAGGGCTTGATCATGGGGATCTAACACCAGATACCGAAAGGGATAAAGATTTCCTTAGACTATTTTCCAATCTAGTCCTCCCTTGGCATGTGATTTTATTGGATCGAGACTCTGTGATCTAAAGACAAAGGGTTACACTCACGGGTACATAAGTTGTGTATGTATCCGGGCCAGAAAAATGGTAACTAAAACCTATAGGAATAAGAGTTATTACGGTATTAGGTTTTGGTCACGATGTCTTGATCCAAAGGAGGAGTGTTTTTATTACCTTTCTGTCATACATTCTAAACCTTTGGAGTATCATTGCAAATTATAAATGGCCTAGGAATCATTTGATAATTTTCTAAGACATGATTGGATTAGAGTTATAGCAAGAAACTTATACAAGTTTGTTTGTAAAATTTTCAAAGAATATGTCTAGCTCTATTATTTCCTTATTGGAGTGCGAAAAAGTTAGCAGAAGAGAACATAGTGGCTTGGAGGGATGGACTCAACATAATCTTGGTTACACATGATCTTAAGTTCGTTCTCAATGAGAGTGTCCTCAATTTCCTGCTCAAAATGCATCTCAAGCCATTGAAATTTGCGTATGACCTCTGGATTAATGCCAATGAAAAGGCAAAAGCCTATATCCTCGCTAGCATACACGATGTTTTAGCGAGGAGAATTTGGAGGGCAAGGTCTCACTGAGAGATCATGAATTTTGTTTCTAAATTTGTCTAGACAACTGTCCAAAAATTCGGTACAAAGCCACGAATTCGTTTATATAGCATGCGTATGAAGGAAGGAACATCGGTGAGAGAACATGTTCTCAATCTGATTGCCCACTTCAACATTGCGAATTAAAGCGAAAGCGGTCATAGATGAGAAATGTCGATTTTGTTCATCCTCGAATCTCTTAGAAGAGTTTTTAGCGATTAAAGTAGCAATGCTGAGAGATGAACAACATAGAGTATGATCGACTTCTACTGCTACATGGTAGTAGAATTATCGATTTCTTATGGATGATAAGAGACTACAAAATGGAGAAGCAAATTTGTTTGCTCATTCAAAAAGCTCTCGGGATGATTCATCCTGCAGGACAAAGAACTACACCCATACTTACGGACTTGAGAAGATACAAAGAAGAGGAAAAGGAGTAGATAAAGAGCAATAAATGCAAAAAAAAAAAGTTGTTATTTGATAACATGTAACTTAAGGGTTTATTAGAAACCTTATTTCTTGCCTTAGCGAACATTGTACTTCTTTGTTTTTTCAATTGAATAAAGTGTTTATTTCATTGGAAAAGTATTGTACTATGTGTTGCTCTTCTTGAGAATTATTTACAAATGGTTTAATTCAGTTAAAATAGTTTTAACAAGTGAATTCTACAAAATTGCAAGTACACGAACTAATTTCTCCTAAAATGTTCATCTTTGGCATCTAAGATTGGGTCACATTAATCTCAATGGGATTGAGAGATTGGTAAAGAACGGACTTCTAAACGAGTTAGAAGAAAATTCCTTGCCAGTATGTGAATCATGCCTAGAAGGCAAAATGACTAAAAGACCTTTTAGTGGAAAAGGTTATAGAGCCAAAGATCCTCTAGAGCTTATACATTCGGACCTTTGTGGTCCGAGTGAATGTTAAAGCTGGGGAGGATATGAATATTTCATCTCTTTTATAGATGATTATTCCGGATATGGGCATATTTACCTAATGCACCACAAGTCAGAAGCACTTGAAAAGTTCAAGGAATTCAAGACTGAGGTTGAAAATCAATTAGTTAAAGAATTAAAACACTTCGACCGGATCGAGGTGGAGAGTACATGGATTTAAAATTCCCGAACTATATGATAGAACATGGAATTACATCCCAACTCTCTCGACTTAAAGCACACCACAACAAGGCGGTGTATCGAAAGGAGAAATAGAACCTTGTTGGACATGGTTCGATCAATGATGAGTTATACTCATCTCCTAGTTCCTTTTGGGGTTATGCGGTGGAGACTACATTATACATTTTGAATAATGTGCCCTCCAAAGTGTTTACGAAACACCTTTTGAACTCTGGGAAAGGGCGTAAAGGTAGTTTATGTCACTTCATAATATGGGGTTGTAAGCTTATTTGTTTTGATAAGATTACGGACTTACTTTATAAATCCAATAAACTAAGCTCCAAGGTTATAACGTTTATCTTGAAATCGATGTAGTGGACACTATTTTGGTTGAGTTCAAGATTATAACCTAAACGATCTATCATTATAAGAATAAGGTTGGAAACCTCATTACAGTAACACCATGGATCGACCCACTTTGTAATTAGTACAAATGAGGTAATCCAACTCATTCATGTAGTTGACATGCGAGTGGGGCATCTTGTATGAAGAGTTCATACAAGAGTGGATCATAAATTATTAGTCTAACCGATTGTAACACCGTTAACAGAGGATAAGACTAGTAATTTATAGATGGTCATTAGTGACTCGACCTTAATCCCCGAGCAAGTTAAGAACTCACAGCTTATAGGGTTTGTCCTTGAGACTAGTATGGGTGAGAGTGGCACATGTGGCCAGACTCAATAAGCCTACCTTCTAGGGGGCGAGAACCTCGTAGGTAGTGGGAACTTAAGCTGTGCAAGATGGAATTCACTCATTCAGAGGAATTAGATAGGTTGTTCCCTTAAGAATCGACTCGGTCTTGAACAACGGGGCCCCGCTTATTCTATGAGGGTATGAGTCTAAGGTAGGACCTTAGATTTGTTTTTCATTAGAGGAATAGTGGTGCTTAATGATCAAAGAGGTAATCACGAGGGTAAAGCGATAATTTGATCCAGGTGTGATTCTGAACAACTGTGAAAGGTCGACTCATGGGTAATGACTATATCGGTGGACACAATATAATATCTCTGATGAGGAGAGTGCGGCTACAAGTCTATAGTGGAGTGACATGTAGTTAATGAATATTGATTAAGCTGGATCAAAGAGTTTGATCGAGTTAATGTCATATCATTAGAGCTCATGATCTGTAGGTCCATTAGATCCCTCCATTGGCTCAATATGGTAACATTGAGGGTATAAAGTTAGGAGTGAAATTGAAGTGTTCAATTTCATAGATGAAGTTATATCAATTATATATGATATAATTGATATAATATATAGTTTTAATGTGAATTAGATTCATATATAAACTATATACTAAAGAGAGAGATTAAAGGAGGGTAGGATGGTCATTTCCATCCCATTTCCCTATATATATGGTTGCATGAGATGATGCAACTAGGTTAAAAATGATTCTAAGTGATTCCTAGCCTTTTGTTGTTGATGGAAAGGTTCCAAGACAACAAATATCTCTCTCACAAAACACCTCATTTTTCCTAAAGGGAACCCACCTTCCCCCCTCACCTAGAGAACAACGGAGAAGATCCGGTGGAAGTGTCGGTGTTCGTACGAGTTCGTGTTGGTGATCTTGATCGTGAGAGAGGAGGAGCACTTGAAGAAACGTTCTTCAAAGGTAAAATACTTGTTGTCCATTCTATTGCATGCTTAATCTATGTTTTATGTTCTTGAATTAATTGTTGTAACTTAATCAAGAGTGCGCGATTCACAATCGCTTCCGCTGCGGGGACTACGATTCCCTTCATAATCATCTATGAAAGAGATGAAATATTCGTACCCTCCTCGAGGTTTAACATTCACCGGACCACAAAGATTCAAATGTACAAGTTCTAAGGGTTCTATGGCTCTGTAACCTTTTCACCAAAAGGTCGCTAGGTCATTTTACCTTCCAAGCATGATTACTTGAGGAGGTAAAGAATTATCTTCTAACTTGTTTAGAAGTCCATTCTTAGAGAGCCTCTCAATCAGGTTGAGATTAATATGACCAAGTCTAAGATGCCATAGGTAGGTATTATTCTTTGGAGAAATTCTTTGCCTTTTATTTTGAGTACTAGCATTTTTAAACATCTCATGATTTAAAATTGCTTTGTTTTTTTCGGTTTAATGCATGCGTACAAGCCATTTTCAATTTAGCGAATAAATATTGACACCTTCTTTCAAAATGAGCGCTTCATTAATTGAAATAGAAATACAATATCAAGTTCTATTAAACAAGATATAGAAATTAAGTTCCTTTTAAGCTTAGGAACTTTATACTGATTTTTTAATAAAGAAATCTATCCCTAAAAATAGCTTGGCATCTCCAATTTTGCAGTGAGGCAGCGTCTCGTTCAGACCACAGCGTCATCTCACCCTCTTCGGGCTCCTTGAAGGAACTAGTTTCCTGAAATGAAGAGTAAACATGATTAGTGGCTCCTGAATCAAGTATCCATGTAAAATCATCATTTCCACTAAACAAGTTTCAAGAACAAGTAAATCCTGATTTACCTTTCGTCTCTTTGAGCTCAAGCCAGGTATTTTGGGCGGTTTAAGCTTCCAGATTGCCCATCCACGTTGCGGTGGAAACATTTTCCTTTATCTGCAACCTTGGCTTTTCCCTTGCCTTTGTCAGCAGCAAGTGCCTTCCCTTTCCCTCCTATTTTCTTCTTTGGGGTCATCTTAAGCCTAGAAGATGAGCTCTGAGGACTTAGTTCCAGAGGATGAACCCATACGGTACCTTATGGAATGGGCAAGCAGTTTGCCTCTCCATCACTTTGTCCATTATTCTTCATAAGAGACTTAGAAAAGTTTGTAGTTCATTAAGGAGAGTAGTCAGGTTATACTCTATCTTGTCCATCACCGCATTGCTGCGGAAGTGCAGGAAACTTTTCGGAAGAGATTCTAGAATGAACGATACCTAACTTTGCTCGTCGATGATTTGCTCCATTCATCTCGACCCACGTTGAAGTGGACCATCAAACCGAGAACATGTTCTCTCACGGATGATCCCTCCTTCATGCGGGAGTTATAAGCGTATTTGAGGATTAGTGCGGGAATCTGTCGACATTTGGTTGTCCAAACATTTCTGCGGCGAACTCATGATCTCACGGTGAGATCATGCCTCGTGCTTTTGGCGAACTTGAAACACTAGCCAAAATGTAGGCGCCCTGGCCTATCATTCGCCTTGATCCAGCGGTCGTGCGCTTCCTTAGCAGATTGAGGAGCGTTACGGCGAGGACACGAGACATTCCTCGGGCGGTACAAGCCGTGGGTCATCAACAACGGTCGTATTCGGTTGGATTTCCACGTAGTAAAATTCTCACGATTAAATGGTCGCTTTTAAATAAGGCTATTATTGAGGACGACATGCTGAAAATCCAAAAAAAAGTTCGAATTAGTTATGCCTTTTAACCCATTGTAAAAACCAATCAAATTTAGCAAAATTATTAAAGAATCCTAGCGTTTAAACTAAACCCACTGTTTCAATTAAACCTTTAATTTTGCAACGATACTTCAAGGGTTTAGAACAAAAAGCCTCGTCAGTCGAAGCGATCAGTCATTCCTCCCTTGAATTGAAACTTTCTCAATCAATTCCCACTACAGAACAACTCATGCCCCAATGGTCGCCAGCTACCGTTTGTTCGGGTCAAGGAGTTGTTAACTAGCTTAACTCATCCAGTAAATGTGACCCTACCATTTCGGATCCAATAGGCACGAGCTAACGAACTACGATTAAGAAAGACAGCGATGGCAAACAACCTAAGAGACCCTATCCATTTACGGGAGTTCGCGGTGTTCCAATCCCTATAGTCGGGGCCTCGTAGGGTTTGGGCACATTCGAGACAACCTAGCGGCGGACTATAGAAATCTTCACAGTGCGACCTAATGGAGGCTACCGTAGGATATGTTGACAGCGTCCTGCTCCCATTTACTATGGATACTTCCCTCATTCACCTTGGTATTGAACCATGCAAACACATACAGTGAGGGGACGCCCTATTGACGCCACGTGGCAGAACATGGAACTCACGGTGTGAACTCTTGGGGCGTGAGTGTAAACTCGATCTGAACATCTCGTTTTCTCCCACTGAAGCTCCTAAGATTAGGGTATAGGTTTAACTTAGTGGATTACGCCTAAAAGAATCTATCTAAGTCTATGTCTATTATAACTATTATAACTAGGTCTTAAAACCTTATGTCTAGGTGAATAAACGTTTTAATTATCTAGAGATAAAATAGAACTAAGGTTAATTCAACTCAAGCTCTAGAGTGAGGTTCCAGTGGTGAGGTGTTAGATAACTTAGTCGACTTTAAGTACCCAGAGCCTTGAATGAGAACTTCATAGGTGAGTTTCCTTTATAACCAAAGTTCTAATGTCCTACTAGATTTTAAACTATTTAAAATACTATTAAGACCAATTTCTAATCCTATTAGAAATTAAAACTTAGGTCTAAATTAATTTTAAAGCGATTTAAAACTAATTTAAATTTTAACCCAAGTTCCTATGTTTGCATTTCTTTATTATAGGTTATGGTTTCTAAAACCCTTTAATTTATAACTTTTATAAATTTAATTATTAACCTATGATAAAGAAACTATATTATAAATCAACAATTAATATTCAAATTTGAATTATAAAAGAAATTCAACTAATTGAATAATAAAATTACTTAAATAAAATAACATTTATTTTAAACTAAGTAATTTCATGCTCCATGCAATTTATTTTCCATATAATCTAATCATAACAATTATAATTAATTACTCATGAAAAATAAATTAATCATGCATTTGATCATATTCATATAACATTTATACAAATAAAATGCATGAACATGCTTATCCTAAGGTGGAAAAAATCTAAATGACATTCATAAAGATAAATAGTGTAAGACCAGAATAATTTGGCCCCTAAAGTGCAAAAAATAAAATTACATTAATTTTATTTTATGAAATCGATCCCAAAAACACCTGAAACGGACCTTGAACCACTTGAAGGCGGACCAAAACAAATGAACCATCAGAGCGGATCTGCGTTCTTTGGAATGCCCCACGACGTTACAACGCCGCTTTGTTCTTTTGCGCACCTATTATCGGTGTAGCGTTGCAATCTTTGAGGGTAGCATTACCAACGCCACCACCCCTTCAACGCCCAGTGTCAATAGGGAGCGGCGGGCGTTGCGTCGCGTTCTTCAACGTTGCAACGCGATGAGCGACATTACCAACCTTCTTTGCGCCGATAGTGGCGAAATCCACGAACACAATGGCTTCCATCTTCAATTTCTTCTTGATTCTTAGCGAATTGTATGGCTGGTCGAACGATTGTAACTCAATTACAGACACAAAAATGCATTTTTTCCAAAACGCGAGGGCCTTTACATACAAATTGATCAAATCAAAAGAAGTAAACTAAGGCCAAACACTCATAATGATTTCTGACAAACCAATGCAATTTCCACCAAAAGCAATGCAATTTTGTTTCAAAAATAAAACAAATCAAGCATTGCTCGGATACCTAATTGATGGAGATCGAATCTCTTTGAAAGCGTGGAGCAATTTGGAATCGTAGTATGCAAGATTGTTTTGCTTAAAAATAAAAACCCATACATTGACAAAAATCTGGAACAAGCATGTAACTAACTCTAATCTAATTAGGCATGGATTAATTGCATATAGGCATACATATGTCTAACATTAAACTAAAAGGGAAGACGAAGAATAACCTATGTAGTTTCAACTTACGGCAACTCCTTGCTCCAAGCGATGCGACAACACGAGGAACTTCCAAGAAACTTCTGCATTTTCTTGGTTGGACAACACCACGAGAAAAACCTTCTATCCTCTGAGATTCAACTTAGAACAAAATCCTTTGTGGGAAGGATTCCAACTTTTGGATAATTTTGGGAATTACGGAGAGTAGGTGAGACGAGAAAATTTTTCCTTCTATCAAAAAAATGATCAATCGATCGATCACATGAAACAACCTCCTTCTCCCTGTTAAAAGCGTGATAGGGGAGAAGGAGAGAATAGTAGTGGGAAACGATGTGCGGATGACACGTTCCCTTATTTATTATTAAAATAATAATAATAATAATAATAATAATTAAATCAAATTTAATTATTAATTTAAATAATAGAAATTAAATATCATATAATTAATTTGGATTAAATCTCATTTAATCATATTACCCTTTAACTTTATAGTTTTAATGTACATCCGATTGCTCATTAAATTTTAACCTATAATTTTCAAATGTGAATCACATTCACATTTAATATAATATTTGAACTCTTTTTCAAATATTCAAATTCTCTCACATAATTTAATATGAATCATATTCACATTAAATTTATAATATATAGTTTCAAAACTATATATTATATAAATATCTAAATACATAAAATATATTCCCTAATGATTTTGAACATTTGAAATTCAAATGATCTAAGAACCCTTTACGAGCTAGAAGGTGGACCTAATGGACCTCTGGATCGAAGCTCCAACGATACGAGATTGCTCGGTTAATCTTATTAACCTCCCAATCAACATTCGTTAAGCTGAGAACACTCCACTAAAAGTAAATGCGATTGCACTCTTATCTCTTACTGAGATATATTTATGTGTCCATGGATATTGACCAATAACAACAAGTCAATCCTTCACGAATGTTTCATAACACTAGTTTGGGTCAAATTACCATTTTACCATGGGTTACATCTTGTACCTTAAGTACCAGGTGCTCCTCTAATGAACAATTTGTTTGTGGTCCTACCAACAACCAGAGTCCTCTCGGGGCGAATGAGAGGGTGGGGCCCTTTGTTCAAGTCCAGGAGACACCACTTAGAACATTCCTCTACTTACCCTAGTAGGCGGGAAGGAGTGGAATTCGATCTTGCTAAGTTAAGTTCCCGATTGCTCACTCGGTCTTGTCTCCAGAAAGCGGGCATATTGAGTCGTGGCCAGCCACTCTCACCCATACTAGTCAAAGGACAATCCCTCGCGAGCAGGAGTTTGTAACACCTCGGGATTGAGATCAAGTTGCCTAGGTCATCCTAGTGAAATAGAAACCTAACTAGTCGACGGAGTTACAACTAGAGGTTACTATTTCGTGGTCCGATCTTATGTAATCTCATTACATAGGATATCTCCACTCACATGTCATCTACACGAACACGTTAGGATCACAGATGTTTGTATCAAATACAAAGTGGGCCACATCCATAGTTTAACCAGAGTGTAAGGTACCCAAACCTTATCCCCAACTATAGACCCTTTAGGTGTATCTCGAACCAAGAGATCCTTTTTATGTACATTACATTGATTAGAGATTCATTTAGCGACCTTGGATGTTTAGTTTATTAGTTAGGGTTTGAATAATGGAAAACTCGTAGATAATGTGAACAAAAACACTTTATTGACATAATAACACGTTATTACATTAATTAGAACATAATTACAAACTATGAGTTTTAGAGCACAAATTCCAACAGGCCAAACTAGTTCAATTTTTAGTTTTAATTGTCGAGTTTGGGTCATTTTATACAATTGAGCTCTCAAATGATTGAGATCTGAGCTCTAGAGTTAATAAAGGAAATTACAAAAGAACTAATATAGTAGACTATATTAATCTCTATCAAACCATACCAAATTAAGCATCCGAGAAATTATATGAAAAAAACCAAAACAAAAAAGCACTTGTTTGGCAACACAACAAAGTGGGAAACCAATGGGGTAAAAACATGTTTCAACTTACAGCTATAACCCCCTTAACATTTTCTATCACTTTATGGGATGAATAAAACCAACAAAAACAATGAAATGGATTCTTAAAGTCTTCCACAATAAAAACACAATAAACACAATAATTTCGCATGTTGTTGTTTAGCATGTTTAGTTAGAATCATATGTTTGGCTTAATTTTAGTAGTGGGTTTGTGGATGAGAGGAAATGGTTTTAGTCCAAATATCATAATGTTGGCTTTTGAATCAACATCATGAAATTGAGTAAGTAGTGAACTCCTTGATAGTTTTATTTTTTTGGCGTCTTCCTAGGACATTGTGAGTACATAAGTTTAAGTAACCATTATTCTTCTTGTGGATTGAACATTCAAGGCACCAGGTTATAGTTATGGATAAGTCGTGGATGTCAAAGAATAAGATGTTATCACAATATCGTTTAGGAGTTGAGGCGTTTATCAAAATGGTATCGACATTCAAATAGGTCGGATGTCATTTGTTGTCCATGCTTGAAATGTGTGAATGCAAAGTCTCAAAATCTGAATGTCAGTAGAGACCATTTATATATTAATGACATTGATGAAAGCTATAGAACATGGATTTGGCATGGCGAGTCATTCTGAATGAGAGAAAGAGAAAGGTGAAGTTGAGGGCGAAGATGTTGTGACACAATAGGTATGTTTGAAATTTTGCACATAACTATTTTAATGACAAGTCTCAATATTTGAAGAAGTGTTAGATGATACAAGAAACCATTGTACTTAAATTGTAACAATTTTGCCAAAATATCTACATTGATAAAGTTATATAATTTGAAAGCAAAGTTTGGATGGAGCGATAAGAGTTTCAACTGAGTTGTTAGCATTGGTTCGTGACATCTTATCAAGTCCAAATGAACTTCCTAGCTCTACGTATCAAGCAAAAAGATATTGTGTACTCTTGGAATGAAGTATGAAAAGATTCATGCATGTAGTAATGATTGTTCTTAGTTTAGAAAAGAGCTTGCGGATGTAGAGTATGCCCTACATGCGGAACATCAAGATGGAAGCTTTGTAAAAAATTGAATGATGTGATGAAAAACATTACCAGTGAAAGTCATGTGGTATTTTCTCCTATCCCAAGATTTGAAAGAATGTTTCCACGATAAAAATATCTAGTTTGTTGACTTGACATGCTAATGAGCAGAGTAATTTATGGGTTCATCTGACATCCTGCGGATACACTATCGTGTGGAAGCAAGTAGACAATTCGTTGCGAGTTTGGTTTAGAACCTAGAAATCTTCGTCTTGCTCTTTCAAGCGATGGAGTTAATCCACCACGGTGATCTTAGTAGTAGATATAGTTGTTGGCAGTTATGTTGGTGACATACAATTTACCTCCATGGTTATGCATGAAGCGAAGATTTTTATGTTAAATGCATTAATATCATTGCCTAAACAACGAGGAATGACATAGATGTTTATTTAGCTCCATTAGTTGATGATCTAAAAAACTTTGGAATGATGAAGTTGAGTGTTATGATGTACATCATGAACAATCTTTCATACTTAAAGATATTTTATTGTGGACTATTAATGATTTTCTGCATATGGCAATTTGTGTGGTTTGTCTGATAAAAGGATATCATGTGTACCCAATATGTGGGGAAAAACCTCATCCACTTATTTGCCAAAAGGGAAAAAAGATGACATATCTTGGACATCGAAAACATTTACCAGTAATCATCCATATAGAAGAGCAGAAGAAAGCTTTTAATGGTGAACAAGAATTGGAATTTGCTCTGAGCTAGATTAAGTGGAGAGAAATTCTTACGAAAGTTAGTAGACTTCAATACTCGTTTGGAAAGAAGCCAAGAAAGGAAAAAAATAAAGGAGATCCTTCAAGCACTTATTGGAAGAAGAAGTTAGTTTTCTTTGAGTTAGAATCACGGAAACATTTTGACGTCGACATTGTTTTTATGTGATGCATATTGAGAGAATGTGTGTGTGCAAATATTATTGCGTTACTTGATATTCCGGCAAGACAAAGATGGATTAAAAAACTCGTCTAGATTTGGTTGAATTGAACATTAGATCGAGTTGACCCCTCAATTAGGAGAGAAAGAGAATCTTCTTACCTCCACCATGTTATACACTATCGCGGATGGAGAAATTGAATTTGTGTAAGACACTATCAAAAATTAAAGTACACAGAAGGTTATTCTTCCAATATACAATGTTTAGTGTCGCTCCACAGTTTGAAACTTTATGGGCTTAAATGCGCAGACCACCATGTTCTTATGCAACAATTATTACACCAACATGGCTATCATTGGTATTTTACCAAAGCATGTTAGATATGCAATTATTAAATCTGTGTTTCTTTTTCAATGCCATATGTAGTAAGGCGATCGATTCATCAAAGTTAAAAGGCTTGCAAGAGGATGTAGTGGTTACTTTGTGTTTGTTAGAGAAATATTTTTCACCAACATTCTTCATGATAATGGTACATCTTGTTGTCCATCTTGTAAGAGATAGAATATTATGGACTAGTGTATTTGAGGTGGATGTATCCTTTTGAACGATATATAGAAAGTTCTAAAAGGTTATATGCGAAATAGAACCGACCGAAGGATGCATTGGAGAAATTATATTGTGGAGGCTGTAGAATTTTGTTCTCAATTGCTTGAGTCTATTGGGCTCGTTCAACGACAAGGAAAGAGAAATCGATTTTGATAGACCATTGTGCATTTGCTCACTATATCAAACCCAGTAAGGAACAATTGGATCAAGCTCATCTTTACGTTTTTCAAAATGTGAATGACGTGCTTCCATACGTAAGTGCACGTAAATCTCAGCGCATAACTTTCGAACTATGGAATGATGTAATAATTTTCATGTGTTCTATGAATTTAGGCAACACATGGAAACTCTATCTAGACTCAATCTAGTAGATCCAAAAACAAAAGTGGCTTCAAGATGAATATAATCGCACATTTAGCGAGATGGTTTGCGTGATCGGGTAATCTTGAGATGAAACTTTTGTAATGAGTAGGTTTAATGTTTATTCCTACTTAATTTACAACGTATATTTTTCTGAGTTCAACTTGCTCTAGAGGTGCCAAACAACTCGATATCACCTTCTTTAAGATGGATGGCTCATGGGCCTTGTCGGATGTAGCCACATTTAGTGGTTATGTGGTCAATGGTACTCATCATCATACGAAGAAACGTGATGATATTAGGAATACCCAAAATAGTGGAATTCTTATATCAAGCAAACCTGAATGCAAGTCTCAAATGCTAAGGATAAAAAAATCATGTTATGTCAGAGCATGATCTTTTATAGTGTAATAAAGGAGATTTGGAGATTGATTACAGAAAATTAACATTTATTTTGTTAAAATGTGGTTGGGTTGAGAATAATAATGGAGTTAAAGTAGATGACCTTGGATTTACAAGCTGTCAACCTTAATCGCATTGGGCATAGATCGGACTCATTTATTTTAGCATCTCAAGACAAACAAGTATTTTATGTAAAAAACCCTCTTGATCCTCGATGGTGGTGGTTTAACCCCCTCCTCAAAGAATAGTTGAAGAAGAATTACGAAGTCGATGTTGATACCAGTTCAAGATTGTGGATATGAGGTCCTAGAAAGAATGCCTAATATTGGCGTGGCCCATGAAATCGACGAAATGTCATCCACATATCTTAGAAATGATTGTGAGTACATGGATCGATAAATAATGTATTAAATATGGTATGCATTTATTTAGTTATTGCAATTTTATGAGTTCATATATCTTATGCGTTATTATAACTTATTTTTTCATGGTATTTTTTTGGCGAGATTGTTACAATGAGTGGATCAAGTGACGATAAAGTGATGTATCGATCCAAATAGAGGCTAGGCATGCTAATTGGCGTGGTCTCACTACTATCGTGATGCATGCGGCGCGCGTAAGGACTCTGAGGAACGCTTGGTCATCAATACAACAATCAAGGCCAAAGTGTTGGTAATAATGCAAATCAAATGCAAAGTTATATAGGAGTTTGCGTTAAGGAACAAATTCCATTAATTTACAAGACATGGAAAGAAGTTCCCCAAGAATTGAAAGATAAAATTTTTGATTTTGTAGAGTAAGAATAATAGTATTTTCCCACAAAGACTTCATAATATATAGAGTTATTTAACCCTTTATTATGTGTTTCCTATGTAGATGTCATTTGTGGTAGACCCTCGGTCCAAGAATTGTATTCTTCAATCGTAGCAAATAAATTTTAAACATTTTGATACACGTTGTATCAAAAGCACATACTTCCATTTAAGGATGAGTCGTCCTTGTTGAAACATCCTCCATAAAAGTATTCCCATATTGATAAAAACAATGGGAAGCATTTGTGAATGCTAGATTATCAGAAGAATGGGAGGTAAATACATTATACTTATTGCTTTTAAAGTTAATAAAAAGTATTAAAATGATTTAAATTGATTATATTATGTTATACAGCACAAAGTCGTGTGCAAAAGGAAAGGAGAGAGAAATGTAAATATAATCATCACATCTCTGCATAAGGATATGCAAACTTAGTTGAAGAAGAATTAGTGAGTAACATTATTTCTTATATTTTTCCATACATGAGATTTAATAACTTGTATGTTTTATATAGGAATTGGCGGAAGATCCTTCCACTCTCGTGCCACACCTTATGGATACAAGCACGAAAAGGAAAAAATAATGAATACTTGATGAAGCCACCAAACAATGTCTTTGGTCGAATCGTAAGTTAATATGTTTTATTTTAACATGATGTAAAAATGATTCTTAGTTTAAATATCTTATGGTTAGTTTCAATGTCAATCTAAATGGTTGTGAAATGATGAACTAGCTATGAAGAATAAAGGTAAAAGACATATTGATGAAGCATTAGGCACGCCAAAACACGAGAGCGTGTTAGAGGAATAGGTATATCTGTCAATCCATCAACATACTTTAACATTCCTCGAGAAATCAAAATCAAGCAAAGATGCGGCAACAAAATGTCGATGATTTCTCACCTTCCAAAAAAGTGCAAGTAAGCATAGGCGAGTAATCATCCAAAAGACAAGGAGGTCATTGGCGAGGTGGAAGAAATTTTAGAGATAATTAGAATTTTAATTTTTAATATTAAAAGTGTGATCTATGATACTTTATTTTGACATTATTTTTTTAATTTTTGAAGGGAACTCCATGCCATCAAGCAATAGGATCAAAGGATAATGTGGGTTATTGTAGGCACAATGTACCACTGCGTCTAACGCTCAATTTTCCACAGTCAGTGGAGTTTCCCTAGGAGTTGAAAATGTTAGAGTGGTAGTGGGCATGATCGTGAGTGAAGATGCTCCATTACCAATTCCTATACGAGGGGAGAAGTAGAGTCTACAGAGTCAATCAATGGGAAATTTTGTGGCATGGCCTCGGGACCTTGTCATTTTAATAAGGGGAAAAAGGTATGAAATTCTTCAACTCAATGTTTAAAATTACTATATTCTTTGTTTACAAATTTAAATGTTGTTTTGTTGTGATAGGTGGCTTCTCAGGAAAACATAAGTCGGATGTTTACGTACATGTGCCTACTTCACATTCTACAAAGTACCAGATGCTCATGTGACTATTAAACCACGAATCGTTATGCAATGTTATCGATGCAAAAGATGATACGATTCAAGTCAAGTTGAGCGAACACATGTTGGGGAGGAGAAGTTAATTTATTTACATCGCGATGATATCACGCATTCATCGTGGGATGGTGGAGATGAGGGTACTCCTGCATAGTCGCATACATTGCGTAAGTATACAACATCTTTCATTTATATTGACTACGATTTTGAATGCGTTATACAACATCTTTCGTTTTATAACTTTACTTTTGTTTAGGTATCTTTGAATTTGTATGTGACTATGAAATAATCGCCAAGTTCTTGCTAGTTGATCAAATAACCATTTCTAATTTTGTTAAAAGTCAAGAAACATGTTGTATAAATCATTTCTTGAGGTTAGAAATGGTTAATTTAGACTTGGATCAACAAGTTTTCATCCCATATAATCACTTTGGGTAAGTTTAACTTACTTCAACCTATTTATATGTTTTTGTTCATTAAAACAATGATATTAGAATATTCATTGTTTAATAGATATCATTGGATGTTGATCGTTATCCATCATGAGAAGAACCACCGTTTATGTCTTAAACTAGTTGAGAAGTAAGATCGAAGAAAGTTTTCAAGGAACAATAAATACGTAAGTGTTTCAAACCTTAAGAATTAATTACTTTCTATTAATTTTCTAATGCTTCAAACTCTTTAGATCCTTGAGAATGTGGCAAGCCAAGCACTCACTTCCACAATATCGTTCCGCCATCACTTGAAAACTTGTAAAGGTAAACATAATTGATATATTCGATTATTTTGTGTGGAGCAGAATTTAACTCAAACATGCTATTTTAAAATTATTTTGCATGTAGTGCCCCCATCAACCAGGGTTACATAGAGTGCGGGTTTTCTATGTATGAATATACGAGAAATCGTATATAATTCTAAATATCCTATAATGAACCTTGGAAGTACTCTTATTTTTATCTTCTTAGTTATTCAAAATATAATTTAGTCTAATGTTATTTTATATATTATTTCTCTTTGTAGTTTAACAAAAAAAGCTGCATATAAACAAGAAATCGAGATTAGATTAAGTACAATGGTAATTTTGTTAGTAGATTTGTGTAAGCCATTTGTGGATTTTAGAATTGTGTGAAATAGATTTGTATGAAGTTAGGTAAGTTAGTATGTTGGTTAGGTGTACAATATACTTGTTTTATAGTAGAAGTGTATATAATATTTAGTAGTTTGTGGAGGCGGGTGGCCTCATTCTTACGAATACAGGATTGGAGTTTGTTGGATGTTATCTATGAATGAATGTGGTTTTGATGTATATACTTGTTTCTTGGATGTTGTCTATGGAGAGCGGGTGGCCTCATTCCTACTACCCCTTATTTTTTGGATATATAGAAGTGTTCTGCAATGTTTGAGTTATGGTTGGCGATGTTACTGTAGAGAGTCATGCTTGAGTTTTTTACTTATTGACTTGATTTCGTGTTAGTTTTAGAGTTTATTGTTTTTGTGATATAGGTGTTAAGGTTTGTGATATAAGAGTTTATGGTTTTAGAGTTATGGTTAAGGTTTGTGATATACTAGTTTATGATTTTTGTGATAATAGCGATAAGGTTATGTAGAGATCGTCTCATGTGTATTCTTTATAATGAAGCGTTATCCTCTTCTCGTAAAAAGGAATCTTGTTGGATGTTTGTGGATGAATTAGTGATTTCATGTTTTTTTGGACATATAGAAGTGTTCTGCAATGTTTGAGTTATGGTTAGTTGATGTTCTATAGAGGTCATGTGGAATTTTTACTTATTGACTTGATTTTAGTGTTAGTTTTAAAGTTTATTGTTTTTGTGATATAGGTGTTAAGATGTCCTGATATAAGAGTTTATGGTTTTAGAGTTATGGTTAAGGTTGTGCATATACTATTTATGGTTTTGTGATGACGATAAGGTTATGTAGAGATCGTCTTATGTGTATTCTTTATAATGAAGTGTTATACTCTTCTCGTAAAAGAAATCTTGTTGGATGTTTGTGGATGAATTAGTGATTTCATATTTTTTTGATATATAGAAGTGTTCTGCAATGTTTCAAGTTATGGTTAGTTGATGTTACTGTAGAGGAGTCATGCAGAGTTTTTTACTTATTGACTTGATTTACGTGTTAGTTTTAGAGTTTATTGTTTTTGTGATATAGGTGTTGATATACTGAGTTTATGGTTTTAGAGTTATGTTTAAAGGTGTAATTTGGAGTTTTGGATATAAGAGTTTTCTATGTGCATTGTTTTGGTTAAAAAGATTTTTGTTGGATGTTGTTATGGATTAGTGATTTCATGTATGTTTTGGATATAAAATTGTTTTTTATTTGCATGTTTGTAAATTTGTATAGTGATTTCATGTGTGGTTTCAATATAGAAGTTAATATATTTGCAATATTTCAGTAATTAGTTATTAAATATTGTTGGTTAGCCATCAGACTATCAACTTTTTTTATTAAATTATGCTAAAACGATGACGGACATTGCTTCGTCATTAAATAAAATTATAAACTAAAATAATGACGGGCAACAATATAATGATTGGGCAATGGGTTTTTTTAAAAAATCTAAATATAAATGACGCGTAATGCCCGTCATAAAAAGTGACCCGGGTTTTAATGACGGGAATGCCCGTTATTAAAAAAGAACTTTCCATGACGGGCAATGCCCGTCATTAAAAACTGGGTTCCAACCCACTTTTAATGACGGGCATTGCCCGTCATCAAAACTCGACCGTCATTGTATGTTACAATGATGACGGGTTTTAATGACGAAGCAATGCCCGTCATTAAAACCTTTTTTCTTCTAGTGATTAAATTATATGAGAGAATTAAATATTTGAAAGAGTTCAAATATTAATTTAAATGTGAAACGATATTAATATTTAAAAACTATAGGTTAAATTTTAATGTGCATAAGATGTGCATTAAAAGTTTAGGTTAGAGGGAAAGATGATTAAATGTGATTTAATCTTATTTAAATATAAAATATTTAAATAAATTAAATTTTATTTAATTAAATATAATAATTAATAAGATTAATTATTATTATATTTATTTAATTATTATTAAATATATGAGAACATGTTAGAAAAACATATTCCCACTTCCCACAATCACCCTATTAGGAGTGGGAAGTTATCCTTTACTTTTAACTTCTTCTCAAATTGAGAGAAGTGGATGATCGATCAGTTTTTGCAACTTACAGAATTGCTACAAAGTTTCTCTCTCAATCCAATTCCTTCCCTTCCAATTGTTGGTTCCTTCCCACCAAGGAATTGGTCTAGGAATCTCGTAGTCATAGGAGGTTTTTCAAAGTGGTGGTGTCTGTTGAAAACAAAGAGAAAAATTGATATTTGTGTGTTGTTGTACAAGTTGGAGTAAGGAGTTGTTGATTCAAAACTACAAAGGTAATGACTTCTATCCTTTTAGTTTAGGAAATCACAATACAACATAAAAATATGTTTAATCCATGCTTTGAATTGTTGAAATTATTTATCTCTGTTTTATTTACCCAATTTACTCGGTATTTGAAGTAAACCAAAACAAACAGGCAATCGATCTTATAAAATACTTTTCTGTTGCTCATGGGGATCATTCCTTTCACCTAGAATCTTTGTCGGTTTGGAAGTCGAATCTGTGTTTTCTGTAGAGATAAAATCCCTTCGCTCCATACACATGCATGTAGTTCCTCGTTCTCAAGAAGATACTTGAGAATTTTTTAGCACGTTGTCCAGCTTTTCTTGTCATGGGTAGGATTGATATCTAATGACCATTCCTACTGCAAAACATATATCTGGCCTAGTACACAACATAGTGTACATCAGGCTTCCCACAGCTGATGCATAATGAATTGTCTCATGTCTTCAACTTCTTGAGGTGTTTTAGGACATTGTTCCTTAGACAAATGAACTCAATACCTGAAAGGTAATAGACTTTTCTTGGAGTCTTGCATCTTAAATCTTGACAATACTTCGTCGATATAAGATGATTGAGACAATGGTAGAGTTTTGTTCTTATGATTCCGACAATCTAGATTCCAAGAACAAACTACGCATCTCCCAAATCTGTCATTTGGAATTGTGTAGCTAGACATTTCTTAATGTCAGTTAGATGACCTACATATTCCCAATGAGTAGGATATCATCCACATATAAAACTAGGAAACCGACAAAAACTATTGATGATTTTTCTTGTGAACAATCGAAGGAATGAAACTCCCCACGCAGAGTGGAAGACGATTGAATTGTCATGGTGAAGTTGTGCAATTGAATTTCATTAAAATTGATGTAACTCTTAGATGTAGGCTAAACATGCTTCAAATTGGAAGAAAATACAACAAGTTAAAAGAACACTTACTTGTTGAAGACTTTTTCAATGTTCCTTCCAACGAATCACAGAACTCTTTGTGCAATCTCGATCTCTTCGTGCAATCTCGATCTCTTCGATCATGAACTCTTCTCACGAACAAGAACGAACACCACCCTTCGATTTCTCAGTTGTTCTTCTTTTGGAAGAAGGAAGTTGGTGGGAACTTCTTTTGTTTTGGTTTTGTGATGAGAAAGGTAGAGAGAATTTTGCGAGAGAGAGTTCTCTTACGTTTAGTGAAAATCCAAAATGAGAGAATTGCATACCACCCTTCTTGCAAGAAGGGTTTAAATAATAGACATAGATAGAGTTGAAATCTCCACCTATTTACCATTTTACCACAACTATAGGTTATGCAAATCATATTTGCATAACCATATATTATAAGATATCTCATATCTCATTTTACAAATCACATTTGCAATAATGTGAATTTATTAAATTGAATCACATCCAATTTAGAAGTGTTTTGGCCCATTAGTTAGGCTAACCTATAGTTTATTATGAATCTCATTCACATTAAACTATATATTATATCATTCATATCTCATATAAATGACATAAATGCCCTTGAGTGAAATTGAACACTTCAATTCACACCAAAACATTAACCCTTCTTTTTTTACTTAGTTTGAGCCAACCGGGAGGTGACCTAATGGACCTCTGGTGACGAAGTGCTCTAATGATCCAAGTGTAACCTATCAACCTCTTTGACCTTGTTAATCAACCTTCATTAGCTATGGTAACACTCCACCTAAAGCCCGTGTTGTGCACTCTCGTTAGTGTAGAATATTACTTGTCCATCGATATAACCAATACCCATGAGTCGACCCTTTCACAAGTTGTTCGTGAGACACCGCTGGGTCAAATTACCGCTTTACCCATGTGTCTACTTTCTTGTCTTAAGTCCCCCTTTGCTCCTCTAATGAACAACAACGTTGTAATGGTCCAACCATATACAACAACCCTCTCGCCGCGGTGAGGGTGGGCGCCACAGAGTCCAAGCCACAAGACAACACTTAAGGGAACAACCCTCTAGTTTCCCTAAAAGCGGAACGAGTGAATTCCATCTCAGCGTAGTTAAATTCTCACCTCCCTACTTGGTCCTTTCCACGAGAAGATAGGCATATTAGGCGATGCTGTGACCACCCTTACCCAGTACTAGTCAAAGGAATGGACCCCGCAGATGGCAGAGTCAGTAACACGCTCAGGATCTGAGTCGGAGTCACTAATGGTCATCTACGAAGTTATTAGTCACATTCACAGCGGTGTTACATCGTGAGGTCTAATAATTCACAAATCCGCTTCTTGTACAATCTCATTGAGAACAGGATGTCACCACTCGCATGTCAACTACATGAACGAGTCAGATCACCTCGTTTGTATCTTAGTACAAATCGAGTCGCATCCACAGTGTATCCAGGATTAGGTCTCCAACCCCATCCATATACTGTAGACCGTTCGGGTCATTAACTCGAACGTGATCCATCCTGTGTGTCCACTACACACCGTTTAAGTTCTAGTTCTCTCATATATCCAATGACCATGAAGCTTATTTGGTCAAAGTTTGTATTAAATCACGAGACACAAAATGATGAAATGAATAACAATTTATTAATTTCAAATAGTAATTTACAAACAGTACGAGATTAGGATAAACATCCCAACAAACTCCCACTTGGACTAAGCTAGTGGAGCAAATACATTTCTGAAATGTACATAAATTACAATGAAGTAATACAATAAACTTGGACATTGAATACTCATTTACATATCTCTCACTTGCCCTAGTCAGAAAGTACTCGAAGACCTAGACTCTCTAGGTGACCCTCAAACACCTTAGCCGTGGAGGGGCTTTGTAAATGGATCAACTACGTTTGTGCTCCGAGTGCTATCTGCGTGGATCACCACGCCACCGCGTGGTGCACAATCTCCGTGTCGATTGATACTTGCGCCAATGTGTTTGCCTCTCTTATGGCTCCGAGGCTCCCTAGAGTTGGCTATTGCACCACTGTTGTCACAAAAAAGAGTGATCGGCAAGTTCATATTTGGAACAACTTCCAAATCAGTCATGAACTTCCTAAGCCAAATAGCGACTTCCTTTGCGCCTTCACAAGCCGCAACGTACTCTCTGCTTCCATAGTGGAATCAATGATGCATCCTCGCTTGTGAAGAAGAATCAAGTCCCGCAGTGACGATTGTGAATCGCAGCTCTTGATTTACTTACAACGATTATATTCAAGAACATGTACAACTAGATTAAGCATATTATGTAATGAACAACAAGAAAGTTACCTTTGAAGAACCTTTCTTCGAGTGCTCCTCTCCCACGATCACGATCACCCAGCGGGGAACACGAACGTGACGAAGACGACGACACCGATCTTCTCCGTTGTTCCTCTGGGTGAGGGATGAATGTGGGTTTCCTTTAGGAGAGGTGAGGTATTTTGTGAGAGGGATGTGTGTGTCTTATAACCTTCCAACAACACAACAAAGAGCTTGAAATTCCTTCTTTTTTGTTGCATCTCATGCAACCATATATATAGGTAAATAGGATGGAAATGACCACTAGTAGAAAAAGGATTTTGATGACCAGCACGCACCGTCATCTATCAGTGAAATGTCATAGCTATGTTACAATGACGGCGGTTTTAATGACAGACATTGCCCATCATTAAAAACCACCCATTGTAACATACAATGATCGGTGAATTTTGATGATCAGGCAATGCCTCATTAAAGTGTTGCTTCGCCATTAAAAGTGGGTTGGAACTCTAGTTTTTAATGACGGACATTGCCCGCTGCGAAAAGTGATTTTTAATGACCAGGCATTGCTCGCATTAAAACTCGGGCACTTTTAATAGCGGGCATTACTGCGTCATTTATATTTAGAATTTTTTTAAAAACCCATTGTCCATTCATTATATGTCCTGTCATTATTTTAGTTCATAATTTTTATTTAATGAAAGGCAATGCCAGCCATCGTTTTTAGCATAATTTAATAAAAAAGAAGTTAATAGCCCGATGGCTAACTAACAATATAACTAATTACTTGAAATATTGCAAATATATTAACTTCTATATTGAAACCATGCATGAAATCACTATACAAATTTACAAACATGCAACAAAAACACTTTTATATCCAAAACATACATGAAATCACTAATCCATAAAAACATCCAACAAAATTCTTTTTAACAAAACAATGCACATAGAAAACTCTTATATCAAAACTCCAAAACCATAAACTATTATATTACAAACCATAAACTCCTATATCACAAACCTTAACCTTAACTCTCTAAAACCATAAACTCCTATATCATAAACCTTAACCATAAACTAGTATATCACAAACCTTAACTTACATAACTCTAAAATCATAAACTCCTATATCACAAACCTTAACCATAACTCCTATATCACAAACCTTAACACCTATATCACAAAAATAATAAACTCTAAAATAAACACGAAATCAAGCCAATAAGTAAAATTTCTGCATGACCTCTCACGAACATCACCAATCATAACTTTGAAACATTGCAAACACTTCTATAAAAAAACGGTGTAGGGACATGAGGCCACCCGCTCTCCATAGACAACATCCAACAAACAAGTATATACATCAAAAATCACATTCATTCATGACAACATCCAACAAACTCCAATCCCGTTTCGGAAGAATGAGGCCACCCACTTCTCCACAAACTACTAAATATTATATACACTTCTACTATATATATTATAAACTAGTATATTGGATACCTAACCAACATATTAACTTAACTAACTTCTTACAAATCTAGTACTTTTTTTCACAAAATTGAGAATCTACAAATGGCTTAACACAATCGCCAACAAAATTCGCCCATGCTGTACTGAATCTAGTTGATTTCTTCTTGTTGTTTATATGCATTTTGTGTTAAACTACAAAGAGAAATAATATATAATAACATTAGACTAAATTATATTTTGAATCACGAAACTGATAAAATAAGAGTACTTACAAGGTTCATTATAGGATATACTAGAATTATATACGATTTCTCGTATATACTTTTATTACACATACACATACTCTGAGAACCCTTGGCCACTGGGCACTACATGCAAAATAATTTAAAAAATAGCATGTTTGAGTTAAATATCGTTCCAACGCCAAAACAATCGAATATATCAATTATGTTTACCTTTACAAGTTTCCAAGTGATGGAAGAAACGATATTGTGGAAGTGAGTGCTTGGCTTGCCACATTCTCAAGGATCTAAAGAGTTTCAAGCATTAGAAAATTAATAGAAAGTAATTCATTCTAAAGGTTTGAAACACTTACGATTTATTGTTCCTTGAAAACTTTCTTCGATCTTACTCCTCAACGAGTTTAAGACATAAACGGTGTTTGCCTCGTGGATGGATAACATCAACATCCAATGATATCGATTAAAGTTATGAGTATTCTAATATCATTGTTTTATGAACAAAAATATATAAATAAGTTGAAGTAATTTAAACTTACCAAGTATTATATGGGATGAAAACTTGTTGATCCAAGTCCAAATTAACCATTTCTAACCTCATTAGCTGATTTATACAACGTGTTTCTTGACTTTTAACAAAAATTAGAAATGATTATTTAATCAACTAGCAAGAACTTGGCGATTATTTCATAGTCACATACAAATCCAAAGATACCTAAATAAAAGTAAGTGTTATTATAATAAAACATTCAAAAGCGTAGCCAATATAGTTGTAAATGGAAGATGTTGTATACTTATGATGTATGCGACTATGCATGAGTACCCTATCTCCACCATCCAATAATAATGCGAGGATATCATCGCGATGTAAATAAATTAACTTTTCCTCCCGAACATGTGCTCGCTCAACGTGACTTGAATCAGATCATCTTTTGCATCGATAACATTGCATAACGATTCGTAAGTTTAATAGTCACGTGAGCATCCGTACTTTGTAGAATGTGAAGTAGGCACATGTACGAAACATCCGACTTATGTTTTGGTTTGAGAAGCCACCTATCACAACAACAAAACAACATTTAAATTTGTAAACAAAGAATTTAGTAATTTTAAACATTGAGTTGAAGAATTTCATACCTTTTCCCCTTATTAAAAATGACAAGGTCACGAGGCCATGCCACAAAAAATTTCCCATAGATTGACTCGGACTCTACTTCTCCGTATAAGAATTGGTAATGGAGCATCTTCACCCACGATCATGTCCACTACCACTCTAACATTTTCAACTCCTAAGGGAACTCCATGGACTGGGAAATTGAGCGTCAACGTGTACATTGTGCCTCGCAAGAACTACATTATCCTTTGATCCTATTGCTAGATGGCATGGAGTTCCCTTCTAAAAATTAAAAAGGAATGTCGAATAATGTATCATATATCACATCTTATGATCAAAAAATTTCCACAAAATCCTAATTACCTCTAAAATTTCTTCCACCTCGTCAATGACCTCCTTGTCTTTTGGATGATTTCACACTTTATGCTTGCAGATTTTTTGGAAGGTGAGCACGATATTTTGTTGCTAAACTCTTTGCTTGATTTTGATTTCACTCGAGGAATGTTAAAAAGTATGTTGATGGTTTGACAGACATACCTAATCCTCTAACACGCCCTCTCGTGTTCAAGCGTGTCTAATGCTTCAGTCAATATATCTTTACCTTTATTCTTCATAGCTAGTTTGTCCCACTGTCACAACCATTTAGATTGACATTGAAACTAACCATAAGATATTTAAACTACGAATCATTTTACATCATGTTAAAATAAAACATATTAACTTACGATTCGAATTCAATGCATTGTTTGGTTTCATCATCAAAGTATTCATTATTTTTTCCTTTTCGTATGTATCCATAAGGTGGCACGAGTGGAAGGATCTTCCGCCAATTCCTATATAAACACACAAGTTATTAAATCTCATTTATGGAAAATTATAAGAAATAATGTTACTCACTAGTTCTTCACTAAGTTGGCATATCCTTTGCGAGATATGTGATGATTATATTTACATTTCTCTCTCCTTTCCTTTTGTACACGACTTTGTGCCCTGATCACATAATAGAATCAATTTTAATCATTTTAATATTTTTTACTAACTTTTAAAAGCAATAAGTATAATGTACTTACCTCCCATTCTTCCGATAATCTAGCATTCACAAATTCTTCCCATTGGTTTTGATCAATATGTGAATACTTTTTGTGGAGGATGCTTCAACAAGGACGGCTCATCCTTAAATGGAAGTTTGTGTTTTTGATACAACGTGTATCGAAATGTTCGATATTTTATTTGTCACTGATTGAAGAATAGCATTTTTGACCAAGGGCTTCGATCACAAATGACATCTACATAGGAAACACATAATAAATTGTTAAATAACTCTATATATTAAGAAGTTTGTAGGAAAAATACTATTATTCTTACCTCTACATAATCAAAATTTTATCTTTCGAGTTCTTGGGAACTTCTTTCCAAGTCTTGTAACTTAATGGAATTTGTTGCCTAACGCAAACTCTAATATAACTTTGCATTTGGTTTGCATTATCCCCAACACTGCCTTGATTGTTGTATTGATGACTAAGCGCTCTCCTGTAGTCCTTACGCAGCGTGCACCACGCATAGTAGTAGTGAGACCACGCCGATTAGTATGCCTAGCCTTCATTTAGATCGATACGCCTCACTTCATCGTCACTGATCCACTCATTGTAACAATCTTCAAAAAAAAAATATCATGAAAAAAATAAGTTATATTAGCGCATAAGACATATGAACTCATAAAAAATTACAATAACTTAACAATGGCATACCATATTTAATACATTATTTATCGATTCATATACCATCACAATCATTTCTAAGATATGTGGATGACATTTAAATCGCGATTTCATGGGTCGCGTCAATATTAGGCATTCTTTCTAGGACCCCATATCCACAATCTTGAACGATATCAACATCAGCCTCAAAATATTCTTCTTCAACTATTCTTTGTGGAGGGGTTAAAACCACCGACCATCGAGGATCAAGCGGGTCTTTCACATAAAATACTTGCTTGGCTTGAGATGCTAAAATAAATGAGTCTGATCTATGTCCAATTCGATTAAGGTTGACAGTTGTAAATCCAAGGTCATCTACTTTAAGTCCATTATTATTCTCAATCCAGTCACATTTTAACAAAATAAATGTCAATTTTCGGTAATCAATCTCCCAAATCTCTTGTATTACACCATAAAAGGTCATGTCTGACATAACCGGATTTTTATCCTTAGCACTGGAGACTTGCATTGTGTTTTCTATTATAAGAATTCCACTATTTTGGGTATTCCTAATATCATCACGTTTCTTCGTATGATAATGAGTACCATTGCCCACATAACCACTAAAGGTGGCTACATCTGGCCCATGAGCTATCCATCTTAAAGAAGGTGATATGGAGTTGTTTGGCACCTCGAGAGCAAGTTGAACCTGAAAATATACGTTGTAAATTAAGTAGGAATAAACATTAAACTCACTCATTACAATAGTTTCATCTCAAGATTACCCGATCACGCAACCATCTGCTAAATGTGCGATTATGTTCATCTTGAAGCCACTTTTTATTTTTGGATCTACTGGGATTGAGTCTAGATAGAGTTTCCATGTGTTGTCTAAATTCATAGAACACATGAAAATTATTACATTATTCCATAGTTGGAAAGTTATGCGAAAGAATTGAGATTTCCGTACCCTACATATGGAAGCACGTCATTCACATTTTGAAGAACATAAAGATGAGCTTGATCCAATTGTTCCTTACTGGGTTTGATATAGTGAGCAACAGACAATGGTCTATCAAAATCTGATTTCTCTTTCCTTGTCGTTGAACGTAGCCCAATAGACTCAACCAATTGAGAACAAAATTCTACAGCCTCCTCCACAATATAATTTTCTCCAATGCATCCTTCTGGTCGGTTTCTATTTCGCACATAACCTTTTAGAACTTTCATATATCGTTCAAAAGGATACATTCACATCAAATACTGCTTTGGTCCACAAAATTTTATCTCTCTTACAAGATGGACCACAAGATGTACCATTATCGTGAAGAATGCCGGTGGAAAATATTTCTCTAACAAGCACAAAGTAACCACTACAACCTCTTGCAAGCCTTTTAACATTGATGAATCGATCGCCTTACTACATATGGCATTGAAAAAGAAACACAGGCGAATAATTGCATATCTAACATGCTTTGGTAAAATATCACGTATAGCCACAGGTAATAATTGTTGCATAAGAACATGGTGGTCATGCGATTTAAGCCCATAAAGTTTCAAATCTGTGAGCGACACTAAACTTTGTATATTGGATGAATAACCTTCAGGTACTTTAATTTCTGATAGTGTTTTACACAAATTCAATTTCTCCATCCGCGATAGTGTATAACATGATGGAGGTAAGAAGATTCTTTTCTCTCCTAATTGAGGGGCCAACTCCTCCCTAATGTTCAATTCAACCAAATCTAGACGAGTTTTTAATCCATCTTTTGTCCTGTCGGGAATATCAAGTAACGTGCCAATAATATTTGCACACACATTCTTCTCAATATGAATCACATCTAAACAATGTCGCATGTCAAAATGTTTCCAGTATTCTATCTCAAAGAAAATAGACTTCTTCTTCCAATAAGTGCTTGAAGGATCTCCTTTATTTTTTTCCTTTCTTGGCTTCTTTCCAAACGAGTATTGAAGTCTACTAACTTTCGCAAGAATTTGCTCTCCACTTAGCAGTTCGAGAGCAAATTCCAATTCTTATTCACCATTAAAAGCTTTCTTACATCTTCTATATGGATGATTATGGGGTAAATGTTTTCGATGTCCAAGATATGCCATCTTTTTCCTTTTGGCAAATAAGTGGATGACGTTTTCCCCACATATTGGGCAAGCATGATATCATTTTACTTGTACAACCACACAAATTGCCATATGCGGGGAAAATCATTAATAGTCCACAATAAAATAGCTTTAAGTTTGAAAGATTGTTCATGATTTACATCGTAACATCTCGAACTCCATCATTCCAAAGTTTTTCATATCATCAACTAATGGAGCTAAATAAACATCTATGTCATTCCTCACGTTTGTTTAGGCGAGATATTAATGCATTTAACATAAAAATTTTTACGTTTCATGCATAACCATGGAGGTAAATTGTATGTCACCAACATAAGCGGCCAACAACTATATGTACATCTAAGATCACCGTGTGGATTGACTCCATTAGTTGAAAGAGCAAGACGGAGATTTCTAGGTTCTAAACCAAACTCGCCTACAAATTGTCTACTTGCTTCCACGATAGTGTATCCGCGAGGATGTCGTATGTACCCATCAATTACCCGTTCATTAGCATGCCAAGTCAACAAACTCGATATTTCTTTCTTGCGAAACATTCTTTCAAATCTTGGGATAGGAGAGAAATACCACATGACTTTCGCCGGATGTTGTTCTTCATCACATCCTTCGAATTTTTACAAAGCTTCCATCTTGATGTTCCGCATGTAGGGCATACTTCTACATCTTCAAGCTCTTTTCTAAACAAACAACAATCATTACTACAAGCATGAATCTTTTCATACTTCATTCCAAGAGTACACAAGATTTTTTGGCTTGATATGTAGAGCTAGGAAGTTCATTTGGACTTGGTAAGATGTCACGAACCAATGCTAACAACTCAGTGAAACTCTTATCGCTCCATCCAAACTTTGCTTTCAAATTATATAACTTTATCAATGCAGATTTTTGGTAAAATTGTTACAATTTAAGTACAATGGTTTCTTGGCATCATCTAACACTTCTTCAAATATTGGAGACTTGTCATTAAAATAGCTATGTGCAGCCTCAAACATTCCTATTGTGTCGTCAACATCTTCAGTCCTCAACTTGACTTCCTCTTTTCTCTCATTCGGTGGTGACTCACCATGCCAAATCCATGTTCTATAGCTTTCATCAATGCCATTAATATATAAATGGTCTCTTCGACATTCGCATTTTGAGACTTTGCATTCACACATTTCAAGCATGAACAACAAATGACACATGACCTATTTGAATGTCGTATACCATTTTGGATAAACGTCTCAACTCCTAAACGATATTCTGATGACATTTTATTCTTTGACATCCACGACTTATCCTTAACTATAAATCTGGTGTCTTGAAAGTTCAATCTACAAGAAGAATAATAGTTACTTAAACTTATGTACTTACTATGTCCTTAGGAAGTCACCGAAGAAAAAATAAAACTATCAAGGAGTTCACTACTTACTCAATTTCATGATATTGATTCAAAAGCCAACATCATGATATTTTGGACTAATACCATTTTCTCTCATCTACAAACCCACTACTAATATTAAGAAAATTAAACATATGATCCTAACCAAACATGCTAAACAAAAGTTTTCAACCATTCCTCAATCACTATTAATATTAAGAAAATTAAACATATGAAATCTAAACTCATAAAACTTAACACAAACAAAGAATTAGAATTAAGAAAAATTTAGGAAATTCTCACTTTTTCCTCAATAATGTAATACAAGTTATTAACCTCCTTCCATCCATCCCCAATATAAAAGTAAACTTATCTATTTTAAACTCATAAAAATAATAGCATAATCAAAGAAAATAGTAGTAAAAACTTAGGTATCTTGAAGGTGGGATTAGTTAACATGGTACCTAAATTAAAATGAGAAATCCGATTATGAAAACCAAAAATCAATGCCATAAGTTTTAACTAATATAGTTTCAAATGGTTCAATTTCTTCTTTGAACTAATATTGAGGTAAGTTTGATAGTAGGTAAATTTTCATTAAGTTAGAGTGATTATTTTGTAGAAACTAATTTGAATCTCAAACTTAATATTGAGTTAAGTTTGAGATTCAAATTTTAAATTAGTCGAAAAATGAAAATTTGAACTTCATAGTAGTAATCAAGAATGGACTTTTAATATCATGAGAGAAGTTCCTTCATATGTTTCTTGGGTATCTTTTACAATATTGAGGCTTTTGAGACTTCTTCAACTACCTAAAGATGGGGTCAACTCCAATTTTGGATGCAACCCTTGCATCACATTTTTAATGTTTCTAATGTCAATTACCATCAATCCTTAAAAAATGTTTCTAATGTCATTAATTAAACTAGGCTTAAATTAGGTAGAAATTGAACACATTTTCACTTGAAAGAAAAATCATGCATAACATGTATCTTTGAACGCATTTTCTTACAACCTCAACCATATTATATATATTTTTAAGTTTTAAGGCTATATAAAAATTGCATAATCCATAACATGTGACTTCCATTTAAACTTGTGCCCTTCAACATTTCAAGAGCTTCAACATTTCAAGAGCATTTCAAGATAACTGACATAAAAAAAAATTAAAGGGGCAGATTTGGACCTCAATAAAGCAGATCTACAAACGAAGGGTGTAGATCTGGACCTCACGCTTCAGATCTGGTCGGCGGCGATGGAGGTCGGAGAAGAAAGACGGCGGCGACTCCCAAATGGACGGCGGCGGCGCGATCAGCGGCGATTTGGTACTCCATGGGCGGCGGTTTGGTGCTCCGTGGATGGGTTGTGAAGGAAGACAGAGATGGTCGGCGGCGACTCTCCAAACTCGGCGGGTGACTCCCCAAACGATCGGCCGGCGGTCAGAAAGTGAGAGAGAGTGAGATCGAGAGTGAAGATGGCGGCGGTCGGCGGTGACTCCCCAAATGAACGGCCGACGGAGGTCGGAGATGGGTCGTGAAGAGGGTGAGAGAGAGTGAGATCGAGGGTGGAGAGAGAGTGAGAGAGCGTGAGATTGAGATCGAGGGTGGAGTGAGAGTGAGAGATGTGAAGAGAGAGGTGAGAGTTGTCTCAGATTGGGTGGGTGAGGGTGTCTGAAAATATTAGTTTTTAATTAATATATCCTATAATGACGAGCAAAGCCCGTCATTAAAAGAACCTCACAATGACGGCAATGCCGTCATTGTATCTCCATTTCAACTTACACTCCGCACATTTCAAACTTTGTCCATCATTGTTTCTACTTTAATTTTTTTGTGTCGCCATCGTATCCCAGTTTTGTTCTAGTGGACCATCCTACCCCTCCTTTATTCTCTCTTTAGTATATAGTTTATATATGAATCTAATTCACATTAAAACTATATATTATATCAATTATATCATATATAATTTATATAACACCTCATGTATGAAATTGAACACTTCAATTTCATTCCTAACTTTATACCCACAATATTACCATACTGAGCCAACGGAGCGACCTAATGGACCTACAGTTCATGAACTCCAATGATGTGAGATTAACTGATCAAACTCTTTGATCCAGTTAATCAATATTCATTAACTACAAGTCACTCCACTATAGACTTGTAGCTGCACTCTCCTCACTGTAGATGATATTGTGTCCACTGATATAGTCATTGCCCATGAGTCGACCCTTCACAGGTTGTTCGTAATCACAGCTGGGTCAAATTATCGTTTTCCCCTGTGATTACGTCTTTGCTCCTTAAGCACCACTGATCCTCTAATGAACAATGAACAACAAGTCTAAGGTCCTACCTTAGACTCATACCCTCATAGAGGGTGGGGCCCCGTTGTTCAAGACCCGGAGTTAGTTCTTGAGGGAACAACCTATCTAATTCCTTAGTGTAGGAATGAGTGAATTCCATCTTGCAGTTAAGTTCCCGGCTACCTACGAGGGTTCTATCCCTAAGAAGGTAGGCTTATTGAGTCGGCTACAGGCCACTCACACCCATACTAGTCTAAGGACAAACCCCTATAAGCAGGAGTTCTTAACTTGCTCAGGATTCAAGTCGAGTCACTAATGATACAACTCCTCCATTCAGAATGAAGGCTGACCCCGAAGTGGATTTCCTAGAATCTTTATCAGTTTGAAAGTCGAATCCGTGTATCCCGTCACTAGAAGAAAAAGGGTTTTAATGACGGGCATTGCCCGTCATTAAAAGGGTTGATGACGGGCGCTTGCGTCCGTCATCTATCTGAGTGTCATTGTATGTTATAATGATGGCGGTTTTTAATGAGCGGACATTGCCCGTCATTAAAAGCGACCGTCATTGTAACATATAATAACAGAACATTTAATGACGGACAATGCCCGTCATTAAAGGTCTTTGACTGTCATGACAAGTGTCTGTCATTATGGCCTATAATGACAGACACTTTTAATGACCGACATTACCCGTCATTGTTTTGTTCGTAATTTAAGAAAAAAAAATTGTTGTTTGCCTCAATGGCTCTAACAAAAAATATTAATATGTCACAAATTTTGTACAAAAAAATCTCAATACTAATATATTTTTACACAAGTAATCTTACAAACTTAACTTCAATTAATAAAATATAAAGTATGTATTAAAAGAAGTGTATTACATATCGGAAAATATATATACAAACTACATTTACTTTACAAAGATAAGAAAAATTGCTAAACAAAATAAAGAACCCAACTTCTACTTCATGCTCTTCTTCCTCTTATCATCAACCGATTGATCTTCATGCCTGAAACTTTCCATATCGCAATAGCTACAATATTGACATAAAAATCAATTAAGATTGTCACCATTAACCTTAAATGGTAGAAGTTTGTAAATAGAAAAACTGTAAACTAGTTTTCAATTTTTCCCTCCAAGACTTTCAAATAAAATTAATTTGCAACAAAGTTCTTCCACAATCTAACCTTTTGGTATAGTTCAGTAACAAAAGACTAAGGAACAGTGATCATGAATCTTTCAAACCTCTAGACTCCAAATGAACCACAAAAAGAGCAAACAATTGGTAATATACCCAAACAATATAGCTAATAATATCATCAATTTCACAATCCTCTAGCTACAAAATCCTATTGAAGAAATCAAATAGAAAACAAAACTGACCTAAGTAAGAATATGCAAGTGTCTTGTGATAAACTATGCATAAGGATATAGGCTATGGAAAAATGCAGTAGAAGGAGAAGTAAAAGAACTACCCTTCAACAAATCAAATTAAACAATATTCAAACTTAATTAACTTAAAACACTTCTTAAGACCTATAAACAAGCCCCTTCTTTTCTAGAATTTAAAATTTCCGATAAAATATTCATGAGGCATAGACAAGACCACCAAACCTTCACTTTTATGAACTTCCACTTTTGAAAAAGAAATACTCTCCATTAGACTCTACATAAGATTTCAAGAACAAATAACATAAGATTTCAAGAACAAATAACATAAGATTTCACGAACGAAGCTACAAAAGATCTCAAATGAAGCATAAGTATACAAGAACTACATTTAAATTGAAAAGCACATTAACTACATCCAAAATAAACAAAAAAGTTTTATGCACCTAGATTAACACATGTCATCAACCTGTAACTGCATTTGATATTTCCACCAATATACACAAATTTCAGGAAATTAAAACAAAATCAAGTCTAATAGAGAAGCATTCCCAAAAAGAAAGACTACTATCTTGGAGTGCCTTTTGTAAGACATTCTTCTGTAACTACTTTTCATGCAATTAAATTTCACTTATTGTCTATAAGAACTTGAACTCGAGTCCCTAAAAGTTGGAAAGAAATACTTCTAGAGATCAACCTTTCATCTAGATTTATCAAGATGATCCTCTCTCAAATCTAACCATCAAATTCAACTGATACAATAGAGTTCAAATTTCATGGAAGGGTCATTAACAATTAGATCTTTTAAAGTCCCAACTTCATGTAGTAACTAATTACATAAAGGATAAACCAGCCAAGAAAACATTTAGTTCACAGAGAATGTTACACAAATATCAACATCTATGAATAGGCCTATTTATTCAAAGTTGAACAAATATTATGGTGAATTCAACCATATATAACAAACAAACCAGCAATCAACGATCCAAAATTAAGCAAAACAAAATAGCCAGTTACTTTTCAAGTTTCTTATCATCTAATTGACCACTATATATTAATTCTTCTCTTTGTTTTATCAATGTGATTGGCATGCTACTTTTAGTGAATAATCTAGAATAGGAAGTTCAAGCAAGTACATAATTAAATAGTTAAAATAGTTCATAGCTATATCCAAGTAAATAGGAACATCTCATGATAGTTGTTTAAAGAAGGATGCAGAAAAGGGAAGCATGCACCTGAGAATTTAGATTTTAATTGAAATAGCGACATGTTGGTTCTAGTATTTTAAGTGAAATGAGTTTTGTTTAAGGCTAGTGATCTATGTTCAACATTAATCTCTCTATTCAAAACATATCATATTTTCACTAAATGTACATTCAGATTATCATAAAAAGAAATATTTTATTCTGCATGACTATATATGGACCAAAATAGCAAAGTATGCCCTTCATTTTTACAACCAGACGACAAGCTCATAATATTGGCAAGTATGAGTTTCCTGGTATTCCAAACTTCTAAAATAATAGTAGAATAAAAAAAGACTTAAAGTATTACACATTAAGTGGTAACAATTACGATTCCAAATAATTCATTTCCAAACAATAATAAAAAAAATGACAACAATTTCCTTTACACAAGAGACTAAAAGATTGAAAAAACAGTATCTAATTGACTTATCTAATGTTATATCCTTCTTCTCCATAACTAAACACTATGGTAAATTTGAAACATTTTGATTCACTTCAAAGTAATGCTAAATTCACTATAAATACATGATTACTAGTGTAAGAAAGAAAAAGTACACCACCTAAGATGATATAATGATTTATAAGTACCTCACGAAAACAATCTGAGGATTAATTTCCCCTAAAAAGAATTTATTGAAATCTTCATCCTTGATAAGGTGGCATCTGGATTTCCTCCATCATATGGACAAGAGCTCAAAACAAACACAATGTTTTTCTCAATTTTCTAGCAAAAGCATATAAATAAGAAATATTATTTCTACAAGGTTATGATTGTTAGGTAACCAAGAAGATGAAAAAATAATTTGCCAATTACGATTCATAATATGCTAAAATATACTTCTATAAACTTTTATTTATATTATGTTTAGAGTAACACATTAAAATTCATAAATCAATTATTATGGTTATACTTAAATACCAGTTCGATCAAACAAGACATTCTTAGGATATAAACCTACCTTTCACCATAACCTAAAACCACTAATGTGGATTTTTAACTTTATTTCATCTTTTGATTGGTAAGTAGTAAAATTGAAAGGATACAGAGTACAAAGTGTTCAAACATTAACTTTTCCTATCAAACAAGAAAAAGCATCAAACAAAAGAATATTAAAACTCTAACCTTTGGTAACCCCCCATTTCTTGAGATGTTATGTAAACCACCACATCAATTCTAATTTTCTGCCAATAATTCAATTTACATTTAAAGCTTCGATACACTAGAAAAATTACAAAATCATACCAGAGAAAGAGTGGAAAGGAGAGAACATTTGGGAAAATATTAATATAATAAACATGGTTGATCTTCTTGACGAACTATTTGTCAGCATTGGTGGTGAGATACTGCTTCAACTCCTCCAACAAAGCATCAGATTTCTGCCATTAGCAAGGACGTGGGAAAGAAAAATTTCAAAGATCGAAAGATGGAAGGAAATGGACTCGATGCCAGAGAGATTCGTCGTAGTCGCCATTGACGTTGCAATCCCATGTCGCATAGATCTAAATCTTTGCATTCTGAAGTTATACCACTAGATCTGGTCACCACACATCACTGTGAGTTGAGAACTATCGTGAGAGAGTAAGAAAGTAAAAGGGGATCGATGGAGTCGTCTCCCTTTTGTTAGGATTTGAGAGAGGGAGGTTATGTAACTCTTTTGAGAGAGAGAATCAATACAGTGAAGATTATATATTCCAAATTTTTTATTATTTTTTATGACGGTCCTTTTTTGAAATCGACTTACGCGTGCAATTTGAGTACAATTTTATACGTGCACATCATTATTGCTAAGCGTGAAAAATCTCATCTGAATCATTAAAACTAAAATTTGTTGTAGTGTGTAAGCATCAAATCCTCACCGCCATACACTAAGCTGTAGTTCCTCGTTCTCCAAAGATACTTGAGGATTGCTCTTAAGGTCGTCCAGTGATCTAATCCTGGATTGGATTGATACCTACTGACAATCCCTACTGCATAACAGATGTCTGGCCTAGTACACTGCATGACATACATAAGGCTCCCTACAGCTTAACCATAGGGGATCCGTCTCATATCCTCAACCTCTTGAGGAGTCTTAGACTGATCCTTAGACAAGTGAACCCCGTGCCTGAAAGGCAGCAAGTCCTTCTTGGAGTTCTGCATCTTATATCTAGACAACATCTTCTCAATATAAGACGTTTGAGACATGGCTAGCGTTCTGTTCTTTCGGTTCCAGACTATCTGGATACCTAGAACATTTTGAGCTTCTCCCAAATCTTTCATTTGGAATTTCGAAGCCAACCATTTCTTTACGTCAGTAAAAAATCCTGCCTCATTCCCAATGAGAAGGATATCATCCACGTATAATATCAGAAATGCGACAGTTTTGTCGACGATTTTCTTGTAGACACAAGGCTCGTCAACATTCTGATCAAAGCCATAAGATTTGATTGCCTCATCAAACCTTATATTCCAAGACCTCGAGACTTGTTTCAGTCCATAAATAGACCTATGAAGCCGACAAATCTTTTGCTCTTAGCCTTGGGTAATGAACCCTTTGGGCTTGTCCATGTAGATGGTTTCGTCAAGGTTGCCATTCAGAAAGGCGGTCTTGACATCCATCTGCCATACCTCGTAGTCATAATACGCGAGAATGGCTAGAAGGATCCTGATCGACTTTACCATGGCAACTGGTGAAAAGGTTTCCTCATAGTCAACCCCTTCGACTTGGGTAAAACCCTTTGCCACTAGTCGTGCTTTGAAGGTTTGCATCTTCCCATCTACGCCACGTTTACGCTTGTAGATCCATTTACAACCAATAGGCTTTACCCCATCCGGTTGATCCACAAGCTCCCAGACAGAATTGAAGTACATCGACTCCATTTCCTTGTCCATAGCTTTAATATCCATTCGTCCTTGTCAACATCAGCCATAGCCTGATCATAGGTCTATGGATCCTCGCAGTCATCATCAGGATTGACGACTTGGGTTTCAGCTAAACCCATGTAACGTTCGGCCGTCTCTCACGACCCTTCTCCACTACGTCGAGGCATTCCCAACTCTTAAGAACAGACTTGACTTGACGTGCTAGGATCAACAACACTTGCTGATGTACTAGCCCCATCAACAACCCTTGCTGACGTACTGTCCGTTTCATTTAACACGATTTTACTTGTAGGTAAATGATCCCGGATATGGTCTTCCTCAAGAAAGTGGCGTTTGTCGACACAAACACCCTATTATCCTTAGGATCGTAAAACAGACCACCTCTGGTCTCTTTTGGGTAACCTACGAATAGGCACAATTTTGAACAAGGTTCCAATTTCTTCGGATTTGATACCAACACGTGGGTCGGGCATCCCCAAACTCTGAAATGGTGTAAACTACCTTTACGTCCAGTCCAGAGTTCGAAAAGTGTTTCACAAACACTCTTCGACGGAATGTTGTTCAAAATGTAAACATGATCTCCACTACGTAACCCCAAAAGGAATCATGGAGACGAGCATAGCTCATCATCGGCCAACCATGTCCACTAGGATTACATTTCTCCTCTAAGATACACCATTCTGCTGAGGCATACCAGGTGCTGAGAGTTGGGATGTAATTACGTGTTCTATCATATAGTCCTGGAATTCAGTGTCCATATACTCTGCACCTCGATACGATCAAAGTGTTTTTATCGTTTTACCTAACAGGTTCTCAACCTCAGTCTTGTACTCCTTGAACGTTTCAAGAGTTTGAGACTTCTTATGCATTAGGTAAACATACCCATACCTCAAATAATCATCAATGAAAAAACGAAGTATTCATAACCACCTCGTGCTTTAACACTCACCTCGGACCACGGAGAGTCGAATGTATAAGCTCAAGGGCTCCTTGGCTCTATATCCTTTTCCACTAAAAAGGGCGTTTGGTCATTTTGCCTTCGAGGCATGACTCACACACTGGTAAAGAGTTTTCTTCCAACTGACTCAGAAGTCCACTCTTCACTAGTCTTTCAATCTGATTGAGATTAATGTGGTCTAACCTTAGATGCCAAAGATGGGCATTTTCTTTTGGAGAAACCTTAACTCTCCTAGTTCGGGTTTCTACAGTTTTAAACAATTCAGTATTCAAAACGCTTTTGACTGAATTTGGTTTCAAAACATAGAAGTTAGACTCAAGTGAAGTTTGAACAAATCAAATTACCCTTGAATGAAATAAGCGCTTTATTATTATCAAAGGAAATTGAGATACGATGTTCAATAAGACACGAAATAGAAACAAAGTTTCTAGTAAACCCTGGGACTATATACATATTGTCCAACAATAAGTAATTCCTGCCAAAATAGAGTTTCACTTTGTCGATCGTTGCAACAGACACTATCTCCCCGGATCCAACCCGTAGAGCCATCTCACTCTCTCACAGTGGTTGCCAGGAATCAATTCCACGAAAAGAAGAACAAACGTGGTTAGTGGCGCTGAATCTAAAATCCGGTAGAGTCACTTTACTCTCCACTAAACAAGTTTCGCTACGATGAAATCGCATTTACCTTGATTCTTCCTCTCGGCAAGGAACTTGGGACAGTTTCTCTTCTAGTGGCTGTCCCCATTGCAGTAGAAACATTTTCCTTTCTCTGCAACTTCCTTGACCTTCTTGCCCTTTTTTTAGCGCGGCTCGATCGACTTTACCCTTCTTCATCTTCTTCTTCCCTTTCGGCGAGAAGGAGCAACGGAGTTTAGTCGCAGAGTCGAACCCACAGTGATAAGACACATGAGGCAACATTTGCCTCAGCTTCCGGTGCCTTGATCCTCATCAAGGACTGCAAATTATGTAGCTCATTGAGGAGGGTAGTCAGAGTGTAGCTTATCTTGTTCATAAAAGCGTTGCTACGAAACTGAAAGAAACTCTTCGGAAGAGTCTCCAAAATAAAGCTGACCTGGCTCGACTCGTCGATCGAAGCCCCGTTCATCTCCGCTAGATTAAAGTGGGTCTTAATGTCTAGAACATGTTGACGGACAGACGACCCTTCTTTCATCAAGGCGTTGAAGACGTGTTTGAGCGAATCGTGCGACCTGAAAGGACTGTTGTCCAAACATGTCCTGCAACGAATCCATGATCTCCTTCACCATCAACTCATGCTCCTTTGCCAAAACTTCAGACAAGCTGGCAATGATATAGACCTTGGCCTTTTCATTGGCCCTGATCCATCGATCGTATGCATCACGAACACTTTGTGATGCAGTCAAGCTCGGCAACTGAGGACACTCCTTAGTAAGCACAAACTTTAGGTCGTCAGTTACTAAAATTGTGTTGATATTATTCTTCCAACTTTGGAAGTTATCTCCCATTAGTTTGTCGGAAGCTAGTAAAGCGATTATTGAGCTAGACATATTTTTAGCTGAAAAAATCAAATAAATTTTGTGTCAGTCTCGCATAAACATTTGAAAAACCAATCAAGTTTTAGCAAAATTTAATCCTATGATCCCTAGGTCATTTAAAAATTGCAATGATATCCTAAAGGTTTAGAATGACCGCCACCGAAGGGTGAACAGAAACACTCCTCATCTAGGACGAGACTTTCTCGACCAGACCCTAATCTCAGAATAACACTTATTCCATTAGGCGTCCAGTTACCATTATTTGGTCGAATTCATTAACACTTAATGAATCCCGTGAGTGTCACCCTCAATCTTTAAGTTTCCAAGTATTCGACCAAACAATAGCCACCGAAGGGTGAACCACGAAGGAAAACAAACAAGGAAACTATATCCCTTTCGAGAATTCACGGTGTTCCGACTCCCATGATCAAGGCCCTCCGAAGGGATTGTCTGGTCCAGGCCAAACTAGCAGGCGGATCATAGGGGTCTCACGGTGTGAATTGAAAGAAGAGACCGTGGGTCCCGTTTTCACAGGTCCCATTCCCACTCACTATAAGTACTCTCTCCATCCACGTTGATATTGATCCATACAAATACCATCCGAAGGGGGACGCTCCCATTTGCGCCACGAGGCCGAGTATGGATCTCACGGTACGGACTTAACGGAGATTTGTTGTCGGAAATTAAATGTATCTCATACACTATTTTTCCTCACACTCAACACTTTATATTTATCGAGATTGACCTAGATAAACCGGCTAAAATTTACCTAAGTCTACGTTTATAATCACATTATTACTTAGGTCTGTGTGGGTATATTAAAACACTTTTAATTAACGACACACACGATAAGTATAATCTAAGAATCTCCGGACTGAATTCACTCACAGGTCGGTTTCTAGGTAGGGGTGTTCTGCAAGCGTCAACTTAAATACCCCAGCCTTAGACAAAACCTTCCTTAGACAGAGTTACTAATCAGTCACCATTCAAAAATTATACTTTGATTTCCTAATTCTAATCTTATTAGAACTAGAAAATCTAAGTCTAATTATTCAAGTTCTAAACACTTTAAAACGAATAATTAACTTAGGTTGCATTCATTTCTATGTTATAGTGTTTGATCATTCATCACATGAATAATTAACAAAATAATTCATGACATGAATATAAATGCATGAGCTTACTTTAATCTATAAAATATAAAACATATATTAATTAAATTAAAACATGCATTTAATTATATCATAACTCTTATAATATAACCTATCATGCAAACTATATATTATAACTCTTATAATATAAATGATTCATGAAATATTTAACCTAAGGTGGGATTTTAAATCTATATGACATAGCAAAAATGGACCGGTTTTGGCACCTAGGGGCATTTATTTAATTAAATAACATTAATATATCTTTTATATTAATATTATTTAATATAATAAATAATTAATTAATAAAATTACATTTTATAAATAATAAAATTAAATAAAAACATGAGAAAAACTGCCAACGACATGCCCCATCTCCCATACCTTGCGCGCGCGCCTCGGCCAACTGCCCACTACGCTGTAGCGTTGCAACGCCGCTCTGCAGCAAGGCCTCCGACCACATGCGCAGCGTTGAGACGCCGATGAACAGCATCTTAATGCTGTCGGTAGAACATCAAGCTCCTCTTGCTGTTCTTTGTCGATTCTCGCCCGTTTCCGCCCCGATTTCTTCACAGCAACTCTTGTCACGAATGACTCGGACTTACAGACTCGATTTATAACAAAATGCCCAAAAACAACGGGTCCTAACATTGATCAAATCAATATAAATTGTAAATCTAAACAAGTGCCAAAACCGTAAAACATCCATTATGCAAACCAAAAATTTATCACATAAATTAAGGCTATACCCACCTAATTTCAACGAAAAACAATGCACAACATCGAACCAACCTGGCTCTGATACCAATTGAAGGGAATGAAACTCCGACGCAGCGGAAGACGATTGAATCGTCATGGTGAAGTTGTGCAATTGAATTTCATTAAAATTGATCTAACTCTTAGATCTAGGCTAAACATGCTTCAAATTGGAAGAAAATATAGCAAGTTAAAAGAACACTTACTTGTTGAAGACTTTCTTCAATGTTCCTTCCAATGAATCACGAAGTCTTCGTGCAATCTCGATCTCTTTGATCCCGAACTCTTCTCACGAACAAGAACGAACACCACCCTTCGATTTCTCGGTTGTTCTTCTTTTGGAAGAAGGAAGTTGGTGGGAACTTCTTTTGTTTGGGTTTTGTGAGGAGAAATGTAGAGAGAATTTTGAGAGAGAGAGTTCTCTTTTTTTGGAGAAAATCCAAAAATGAGAGAATTTGCATACCACCCTTCTTGCAAGAAGGGTTTAAATAATGGACATAGGTGGAGTTAAAATCTCCACCTATTTACCATTTTACCACAACTATAGGTTATGCAAATCATATTTGTATAACCATATATTATAAGATATCTCATATCTCATTTTACAAATCACATTTGCAATATTGTGGATTTATTAAATTGAATCACATCCAATTTAATATCTCTCAACCTAATTTTTCCAATTAGCCCTAATTCAAAAATTAGGCTAACCTATAGTTTATTATGAATCTCATTCACATTAAACAATATATTATATCATTCATATCTCATATAAATGACATAAATGCCCTTAGAGTGAAATTGAACACTTCAATTCACACCAAAACATTAACCCTTTTTTTTACCCAGTTTGAGCCAACCAAGTGACCTAATGGACCTACAGTGACGAGTTACAATGATCTGAGATTAACCTATCAAACTCTTTGACCCAGTTAATCAACCTTCATTAGCTACGATAACACTCCACTAAAGTCCGTAGCTGCACTCCCGTCAGTATAGAATATTACGTGTCCACTGATATAACCAATACCCATGCGTCGACCCTTCACAGGTTGTTCGTAGACACTTCTGGGTCAAATTACCATTTTACCCCTGTGTCTACTTCTTGCTCCTTAAGTCCCCACTGCTCCTCTAATGAACAATAACGTTGTAAAGGTCCAACCATATACAACAACCCTCTCGGGCCGGTGAGAGGGTGGGTGCCCATTGTCCAAGCCACAGAGCAACACTTAGGGAACAACCCCTCTAGTTTCCCTAGAGAGGTGGGCAGAGTGAATTCCATCTCGCGTAGTTAAGTTCCCAACTCCCTACTTGGTCTTGTCCCTGAGAAGATAGGTATATTGGGCGAGTAACTGTGACCACCATCACCCGTACTAGTCAAAGGACAGACCCCCGCAGACCGGAGTCCGTAACACGCTCAGGATTCAGGTCGAGTCACTAATGGTCATCTACGAAGTTATTAGTCCTTACTTTCAACGGTGTTAATTCAGAAGGTCTAATAATTCACGGTCCGGTCTTGTACAATCTCATTGTACTGGATGCCCCCACTCGCATGTCAACCACATGAACGAGTCAGATCACCTGATTTGTATCTTAATACAAAGCGGGTCGCATCCATAGTGTATCCGAGTTAGGTCTCCAACCCCATCCATATCACGTAGACCGTTCGAGTCATTAACTCGAACGTGATCCTCCCTGTGTATCCACTACACACCGTTCAAGTTCTAGTTCTCTCATATATCCAATGACCCTGGAGCTTAGTTTATTGGTCAAAGTTTGTATTAAATGCGAGACCAAAATGATGAAATGAATAACATCTTATTAATTTCAAATAGTAATTTACAAACAGTACGAGATTATGACAGACATCCCAACAGACACAAGGTTCATCATCATTTTAATCAAAGTCATAAGATTTAACAACCTCATTAAATCTTATGTTCTAGGACCTAGAAGCTTGTTTGATCCATAGATAGACATTTTAAGCTTGCAAACTTTTTGCTCTAGTCCTTTTTGTATTAACACTTGGGTTGGTCCATGTAGATGTTTTCGTCAAGATTGTCATTCAAGAATGCTTTCTTGACATTCATCTGCGATACCTCATAGTCATAATATGCGGTAATGGCAAGTAGGATATGGATAGACTTTACCATAGCAACAGGTGAAAATGTTTCCTCATAGTCCACCCCTTCTACCTTGGTATAACCCTTTGCTACTGGTCTAGCCTTGAAGGTTTGCACCTTTCCATCTACACCACGTTTTCTCTTACAGATCCACTTACAACCTATAGGTTTTACCCCATCAGGTTTATCTACAAGATCCCAAACAGAGTTGAAGTGCATAGACTCCATTTCCTGGTCCATGGCTATGACCCATTTGTCTTGTCTTTGTCAACCATGCTTGGTTATAAGCCAATGGATCCTCACAATCATCTGATATGACAACTTGGGTTTCAGTTAAACCCATGTAACGGTCAGGTTGTGTTATAACCCTCCCACAACTTCGAGACACCCTCGATTCTTGAGGTGGACTTGACAAACTATTATCAACACCCGTTGTTGATCTACTATCAGCAACTTTTGTTATTGTTCCGTCAATTTCACTTAACACAACATTACTTCTTTGTTGGTGATACCTCATGTGGTCCTCCTCTAAGAAAGTGACATTTGTTGACACAAATACCTTATCTTCCTTAGGATCATAGAATTACCCACATCTCGTTTCTTTCGGGTATCCTACAAATAGGTATAATTTCGAACGTGATTCTAATTTCTTTTGATTTGTCACAAGCACATGTGTTGGACATCCCCAAATGAGGTAAATTGCCTTTATGTCCTTTCCAGAGTTGAAATGGTGTTTCTTAAACACTCTTTGATGGAACGTTGTTCAAAATGTAGACTGCAGTCTCTACTGCATAGCCCTAAAACGAGTTAGGGAGATGAGCGTAGCTTATCATTGATCGAACCATGTCCAACAAGGTTCTATTTCTCCTTTCTAATACGTCGTTTTGTTGAGGCATACCAGGTGCTGAGAGTTGGGATGTAATCCCATGTTCTATCATATAGACCTGGAATTCCAAACCCATATACTCTCCACCTCGATCAGATCGAAGTGTTTTAATAGTTTTACCTAATTGATTTTCAATTTCAGCCTTGAATTCCTTCAACGTTTTCAGTGCTTCAGACTTGTGATGCATTAGGTAAATATGCCCGTATCTTGAATAATCATCTATAAAAGAGATGAAATATCCATACCCTCCTCTAAGCATTCATCGGACCACAAAGGTCTGAATGTATAAGTACTAAGGGTTTTTTGGCTCTATAACCTTTTCCACTAAAAGGTCTTTTAGTCCTTTTTCCTCCTAGGCAGGATTCATATACTGCTGAGGCAGTTTCTTCTAACTCATTTAGAAGTCCATTTCTTACCAATCTCTCAATCCTATTGAGATTGATGTGGCCTAACCTAAGATGCCAAAATTTAGCATTTTCTTTAGGCGAAATTTACGTTTCTTAATTTGTGTGTTTGCAGTTTTAAATAATTCAGTGTTCAAAACCATTTTGACTGACTTAGGCCTTAAAACATACAACCCATTTTCTAATGAAGTTGCACATATTTCAACACCATTGTTTAAAATAAACACTTTATTAGAAAAAAAAACTATATTGAAATACATTGTTCTACTAGGCCAAAAATATAAATCAGGTTTCTTGTAAACCCTGGTATAACTAATACATTGTTTAACAACATATGTTTCTTGTCAAACAAAAGCTTCATGGTGCCCACTGCTACAGCTGAGACAATTTCCTAATTTCCAACATGGAGTGTTATCTCCGTTTATTGTAGTTGCTGCCAGGAACTAATTTCCTGAAAAGAAGAACAGACATGATTAGTGGCACCCGAATCCAATATCCAAGTAGTGTTATCACCATCCACTAAACAAGCTTCTAAGCAAAGTAAATCATATTTACCTTATTTCTTCTTTCGGTAATGTACTTTGGATAATTCTGCCTCCAGTGTCCGTCTTCATTGCAGTGGAAACATTTTCTTTTGTCTGCAACTTCTTTGACCTTCTTGCCCTTCTGGGCGGCAGCTTTATTAGCCCGTTTCCCCTTACCAACCTTCTTCATTTTCTTTTTCTTGCCTTTCAGGCCTGAGGAAGATGATGTTACTGATTTTTGTCCCAGAGGTTGAACCTCCGTGATTACTCCTATTGAAAACATTTGCCTCACCTTTCGATCCCTTGATTTTCATTAGAGATTGAAAAGTTTTGAGTTCATTCAGATGAGAGGTAAGGTTGAAAGTAAACTTGTTCATAACAGCATTACATCAAAACTAGAGAAAACTGTCTGGAAGAGTTTCTAATATAAAGTGACTGTCTCGATTAAGTCGAGAGAAGCACCATTCGACTCATTGTGTTAAAGTGAACCATCAAATCGAGAACGTGATCACGAGCAGACGATCCTCCGCCATTCTAGCGTTGAATATGTACTTGAAAGCATTGTGCCTGACTTGAACAGTGTTGCTCGAACATGCCTGCAGCAACGAATCCATGATTTCCTTGTCGGTCATCATGCCCTTGTGCTTCTTGGCTAGTATGTCCGACATACTTGCCAAGATGTAGACCTTAGCCTTTTCATTGGCCTTGATCCATCTATCGTATGCATCACGAACACTTCGTGACGCATTCGAGCTTCACACCCGAGGACACTCCTCGATAGCACAAACTTAAGATTGTCCGCAACCAAAATGATATTAAGATTATTTTTTCAGGTCATCATGTTTTCTTTGGTTAATTTCTCGGTAGGCAACAGGGAAATTATTGAGCTATTCATATTGCTGAAATACAAAATACGTGTATTAGTTTCTCGCTAAACCTTTAACTAATCTAATCATTTTTAGCTAATTATCTAATGATTCCAAGTCATTAATAATTCACAATAATACTCAAAGTTTTAGAATGTATAACAGAAGGGTAATCATAAACACTCCTTCTTTAGATCCAGACATTCTTGACCAAAACATAATGCCAGAATAACTCTTATTCCAATAGGCTTTAGTTACCATTATTCGGTCTGGATACAATTACACCTAATGTATCCTGTGAGTGTAACCCTCTATCTTTGGATTCTAGAGTCTCGATCGACAAAATTAAATCGAAGGAAGGAATAGGTTGGAAAATAAACTAAGGTAATACTTATCCTTTTTCTCATTTGGGATTTATGCCCTAAACTTGTGTAATTTTGATCAATTAATAAAGCGTTATTTGTTTTGATAAGATTACAGATCTTGCTTTATAAATCCAATAAACTAAGCTCCAAGGTTATAACATTTATCTTAAAATCGATTAGTGTGGACACTATTTGGGTTGAGTTCAAGATTATAACCAAATAGTCTATGGTATAAGAATAAGGTTAGAAACCTCATTACAGTAACACCATGGATGCGACCCACTTTGTAATTAGTACAAATGAGATAATCCAACTCATTCATGTAGTTGACATGCGAGTGGGGGCATCCTGTATGAAGAGTTCATACAAGACTAGATCGCAAAGCCTACAAGAGCTGGTTTGTCTTTTTTTCTAGTATGCGTGAGAGTGGCACATGTGCCAGGCTCAATAAGCCTACCTTCTCAGGGACAAAACCTCGTAGGTAGCTGGGAAC